>CM068958.1:49020894-49058282 GCA_035128595.1 Eptatretus atami | reverse complement strand
ATATGCTCTAAAGGGAACTACATGTGTTGCTGCGAAGTTTCTTTTCTCGTTAGATTTTTGCAAATACCAACGCCAACCAATCAATCCTTCGTTCTCGCACCATCACCATCCATCGCCCATTGCAAACGTGTCACGTACAGGGCGAGGTTCCTTCCGCCCACGTGAGCTCGTCAATCGACAGCGGCCGGCCGACAGCCGACCCGAAATCCCCCTCCCCGCCTACAAGGGTGGATGGAATAGGGTGCTCCCCTGGTTGTTCCGCTGGGTTTTCAGACAGGAGGGGGAGGTGTCGTTGCTCCCTCCACCGGACCTCCTCCAAATGGAGGCCACCATTTTCCCCCACAAACCAATCAGGAGGCTCATCACACCTCAGGCCGACTCGGCCCCAGCCAGATGAGTGTGTCCCTTCCAATTTAAGGGGACGCCACTGATCGCCAGCACAACCCCTTGTCCAATCCGTGGCGGAGTTCCTCGACCCGCAGTGGGGGGGGGGGGGAGGATAAGAAGGTGGCGAGCTGACACCAGAGTCGTCGTCGTCGTCATCTGGGCTTTTGTCTTTTTGCCCTTTGGTCTTTTGGTCTGCAGTCGTCGTCGTGCGGTCTGGTCCTTGCCGGTCTTTTCCGGGTTCCTCATGGTCGTGGTGGTGGTCGTGCAGCCAGGACCGTTGGTGCTCGATCGGCATTCCGTGCACCAGGATCGTGGGCCTCGTGGATTCCAGGTCGTGGGTTCGAGTCCCACCGTGGTGGGTTGGAGTGTGTAACCGCACAAGGGCGGCCAGGTACACTGGCCAGACTCTGTCCCCCCCCCGCCCCCCCCAGCCTGAACATCCTCCTCAGCTGGAGGACCGAATAAAGACCCGGTGGGGTCCATTTTCTTTGGTGTGTGTGTGTGTGTGTGTGTGTCTGTGGTGGTGCCGTCCTATAAGCAGAAATTGTTAATGCTTTGACTCACTGTACATTGCCTGCATATTCGTGATTAAGTCTGCTCTTGTGTCTCCCTTCCGATTACTGTAAAAATAAACCCCTGTTAAAAGTTCCAGTTCGTTGCCTGTCGTTTTTTCACTTGGCCCAGTATGTTGGGGCTTGAGAACTAGCAAGGCCGTTTGTTCGCATAGGGAGGGTTCTAACTATAAACACATACTTATCGAAATAACTGTACTGCGGGGACTCTGGCTGTTGTGTGCAAATGGCTGCCAGATTCGTAACAATATAGCATGAAATTTGAAAAAGTTGTGGACGAGTTATGGCGAAATTTGGTGGATAAGCTGGTTCGGTGACGAGACCAAGTCGATTCGATTTTGGTTCAGGTCTGGATCCAGATCCGGCCTATCAGTGGGATACAAAACGTAAACTAACACTGGACAACAAAGATTTCGTTACTAGGGTGGAAACACGTGTTCTAGACTAAGTCGAGGATGCTGATTCGGAATTTGAAGTCAGAATTTTCTCAGCACGTCAAGATTTTGAGTTATACATTTGGTCCAATTGCAGTAGCTTGCCCTGGTGGGTGATTTTGAGTGATCATAAAAAAATATATTTTTTGGATTTCAATTACAGCAACACAACTGTTGTAGAATATTATTTCTCATAAAGAGATCTTTAGAATGCACTTTAAATGATTAAAAATTGATGAAAACCGGCCAAGCTATGAATTTTTAAGTAAGATTTTCCACATGGCCTAACAATTTTTTAACTAACCCTAACTCTTATGAAAAACTTTATAAAGGCATTGGATCATAATGGTAATGGCTTCCAATATCTCAGAGAGAGCAGTTTGACACAGAGAAAACTGATACTAAACTCAAAGCGGGCATTTTTGCTGGGCCCCGGATCCGAGAACCGATGTGTGAGCCCGAGTTCACAAATAAACTGAACCCACGAGTTTGCAGCATGGGAAGCATTTGTGTTGGTTGTGCAGAACTTTCTTGGGAACCATAGAGCTGAACAGGATGCGGAAATTAGTGGACAACCTGCTAAAGGCCTTTCAGTGAATGGGCTGCAGGATGTCTCTCAACATGCACTTCATGTATTCTCATCTCGATTTCTTCCCACCTAATCTGTGTGAGGTTGGCGATGAGCATGTCGAAAGGTTCCACCAAGACATTTTGGTCATCAAAACGACGTATCAAGGCCGGTTCCACCCAAACACGATGGGTGATTACTGCTGGTTGCGACAACGGGAGGCCAATTCCACACACAAGCGCAAGAGCAATTGTCACAATTCTGAACAAGTCTGAACAGTGCCTCCGCTGACGATATTGAAAGGAAGAGTGTAAACTTGAAGTGTTGTTTCCCTGAAGTGTTGCCCCTGGTTGTGTCCCTGAAGTGTTGCAAACTTGAATCACTCACATGGGGTAGATTCCCCTATCAAGTTTACACCCTTCCTCAGATTACCATGTTGTAATGTTTTATTAACTTATTTTTCTGCAACTTGTTTATGTTCTTGGTTTGTATACTACACATTATATGCAGAGATCAATCATTGTTATCTAAATATGACGTGAAAGTACCAACTAAGCACTGATATTGGATGTACAATGTGGAGATCTGCAATAATAAAGTATCTAATATTGCAGGCTGGGTATCATTAATACGTGTACATATTTTGAAAGCCTGATGTGCTGGCTAAATTCTGACTACAGATTTGAAATCAGCAGCCCAAATTTAGCCAATAACACCTGCATTTCCCTTAGTAGCAGACGAAAAGTTTCTTTTTTCTTGTCCAGTGAATCAGTCAGGTGGAGGTATACCCTCTACCGAGTGCCATTATAGTTTCCTTATTTAATTTCATGAAATTTTATTCACAGGAAAAACGAACAACTCTGTGGATCATCCAGACTACATTCTTACAGTTTTCCCACAACATGAAAAATCATCAGCTTCTCCCCGCAAGCAGAAACTAGAACACTTTGATCGTGCCCAGGAATTTTTATTTATTTATTTTAAAAGATTTTTAAGCTGCTAATCAATACACAACATCTATTTTGGGTAATTCAGATCATCGGATGAAATAATAACTAATTCTCAGTGCATTCATATGGGAGTGGTATGTGCAACATAGATCTCTATTTTTTTTTTTCACAACAGTTGGATGTAACATCAACAACCATATGGCTGCCACTCTCATAAGGTCATCACTTGCATGCAGAACATATTGAAGTTGTGACTTTATGAGGATAGTCGCCACATAATTATTGACGTTCGGTCTACAGTGCCTATAGAAATTCTACACCCCCTTTCAAAATTTTCACCTTTTGTTGCTTTATAGTCTGGAATTAAATTACATTAAATCAGACTTTTTCCGCCTTTATTTACACATCCTAACCCACAACTTCCAAATGAAAAACAAATTCTACAAATTTCAGAGAATTGAATAAAAATATAAAACTAGAATATCCTGGTTGGATAAGTGTCCATCACCCTGAGTTAACACTTGGTGGAACCACTTTTGACAGCAATTATAGCTGTGAGTCTGTTGGGATAGGTCTCGACCAACTATTGCCTTGATTGGGCAATATTTGCCCATTCTCCTGTACAAAACTGTTCAAGCTCAATCATGTTGCGTAGGGAACGTTGATGGACAGCAATTTTCAAGTCATACCACAGATTTTCGATTGGATTTCGGTTGGGGCTCTGACTGGACCACTCAAGGACATTTATATTTTTCTTAATTAGTAGCTTTAGCTGTGTGCTTCGGGTCGTTGTCATTCTGAAAGGTGAACTTCCGTCCCAATTTCAGCTTTCTTGCAGAGGACAGCAGGTTTTCCTCTTGGATTTTTCTGTATTTTGCTCCATCCAATTTCCCTTCTATCCTCACAAGTGCCACAGTCCCTGTTGATGAGAAACATCCCCATAACACGATGCTGCCACCACCATGATTCACAGTAGGGATGATGTTCTTTGGGTGATGTGCTGTGTTGAGTTTGCACCAAACGTAACGTTTTGCTTTTAGGCCAAAACGTTCCATCTTGGTTTCATCAGACCATAAAACTTTTTGCCACATGGCTCCAGAATCTCTGCAGTAGTTATTTTTTGCATTCCTCAAACGGGACTCAAGGTGGGCTTTTTTGAGTAATATCTTCTTTCTTTCCACCCTACCATATAGGCCAGACTTGTGGAGTGCTTAGAATATTGTTGTCGTATGCACATAGTGACCAGTCTTTGCCATAAAAGCATGTAGCTCTTTCAAAGTTGCCATTGGCCTCTTGGTGGCCTCTCTGATCAGTCTATCCTCCTTGCTTGATCATCCAGTTTGGAGAGACGGCCTGATCTCGGCAGGGTGGATCGGATCGGATCGGATCTGGTGGTACCATATACGCTTCCACTTCTTAATGATTGTCTTGACTGTGTTCCAAGGGATATTCAAGGCCTTTGAAATATGTTGTATTCCCATCCCCTGATCTGTGCCTTTCCACAACTTTATCCCAGGGGTCTTTTGAAAGCTCCTTGGTGCTCATGGTTGAGTCTTTGCTGTGAAATGCACTACCCGGCAGAGGAAATCTACAAGAACAGCTGATTACCTCCGCCACCAAAGGTGAAGGAGGTTATGTTTTCACCTCTTGCTGTCTGTTTGTCTGTCTGTTTGTGTACAGGATATCTCAAAAAGTTGTGGACGGATCTGGATGAAATTTTGTGGACAGGTTCGGTGAGTGACAAGGACGAACTGATTAGATGTTGGTGAAGATCCAGATCCAGATCTGACTACAAGAATTTTGTAAGTGATTCTTCACCATTGAGAGATAGAGCCAAAAACGATATAGAGCACGATATCTCAAAAAGTTGTGGACGGATTCGGACGAACCTTGGTGGACCGGTTGGGTATGTGGCAAGGACAAATTGATTCGATTTTGGTGAAGATCCGGATCTGGATGTGAGAATTATTTAATTTTCAAAGTGATTCTTCACTATTGAGAGATTTGGGCCAAAAACGATACATAGCCTGATATTTCAAAAATGTATTGATTCGGTCCGATATGTTCTCGTGGATCAGGCATTACATGGCGGAGGTATGCGCTCCATCGAGTGCCCTTGTAGTTTTATTCTGAAATAATCAGAATCTCTACTATTTAGCACAGATGGAGGCCAATTAACTTGGTGTGTGATTTTGAAGGTGATTGGTTACACCTGAGCTAATTTACCATTGCTTGTTATATGGGGGGTGGACACTTATCCAACCAAGATATTCTTGTTTTGTATTTTTAATCAATTTTCTGGTATTTGTAGAATTTGTTTTTCACTTGGAAGTTGTGGGTTATGATGTGTCAATAAAGGTGCCAAAAGTCTGATGTAATGCAATTTAATTCCAGGCTATAAGGCAACAAAAGGTGAAAAATTTGAAAGGGGATGTAGACTTTCTATAGGCACTGTGTTTCATTCACTGAATGGCCGGTGCTACATTAACGTCACATGTCAGCTTTGTTTTCAAGCAAAATCACCCCCAAAGCAGTGATCTTCAGTGGCAACTATCCCTTGACCGATCTCAGAAGGATGACAGGCTCAGTCAACCCACCTGGTGTTATTTCATAGGCATGACAGGGGCTCAAACTTGAGACAATAACATATTGTTATGGTTGTGGGGGAGATGGAGTAATTTCGTAGCAAAGGTAGGATTGTATAGTGTAGCATGGTCCGTCGACAAGCAGGGGACATCTCAATGTAAATTAAGTAGGGAAAATTGTCGACTTAAGATTGTTGCGTGTCACTGCATGGGGTGGGGGTGGGGGGGGGTGCTGTGTTAATTAGGTAGGGTTTAAAGATAATCTCTCCCTGTGTGTGATTGCCCCCTGTTTCCTATGTTGTTGCATTTACAAGACCAGCAATTAAAAGGGAATCACGTCCTTAAAACAACAACCTCCGAGCCAAACGTTCCAAGCGGGCAAAAAACCCACCCCCAGGAATGACAACTATAAAACCATGCCCCTGGGGTGGATGATGGATGGGCGTGACGTCAGTAGGTTTGGCAGAGAAGCGAGTGAAGAGATGGTTGGAAGAGAAGGACATGACGGTTTCTTCTCGACACGGTGAAGAAGGCTGCGTGATTTTCGTGTTCGTGCTGAGGTGAATTTGTTCGCGTGCTGGAGAAAAATGCTCACCATTACTGTTCGGCTGAGTCGCGAAACGTGTACATTTATGAGAAGAGAAGAAGAGCGCGCCTCTTAGCAATAACTCGGCGTGAGCCCATTGTGTGTTCAAGGAGGAAGGAAAGCGACCGTGGTGAACGGACCTGGTGCAACAGAGGAACGGTCAACATATTCACTCGTGAAAAGAAGCTGCACCGCGGTTTTTGAGCCCTGGCATTTAATGGCGCCACACGAATACCTCGCGTACGTTTCCCACCCAGAGAGCGGCTCGGCGCCATTTTGGGGGCGATTTCCTGCGCAGGACGACGCGGTTCGACCCCAAAGCTCATAAAAGATCATTTCTGGAATATTTCATGAAATAAAAGCTAAGTGCCAGAATAAAGGAGGGATTTTTATTTTGTTTTATCGATTCACCTTGTCCATTTTTGTAACTGTGTGGAGGTGCCTCAAATAGGAATTTAGGTTACCTCACGTTTCATTATTTCCATTATAAGTATTTGATTCTATGTTCATTAAACCCTGGTTTATTAAAGTTGCTTGTGTCTCTCTATTCATTGTGGGTTTGAGTTCAAACCTACATGCCTCCGTCCTGGTGAACGCCTCTGGTACGTGCTTCACCGCCTACCATCCCGCGCGCGCCATATTCTCGAAGGAACTCGGCTGTTCGCCTCCATGGGAAATAATTTGGCTATCCGTCCAGGCCCTTGTTAACCGCCCGTCCACGACAATTGGGTTGGGGGAATTAACTTAACTGACAAGGTCGCGACAATATTAAGCCAGCCACCTCAACTATTAAGGCAACACCAGGCTCCCAAGACCTATAAAGGCATGTTATATCTTGATTGGTTCGCGAGATTTTTAATCGTATGGCATTCCTTTTATTTTACAGGAGAGAGTACTACCCATACCACAGCCAGGAGAACTCTGTGAATGGATGCTGCAGAAGAGGAGTTAGTCATGTCTCCAGCCAGTTCTGCAAACTCAAAGGGTTCCACGTTGAATGAAGAAATTCCATCTTTATCAGAAGATGATTCAGCTGAATCGACATCGCAAGGTTTCCAAACTCTCGTGGAACCCAGTGAAAGAGAAACAATATATACCGAGATTGATGCCTTGCGACAGGAGCGTCGTGATGCAGCCAAAGCAAGAGCACAAGAAATTGAGGCCTCCCTTCTGTCTGCCAACCTATCTGTTAAGTCCGTTGATAACAATGATGCAAAATGCAAGACGATGACAGGCAGCAGTTGGATTGTCTTTCAGCAGGTGTTTTTATACTTGCAGACATTTGTTTCCGTTAGGTCTGTGAACAAGTACATTTTGCCACTGAGAACAATTTATAATAACTGTTGTGAAATTGAGGCAGGGGATTATTTTGACTTTGGGGGATATTATTATTACATTTTGATGGGGGGCAAGGAATCCCCATTGGTGTGGACTGTGTTCAATGGAGATCAGCGGAGTGCTTGTCACACTCCTCAGGTTTCGATTTTCCCGCTGGTCACATCACGTGCCTTCTGGTTGAATGGTTTGCATTAGCAGGAACAATTGTCTGGGTGGCAGATGGATGGTTCTTCTCTGTCGGATTATGCGGTTTTACCGTGTTATGACAATCCGCGGCGATGCTCACTCTCACAGTCAAGAGTGCATCTGATATTATATATAATATATATATATATATATATATATATATATATATATATATATATATACACACACACACACACACACATTATACTTTGAGTGCAGGGGAGGGAGAAAGGTGGAGGTCGTGAGAGTTGTTGACAGTTGTTGACATATTGCAGAAGAGCTCGGGAGAACGTCGGATGGGGAGGAGGATAAAGGGCTTGGTGGTGAAGGGATGAGTAGCAGTGGGAGTCATTAGAGAGGGGGAAAAAGGAAGTTGGAGATTGGGAAGGTGGAGGAATGAGCTGGAAAGAGAGGTTGGGGAAGTAGGCAGCCTTGTAGATGTGAAGGGGGGAAGCTTTGAGAAGGGGGAGTGAGGAGCGAGATTTAAAAGGAGGGGTGAGTGGGAATAATTGAGGGAGAAAGGTGTGGGGGGAGCTTTTGAGAATGGTGAGGGGAAGAGAGAAAGTTTGCTTTGAAGAGGGAGGAGGCAGTTGATTTGTGAGAGGGGTGAGAGGGTAGGTTGGAGGAGAGGGAGACGATGAGAGCAGGCATGGCCATGGGGGAGGAGGAGAAGGAAGGGTGGGGAGAGGGAAGGATAAGACTGGGGAGAGGTTTTGTAGAGATGGAGTGGGTGGGGGGGGGGACAAAAATTGAGTGGTGGGAAGAGTGGGAGGTGTGATGAGAATTGAGGGGTGGGAAGAGGGGGAGGTGTGATGAGAATTGAGGGGGTGGAAGAGGGGGAGGCAGCTTTGAGAAAGGGAGTGGAAAGGGAGATTTGACAGGCAGAGGCAAGGGGGAAATTTGAAGGGGAGAGGTGAGGGGAGAGATTTGAAAGGGTGGGGTGAGGAGAGAGATTTGAAGGGAGGGCGAGGGGTGACATTTGTGGAGAAGGGTGAGAGAAGAATTGAAGGAGAAGGGTGAGGGAGGAGAATTGAAGGAGAAGGGTGAGGGAGGAGAATTGAGGAAAAATGTGTGGGGAGCTTTTGAGAAGGGTGAGGGGAAGCTTAGGGAGAGGGGGGAGGGGAGAGTGAGGTTTGCTTGGAAGGGGGAGGAGGCAGCTGAATGAGAGGGAGGGGTGAGAGGGAAGCTTTGAGAGGGAGGGGAGATGATGAGAGCAGGCACGGTCATGGAGGTGAGGGAGAAGGGAGGGGTGGGGAGAGGGGGATGAGACTGGGTCGTGGTATGGTAGAAGTGTGAGCGGGCGGGGAGAGGAACAAGATTGAGGGGTGGTAAGAGGGGGAGATGTGATGTAAGAGGAAAGAGAGAGCGTGATAGAGATATTGAGCAGTGTGCTGAATGAGAGTGTGAGACATTTGAAAACCATACAGTTTGGGATATTAGAGGGGGACTGTTAGTAAGGCAGAGGAGAGTGAGAGATGCTGGGATGGGGAGAAAGATGGAAGGGTAAGGAGAGGGGAGACGATGAGACAAAGGCACTTGAGCCGGTTCAATGTTTGGCTCCTCATGACGTAAGCCGCTGTCACACCTTGACGATTGAGCCAGGTATGCCGACGTATGAAAAATTGTCGAAAACGCTGGCACACGTCGAATACGTTATGGGTAAGTTTTGTATACGTTAAGAGCACGCTGAAGCACGTTGGCATACGTCGTAGTACGCCGAGCATGTCGACAAATTTTAACATGCTCAACATTTTTCGACGTAGCCAGCATATGACGCACGCTTCCGCATACCGCTGGCCATAAGTTGTAGGCACGTTACGCGATCGTTGACACACGTCGACACACGTTACTTGTAAGTGTCGACGCTAAACATGTCGATGTAATGTTTAGCGTACCCGAAACTTATTTCTAACCTATGAGTAACGTGCTTTGAACCAGTAACGTGCTTTGAACCTATGTGTAACGTATCTCCAATGCACATTGACGTATGTAGAAGTATTTGACGTCTTCCGGACGACCACAGAATAATTACAGCTTACCGTATATGGCGTCTTCGCAGCGTTTAGGGAATTGGTATGTAAAATGGGCTTCACAGAGGAACCGTCAGTGTTCCAGACTCCCATGGTTTTTTTCTTTTTTTTTTTTTATTCGGCATGACGGTGATGTTGACACTTCGATTTCTAGTGCTTTGATGACACTTCGATAACACTTCGATTCCTGAGTAGAAGATGCAGAGGCTCGACGGTTGTGCTTTGTTGAGGCAGGAAATTACCACAGTAGATCAACATATCCAGGAATGCACGAAGTTCTGAAATGTTTTGTGGCATTGGCGCATTCACAATTGCTTCAACTTTGCTCGGAGAGGGCACACCTTAGGCGTAACCCAGCTTGTGACAGCCGATTGAGGACTTCGATAAGGTTCTCGAGGTGTTCATGTTGTGATTTGTCAGTCAATCGTGTGTCATCCTGAATTACGACTGTCTTTGGTACAGTTTTCAAAAATGTCTCCATCTTGTGTTGGAAGATTGGTGCAGCAGAGCATATACCAAATGGGCATCTGTTGCACATGTAGAGTCCTCGATGAGTGTTGATGCATGTTTTAGCCTTGGAATCATCATCCAGTTCCATTTGAGCATAAGCATTTCGTTCACTTGCAATCCATCTTGGCCAGAAGTCTTTCAAGAGCTAATAGATGAACAAAGACTTCAGGACAGGTATGATCTGCTTGCATGTGTTTTCTGACAGAAAGTAATTCGGCTTATGGACTTGCTAACAATAGGAGCAGTATTTGGACGAGTAAAATGTGATACAGTATGTACTCTTTTGAATGGCAAAAGAGGGGACTTCCTCATATCCACATTCTCCTCTGGCTTTCTGAAAAGATCAGACTGAGTCAAAATGATTGTGCAATTTGTGCAGAACTTCCTTATCCACAGGAGGATCCTATCCTCTATGCCACTGTTACCAAACAAACGATCCATGGCCCATGTGGAACACTTGTCCGACACTCTCCTGCATGAAAGATGGAAAATGCACAAAAAGATTCCCAAGAAAGCTTCTACAAGAGACACGGACAGATAAAGATGGATATCCATTTTACCGAAGAAGGAGACCAGGAGATGGTGGTTTCACCAGCAAGCAGAAACGACGCTGCAATGGTGAGGAAATGGTCATTGATAACCAGTGGGCAGTTCCATATTCTTCTCTACCATGCAAGATCTTTGATGCACACATTATTGTTGAATTCTGTAACTCCATCAAGTCTATTAAGTATTTCTGCAAGTATATAAACAAGAAAAAGAGCAATCAGCGATTGCAGACCCTCGCCAGGACTGCTTTTGTGTGGCGTTTGTGTGCTGGTGTGTTACGTCATTATTAATAGACATAATTAGAACTGCCACTTTATAATTGCTGGCAGTGAGGACTGGGTACCAAGATGTCCCGCTTTGATGCAACCACGCTTTTGCAGTAATCAGAAGGAACCCAAACAAGCAAAAAGCAAAGATTAAGTCATCAGGCAGAACCTGGATGGCATTCACATTTCAGCTGCTGCTCCTCCACCCTCAAACCGATCCAGGCACTGCTAAGTTGAACGTTGAACGTTAAAACATGCATTTCCCATCGCTACTAGATCATAAATTTGAAGTTTCATGTCGATCGGTTAAGTGGTTCCAGAGAAAACATGATTTAATATTTTTCTCCAATCCAATATGGCTGCCAAACCGTGTGACCTATCAATTATTCCTTCACAAATTTGTACACCCATGGCTTGGGGAACATTTGTGTGAAGTTTCCCCTTGATTTGTCCAGCCGTTCTGGAGAAGAAGATATTAATGGGTATTGGGTTAAATCCAATATGGCTGCCAAGCCATGTGACCTATGATGTCATATGTATGAACCTTTTGTTCCTCATAGATAAGCGGTCATAAGTCTAAACTTTTGCCTCGATCTGTTCAGCCACCTCAGAGAAGAAGATTTTTGAAGTTTAAAAAAAAAGAAAAACAATATGGCTACCGAATCACGTGACTGATGACGTCATCAACTTCAATCTTTCATCAAGTAAGATTGAAGAAGAATATGTGTCACGGATAAATCTGCTCTTATGTGCCTTTTTGCTTTCTTGCTTTTAAATACTTGCTTTTAAATGATTGCTTGCTTGTGTGTTTGTAATAAATAATTGTTTGTTGCTATTTCCAATCTGTCTCGGTTGTCTTTTCCTTTATTGTTCCGATGTGCACAAGTAAGGTTAGACGGGACGTTCTACCCCAATAATTTGCTTCGGCAGCCAACGCCCACTCACTGTAATGCTCGGCAGTAATCCGAGTGTGCGCTGAGGGCACTGACCCCAATTAGCCGGCCATCCACAGGTAAGGTATCACGCGAAGTAGTGTAACCCTGCTCAGATTGGCCGTGCCAATCGACGTTTGTGGTTGCCTAGCAACCTGCCAGTGCATCGAATTATCTATGCCTGGCGGCCTCAGGACCGGGTGATAGGGAGGGTCCCAAGTACTTCCCCTCATGGCAAGCCTCGAACCCCAGATCCACAACAATATATTGTTACAAATTTGGAATTTGATTGCACACAACATACAGGTTCCTTTAGTCAGCTATCTCGAAAAGTGCTTGTTCCCTAGATAGCTCACCTTCCATTGTTTAAATGTTTAGAAATTGATTAGATGCGCTGCGGATCGATTTAATAGTTAGGGAACGAACAATGGAGACGTCCCTCCCCCTCTTCTGCGAAGAGGAAGAAGAACCCTGCCGTCCCGTGATTCATGATGTCAACAACTCCCTCCCACCCGTGGTTGAGCGGGGGATGGATCACGAGGGCATGAGTCACGCCGGGCGCGGGGGAAGGGGGCGGAGAAGGATAAGAGGAGATCCTTTCTTTGTTCTGAGTTGGAGTTGGGAGTTGAGGGCTGCGTTGTTCAGCAGACCTTCGGGTCCTGTTTGGCTTGGGTTAGGGCAAAAAGAAGCAAAAAGCTTCTGCAGAGGAGTTGTTCAGTAGAGCTTCAGTTTCTGCTTGGCTGGTTGTTCAGTGGAGCTTCGGCACGGTTGGCTCGGGTGGAGACTTTTTGGAGAGCTGCTTTGTTTGGAAGAAGTTAGCCGTTGCTCGACTCGAGCTGCGAGTGGTGGTTCTTCTTCTTGGTTCGTGGAGCTCTTTGTTCTCCTTTTGGTTCCCGGCTTGGTGCGACTCGTCGGCTCTTCTTAGAGGTGGTTCCTCGGGGAAGCGACGCATCGACGGAAGGATCGGCGCCTCGTCTTACCAGCACGTGTTGAGAAGGCGGGAGGATTCGCGGGAGCTCGGGAAGGATCGCGGCTCACGGCGATTGGATCCAGCTCGCTCTCGCTGGAGCCGGGTCTGAACAACTTGAAGACACACGAGGTGGAGAGGTTCGAGATAGGCTCTGGGTTTCAGGTCACCCGTCCTCCGAGCTGGAGCCGTTATAAAAGGCCCAGCCACCATTTATTGGGTGTGTGTGTGTGTGCGTACGTGTGTCCGTGGGCCGTGTCTACTAAGTAGTAAAAACTGTAAGTGATTGTGTAGAACGGTTGTAGTTCTCCTGTCATGCGTGTTGGCCTTGTATATGCATACGTGTTTGCCTTGTTTAATTGCATACGTGCTGCCTGCTTACGTACTTTTATACAACAAATGTCCTTGTGTGAATGTAAACCTGTTCGTTGCGTCCTCTTCCCTTAATTGAGCTGCCATCTTGCTCTCGGAATATAGTTGGTTTTAAATAGCCGGTAAAGTGATCGGGTCCAACGGGACTGGCGATAATACACCGCCTCGTTATCCCAAAAGGAAGCGAGCTGCTTAAGCAGCTCGTGTTCCAAGCGTCCCCGTTGAGGTACAATCTCTCGGTAGTCTACCCGGCGATTAATTAGGTATATCGACAATTCGGCGATTGACCTGTAGAGCGGGTTGGAGTACGGACAAGGTTGTGGTGTTGCTTAAAACAACACCCCTGGCTGGTTTTGGGCGTTGATCCGGAAAGCCCCGCGATGGATTGTCGTTGGTGGGCGAAGCGACCGTATTGTTAGACGCGTCGTTGCACGCGGCGGGCGGAATCTACAACAATATTGTGCTTCCATAGGCAGCTGCTTTCTTCATGGTTTTATCAAAGGCTTGAATGTTGATCTGTGCTGGGAATATATCGGGGAGGATTGTTCACATCCCTTTATCGATCCAACTGTTTGGACACGAGCACTGTTGAAACTGTTCTATTTTCCTTTGACTTTGAGTAATTGTTTGTGCCCTCTTCCCATTGGCTGAACACTAATTCACCCCGGTTCTGTTATTTGACTTGAGGCCTTGAGAAAGCGACTCCTCCTTATCAAGAGACTGACCACAGGTGTTCATTCATCAAACCCTCTGTCCGCCACTTGTGTTGTTGTTTGAGTATAAACGAGCCCAAGCTGGGGAACTGAGGCAAAGAGGGCTTCACCATTGCTGGAGGGCCTCTCTCCATAAATATGTTCAAATGATTAAACTCTGTTAAAATAAATAAGTACAAGAACCTATGAGTGAGTTTTCCTCCACAGTTATTACAGGGAGTTCTTTATGACGTCAAATAAACGATCAATTCTTGTGTTTTGTATCGTCTCGTGGGAACACCTTCCGACTGAGGACATATCATCTCCGGACAAGCACGTGGCCTGTTGGTTATCGCACAATGCCGTGGAAGGCATCTTCACCCATCGCCTGCTGAACTTCTGATGGGAAGATGTAAGTCCCGAAACTCAGTGTCACTCTCTGAAGTCCATCAACAAGGTTTATTAACAAACAAAGCTGCACTCCTGACGTACAGATTCCGGCTTGTGACGTGCTTTCTCACGTCCCGCCTTCCGGTTCCGGATGTTCGTCGTTAAAGACTTCAAAGACAACAATGAACGAATTAACACCAATGACTGTTGAGATTCCAAGGGTAAACAAGAAAACACGAACACTGTAATGTATTGTACTGTATTTCATGACGACCGAGAATGCCCACTGGCCCTCAGATGGGATTAACGGAAATGAATAAAGACAGAACCTGCTGAGACCTCAAACAAAAGAGTCTGTGTCATTGGTGCTCATCACAAAATACGTATTACACAGACACGTTGGATACTTTACATGGTGTCAGAAGTAAAAACGAAATGTCTGGATTAAAGCCACCAAGGCGCTTATCCCTTCAGGGAAACGTCAAAAAACTGGAAGGAGTGGATTCGGGCCTACAAACTGTCCCGTTGGCAGCGGAACTTAGAAGAAAAGGAGGATGTTCAAGTGCCACATTCCTCCATGTGGCTGGTCCATCCTCCAGGCAATACACGTGACGAGTCCAATACACAATACACGGTCCAGCCTCCCAGGCAAAATCAAGGCAGAGGCGACAACAGAGAGGTGAAGAAAGTGCTGAGACAAGGCAAACCAGACAATGTGCTCAACACGACGAACAGCCCAGGCTCAAGCAAATGAAACATTGAGAGGTTCCAAGCAGAACAATCTGCTGATCAGATGAGAAAAGCCAGACGAGCAAATGAGACAATTGGAGGCTATTCAAACCAGACAATCTACTGATCAGATGAGAACAGCACAGGCTGAGAGCAAATGAGACATTGGAGGTTGTCCAAGCCAGACAATCTGCTGATCAGATGAGAACAGCACAGGCTCGAGCAAATGAGACATTGGAGGT
Source organism: Eptatretus atami (assembly GCA_035128595.1). Taxonomy (NCBI): domain Eukaryota; kingdom Metazoa; phylum Chordata; class Myxini; order Myxiniformes; family Myxinidae; genus Eptatretus; species Eptatretus atami. The sequence goes on along the minus strand of CM068958.1, from coordinate 49,042,997 downwards.
TGTCCAAACCAGACAATCTGCTGATCAGATGAGAAACAGCAGGCTCGAGCAAATGAACTTGAGGTGTCAAGCCAGACAATCTACTGATCAGATGAGACAGCACAGGCTCGAGCAAATGAGACATTGGAGGTGTCCAAGCAGACAATCTACTGATCAGATGAGAACAGCACAGGCTCGAGCAAAGAGACATTGGAGGCTGTTAACCAGACAATCTACTGATCAGATGAGAACACACAGGCTGAGCAAATGAAACATGGAGTGTTCAAACCAGACAATCTATGATCAGATGAGACAGCACAGGCTCGAGCAAATGAGACATTGAGGTTGTTTAAAACCAGAAATCTACTGATCAGATGAGAACAGCCAGGCTCGAGCAAATGAGACATGAGGCTGTTCAACCAGAACAATCACTGATCAGATGAGAACAGCACAGGCTCGAGCAAATGAGACTGGAGGTGTTCAACCAGACATCTACTGATCAGATGAGAACAGCACAGGCTCGAGCAATGATGAGATGAGGTTGTTAAACCAGACAATCTACTGATCAGATGAGAACAACAAGGCTCGAGCAAATGAGACATTGAGTTGTCAACCAGACAATCTGCTGATCAGATGAGAACAGCACAGGCTCGAGCAAATGAGACATTGGAGGTTGTCCAAGCCAGACAATCTGCTGATCAGATGAGAACAGCAAGGCTCGAGCAAATGAGACATTGGAGGTTGTCTCAACCAGACAATCTCTGATCAGATGAGAAAGCTCAAGCCGAGCGAACTCAACTCTGAGGCGACAAGAGCCAGACAATCTACTGAATCTATCTATAATTCCAGCAATGTGTGTGTGTGTGTGTGTGTGTGTGTGTGTGTGTGTTGTGTGTGTGACCGCTGTTTCTCGACAACCATTGGTCCGATCTAATTGAAACTTGCCAGCTATATTGCTGGGGCCCTGTGGATGTGCCTTTTCAAGGTTTATATTAATCGGACAAGTGTTTCCCAAGTTATGGCCATTTCTTTACCAACAATGAAAAGCCCGTTGCTGCGTAGGCATGGCCGATGGGGAAGAGATTCTCAGCCGCGTTCCCATACGGGTTACAACGTACGGACTTCCGGATAGGGATGACTTATGTATTCTATAATTTCTCGATTCTTATCGCTTAAGATAAAACAATGCCAAGCAGTCGTCGTTTACGAGAGCGAAGGAGGCTGTGTGGTGCTTTGAAGTTTGGTTTTTTTGGTTTGCACGAGCACGACGTACGGCAGCGAGAGCGAAGAAGGCCTGTGTGGTTGTTTTTCTGACCAAGTTAAGTTTTTTTTTTTTGCGTACGGCACACGTAGGGACGCGAGAGCGAAGGACGGCTGTTGTGGTTGTCGTTTCTGGCTCGCGTTTGAAAGTTTTATTATTATTATTTTTGCACGTACGCCACACGTACTCGTATTATACAACAGCCGAAACCCCGTCACAGACGGATTCCATTCCAAGCCCAATATGACCAGTGGCGGCTCTTGTAAGAGCCGGATCCCAGTCGTGTACTCCATGGCTTACTATGAGGCCTACAAAACGTCCTTGTACACGACATTTTTTTTGGTGTACACTACTCCTTTTATTTTTTGGACTCCGTTTTCACTGTCGGTAGCACAAATTATGACCACACAAATATGACACTGAATTTTTTTGGACTCAAAATTAGTTACATAGACATAGGCACATAGATAGGTACCAAATATGAAGTGTATATAAGTCTCTACGGTGAGACCTTGAACCCGGGTCAGGGACTTCGATGACGGGGCCTGTAGACCTTAACTCCGGGTGAGGACTTCGATGAGCGGCCTTGACCTTAACCCGGTAGGGATCATGACGAGGCTGTGGACTTAACCTAGACGATGACGAGGCTGGTATCCGGGAGACTTCGATGACGCGGCTTGTGACCTTAACCCCGGGTAGGAGACTTCGTCGGGATGCGAAATTACGGTAGGACTGGCGCTGTGACCTTAACCCGGGTAGGGCTTCGATGACGGGTGGCTGCACTTAACGCCGGGTAGGACTTTCGATGACGCGGTGGACCTTAGCCCGGGTGGGATTCGATGATCGCGGCTGAACTCTAACCTCGGTAGGGACTTCCGATGACGGGGCTGGTGACCTTAACCGGTATGGGACTTTCGATGACGGGCTGTGACCTTAACCTGGGCACGGCGTGCTAACTAAGGGAGGCTTCCGATGACGTGCGCTGAGTACCTTAGCCGCAGGTAGGACTTCGATGACGCGAGCTGTGGACCTTAACCGGGTAGGGACTTCGATGACGCGGCTGTGACCTTACCCGGGTAGGATCTCGCTGTGCCTAACCGGGAGACTCGATGACGCGCGTGACCTTAGCCCGGGTAGGAGATGACGGCTTGACTACGGTAGCTGATGAACGGGCTGTGACGTTCTCTCATGGATAAAGTATTCATCTGCTTCGGATTTTTTGGACGAAAAGTGTTTTATCTGCTTCGAGTTGATGGTTGACTATTGGCCACTATGTGCGATGCACTCTAACAGTACGAAGTTTCTTCAGTCCAGCTCACAGTACCGGAAAAACGTTGACGCGAACCGCAAGGAGGAGCAACGAAATTGGTCCTTCAGTATTAAATATAGATATGGATTGGATATGGATGCTTCATAAAAACGGCATTTTCCTTTCGGATTTCAGCCCGGATCTGCCAATATATTTGTGTCGGTGGTAACTCTGACGTCAAATATCGTATCAAATGTGAAAAATAATGCAGACTGCAGACTAAATAACTGCGATTGCAAGCCTCGCCAGGGACTGCTTTTTGTGTGGTGGATTTTGTGTGGCGTTTGGTGTACTGGTGTGTTCCCTTAATTAATAGAGACATAATTTGAACTGCCACTTTATAACTGCTGGCAGTGATGATGGGTAGTACCAAGATGTCGCTTTTGATTCAACCCCGCTTTGATCAGCACCTGACCCTGACTTATGACCGTGTTTTTTTATTATCACTTATCATTATTAATTGAATTTAGAATGGATTGAAAAAATTCAATTCAAATCAAAGAAGCCCAATAGGTACGGTCGCTGCATTGGCTCGATCAGAAGGAAACCAAATATGCAAAACAAAGATGAAGTCATCAGGAGGAACTGATAGGATTTGCATTTCAGCTGCTCTACTCTACCCTAAACCCATCCTGGCACAGCAAAAGTTGAGCCTTATTCAACAACAACAAAAAATAAAAAAAAATATGGAGACCATATCAAAAAATTTAATAATCTGGCTGCCAGACCATGCGTCCGATCAAGTGAAAGGTTAAAGCATGCATTTCCCCATCCCTACTGATCATAATTTGAAGTTTCATGTCGATTGATTCAGGCTTCCAGAGAAACCTTAATATGGTGACAGGCACAACAAATCCCGCCCATTATGGGAGGGATATAAGTACTAAATGAATAAGTTCACTATAAGCGTTTGAAGTAATCAGATCATTTTTTACGAAGTTATGACGAAAAACATTTTGAATCTCTTTCGTGACCTTGACTTGAACCTTTGGTCAATTCGGACCCAAAAGTTAATGGGGTCGTCCAAGTTCATTGCCGCACCGTGGATTTAAATTTGATGTGTTCTGCTAAAGCGTTTGCGTAAAGTTGCTGAACAGACAGACAGACAAACAAACAACAGACAAAAAACCGCAACGATTACAATATCCTGCTCCCTCCCTCCGGGGGGTGGCATAATAAGTTTCATCAATCCATACGGCTTGCCAAACCATGTGACCTATCAATTATTCCCTTACACAATTTGTACACCCATGGCTTGGGGAACATTTGTGGTGAAGTTTCCCTTGTTTGTCCAGCCGTTCTGGCGCAGATGATATTAATGGTTTTGAGGTTAAATCCAATATGGCTTGCCAAACATGTGACGACTATGATGTCATATGTGATGAACTTTGTTCCTCATGAGATAAGCGGCTCATAATCTGTAAACTTTTGCGTCGATCTGTTCAGTCACCTCAGAGAAGAAATTTTGAGTTTAAAACAAAAGAAAACAATATGGCTACCGAATCAGTGAACTGATGACTCAATCAACTTCAATCTTCCATCAAGTAAGATTGAAGAAAATGTGTCAGGATAATCTTTCTCTTATTGTCCTTTTGCTTCTTGCAAATTAAATACAGTCATCCCCCGTTTACGGCGGGGGTTTACGTTCCAAACCCCCCCCCCTGCGAAATGAAAATCCGCGACTGAAATGGACGCCTCCCCAAAAATGCCTAAAAATGCCCTATTTTTTTTATAAACGCGGTGTATAACACGATTGGGTTTGATTTTATAATCGGTGCTATAAACAGCTTGGGTGGTGTATTAACACGATTGGTTTGATTTATATTCGACGTGAATATTCAATCGCTGGGCGGTGTGTAAACAACAATTGGTTTTAATTTATATCGAGTGATATTTAAACGCTGGGTGGTGTATAACTACGATTTTTGGTTTTTTTTATATCGAGTGAATAGTTAAACGCTGGGTTGGTGTGTAAACACGATTGGGTTTTATTTATATCGAGTAAATATTAAAACGCTGGGGGCGGTGTGTAAACATCGATTGGGTTTTTATTATATCGAGTGATTATTAAACGCCTGGGTGTGTATAAACACGATTTGGGGTTTTATTTATAAACGAGTGAATATTAACGCTGGGTGGTGTGTAAACACGATTGGTTTATTTATATCGAGTGAATTTAAACGCTGGCGGTGTGTAAACAATTGGGTTTTATTTTATCGGTATTATTAAACGCTGGTGGTGTATAAACACGATTGGGTTTTATTTAATGACGAGTGAATATTAAACGCCTGGGTGGTGTGTAAACACGATTGGTTTTATTATACTCGAGTAAATATTAAACCGCTGGGTGTGTATAAACACGTTGGGTTTTATTTATATCGAGTGAATATTAAACGCTGGGGTGGTCGTGTAAACAGATTGGGTTTTGAATTTATATCGAGTAAAATATTATACGCTGGGCGGTGTTATAAACCCGATTTTCGGTTTGATTTATATCGAGTGATTTATTAAACGCTGGGCGGTGTATAACACGATTGGGTTTGATTTATATCGAGTGAATATCAACCTTCTCTGGCGCTTCGGTTTCCTTGCCAGAAGCCTTAGAAGGTGGCAGGGCGTTGCGGCGGCATCGTCAGGCTTTTGGGGGAAAAAACGTAGAATATTCGAAGTTCAAACAAGCGAAACTTTGTCTCGTGCGTTGTTGTGACTGGTCGAGGCCAGCGTTTATAATTTATGTTTAAATAATTTATATTTTTTATGGCCGTAAATCCGCATTAGGGAATCCGAGATAAAATTCAGTTCGTTCCACAGGAAATGAACGATGAAGTCGGGGCATGGAAGTTGACGCTGTATAGGGTTTGCTTCTGCAAATAAAATACTTTTTTAAATGATTGTTACTTGTTTGTAATAAATAATTGTTTGTTCGCTTTTCAATCTGCTTGGTTGTTTTTCTTTATTGGTGATGCAGTGCACAAGTAAGGTAGACGGACGTTCTACTCCAATAATTTGCTTCGGCAGCCAGCGCACACTCACTGTAATGCTCGGCAGTAATCCGAGTGTGCCTGAGGGCACTGACCAATCATTTAGCCGCATCCCAGGAAGGCACACGCAAAGTAGTGTAACCCTGCTCGGATTGGCCGTGCAAATCGGCGTTTGTGGTTGCCTAGCACCCTCGGTGCATGAATTATCTTGTGCCCGCGCGGCCTCAGGACCGGCGATCGGGAGGGTCCCAAGTCTTCCCCTCATGCAAGCCTCGAACCCCTCCCGACAATATATTGTGGCTTCCATAGGCAGCTGCTTTCATTCATGGTGTTATCTTAAAGGCTTGGACATGTTCTGTCCAAGTGTAGCAATTAATTATCTTGTGGTTTTTGGGGGAAAGGAACGAATGGACCAGAGATTAATTCTCACAGTCCATCTTTATATCAATTCCAGCAACTAACACAAGATAGTCAACACACTTGGAGCAGCAACGTGTCCGATTTGTTAGTCTTTATATGGAGTGAACGAGGACGTCGTTGGAGACACCTGTTCGGGATCCCACCCGCTGTGTTTCCCTCTCACTCGATAACCCTCATTCCAGCAGTTTCTCGGTCCCGTCGAGCCGAAGCGAGTTCACTGAATTGCAGGATTTGCTGATGATCTCCACGACGGGAAATCTTTGAACACCATCATCATTTTAATTCCCTTTAAACACTCAACAGGTTGAAAAAGGAGGATTCTCGAGAACAAATAAACATTTTAATATCTCGAACCTCCTCGGACCACGTGACTTCCTCGCGATCAAACAACCACGCGTCCCCCAATTTAATATTGGGGTTTTATAACATCGGACGCCACAACCTTGGAACATCGCAGACGTTTACATCGACCGAGTCGTCGTTTTCGAGTGAATTACAAAGCACACAATGGGAGAGGAGGCGTGGCTCGAGCATTTCCCGACATGCTTCGCGCCTCCAACGTTCGATAATCCTTCTTTTGAATCAACAGCCGTTTACTGGTTTTTTTTCCCCCAATTACATTCTTCAATTTTCAATCAATTATGTTTTCTCGAACTGTTGGGTTGATGTTAACGATGTAAACTACTTACTGCCTTCGGCGTGTTTGTGTTGTTGGTTGACGGCGCTTTGAGGAAAGCGAAACTGTCATGCGATCAATTATAATTATTAATCAGAGACCAAGACTGAAGTGGGAACAACAGGTTTATTCCCGGCCATGGGAACAACACAACACAGCACAACATCGGGATAGGGGCGGGTTTCACCGTGACACCCTTAACCACGCCCTGATGCAACCGATGTGTGTCTGCAGGAGTACAAACTACTGATACATCACATCTCCCCCCCTCCCTTTTTTTTCTTTTTTACAAGTCATAGATTACCCAGGGATGCTTACAGATACGACCTGATCTTCTAATTTAAGACACTAGTGTGGGCCCGTAGGTGAGTGCGAGTATGTGCAGCCCTCTCTCGCCCCCTCTCCCCCTCCCTCTCCCGCCCTCTCTCGCCCCCCTCATCTCGCCCCTCTCTCTCCCCCTCTCTCTCCCCACCTCTCTCGCCCCCTCCTCTCATCCCCCCTCTCTCGCCCCCTCTCTCGCCCCCCACTCTCTCCCCCCTCTCTCCCCTCTCTCTCCCCTTCTCTCGCCCCCCCCTCTCTCCCCCTGTCTCGCCTTCCTCTCTCGCCCCACTCTCATCCCCCTCTCCCGTCCCCCTCTCTCGCAGAATTGGTCGACAGATAAATGGCCATAACTTGGGGACGCTCGTCGATTAATATCAAACCTTGAAAAGGCACATCGCGGGTCCCCAGCAAATTCCGGCAAGTTTCAATCAGATCGGCCGTCATCCTGCAAAAAAAAATAATAATAAAAAATAAAAATAAAATAAATAAACATGAATTGTGACGTCATAGCACCGTGTCTTGTCATTGGTCGACAGTAAATGGCCGAACTTGGGAACCGCTTATCGTTAATATCAAACTCAGAAGGCACATCCACGGGTCCCAGCAATATTCCGGGCAAGTTTAATCAGATCGGACCGGCGGTCGTCGAGAACGGCGGCGCAGACAGACAGACAGACACACACACACAGAGATTGCTGGAATTATAGATAGATGAAACAGAGGGTATAGTTGGGAGGGATAGAAAGAGGTGGAGGGAAAAGTGGAGAAAATAGGAACTGATGGTAACTCGAAGGGCACTTGGGAGAGCGCGTACCTTCGCCACATAATGCCTGATCCATATACCACATATTGGGCCCAATTCCTTTTTTGAAATATGCTATATATCGTTTTTGGCCCTATCTCAACGGTGAAGAATCAGTTTAAAATAAAATACTGTAATTCTCGGATCCAGAGCAGGATTTGGATCTTCACCAAAATCGAATCAATTTGTCGTCGTCACACACCCAACCTGTCCACAAAGTTTCATCTGAATCCATTCACAACTTTTTGATATATCGATATATATATATATACCGGGCGTAGTGGCGTGCGCCTGTAATCCGGCTACTCGGAGGCTTGGGTTGGAGGATCGCTTGAGGACGGGAGCTCTGCTCTGCGCTGGGCCGCGCTATGAGGGGTGTAGGGAAGCCCGGAATCATGGTGAAACCCAATCCTTATCCCTGTGTCGTAAGAGGCCGACCAGGGTTGCGGGGCAGGAAGGGCATCCGGCGTAAAACCTGTGCCAAATCAGTATGCGGATCAGAACGGATGATCCGTTGTGGCGACCCCTAACGGGAGCAGCCGAAAGAAGAACAACAATATATATATATAACACCACACACACACACACACACACACACAACACACACACACACACACACACACACACACACACACCAAAGCACGTTAGCATATCTCTCAATGGTGAAGAATCACTGAAAAATTATCACATCTGGAATCGGATCTTCACCAAAATTGAAACAATTCTTCCTTGTCACACACCCAACGTGTCCGTCAAGTTTCTTCTGAATCTGTCCACAACTTTTTGAGATATCGTGCTACATATGATTTTTGGCCCTATCTCTCAATGGTGAAGAATCACTTAAAAAAATTCTCGTAGTCGGATCCAAATCCGGATCTTCACCAAAATCGAATCAGTTCATACTTGTTACATCCAACTTGCCCACCCAATATCATCTGGAGCCGTCCACAACTTTTTGAGATATCCTGCACACAAACAGACAAACAAGAAGACGTCGTACAGAGCATGACACTTGCAAAATCCATAAAACAAATAGGACCTCAAAAATAATTGGTGGTTGAATTCAATGAACAAATGTGCAACTCCTCTTCAAATTTCAAGTCAATCGGATGAAAATTGACAATTTTAGAAATTCGGCCTATGTTGTCCTTTTGGCCGATGTGGACCTCCGAAAGAATTGGTGGTTGAATTCCGTGACCTGATCTGCAAATCCTCCTCAAATTTCAAGCCAATGAGATAAAAATTGAGGATTTTAGAAATACCTCCTTAGATGTTGACCTTGGGCCAATATTGACCTTTTGGTCGATGGTGACCTTTTGGTCCATGTTGACCTCAAAAATAATTGGTTGCTTGAATTCAGTGACCTGAAATATAAATCCTCTTCAAATTTCAAGTCAATGAGATGAAAATTGAGGATTTTAGAAATACAACCTTAGTTGTTGACCATGGGCCTATGTTGACCTTTTGGCCTATGTTGAGCTCAAAAGTAATTGGCTAGTTAAATTCCGTGAACGGAAATATAAATCCGATTCAAATTTCATGTCAATCGGATGAAAATTGAGGATTTTAGAAACACCACCTTATTGTTGACCTTGGGCCTATGTTGACCTTTTGGTCCATGTTGACCTCAAAAATATTTCGCTGCTTGAATTCAGTGTCCTGAAATATAAATCCTCTTCAAATTTCAAGTCAATCGGATGAAAATTGAGGATTTTAGAAATACAACCTTAGTTGTTGACCTTGGGCCTATGTTAACCTTTTGACCTCAAAAACAATAGGCTTCTTCCTTCTGACAAACTCTACCATTTGGTGAAGTTTCGTGAAGATCGGTTTAAAATTGTGACCTGTAGGCGACAGAGACAAACAGACAGAGAGACAAACAGACAGACAGACAAACAGACAGAAAAACAAAATCGACTAACCAATATACTTGAAAAATGTTCGATTATACAAGTAACAAACAAACAGACAGAGAGGGTTGAAAACATAACCTCCATCACCTTCGGTGGTGGAGGTAATAAGGAGAAAATTCAAACAAACATGATCGTGCACATAGATGGGAAGACGTGTCGGCCGAAGAAACCTGATATGACAAGACCGATCAAAACTCACCAAATAGCACAACTTTTGAAACAAAGTCGAACTCGGAACACTCAGTAAATACGGAGGCAACAAAATAAACAGACAAAACGCGACAAACAACAACCGGAAGCTTACCTTTGAGAATGTCGGCATAGACCCCTGGAGAGAACCAACCATCACTTCAAAAACCGGAGCCGGAAGTCGAGTGGACTGCTTAAAGATATAGATGTTATTCCTTTTGATCGCCTCGTGAATGGACTCTCTCTCTCTCTATCAAGTGCAGCCTGTGACTGCTGGTTGCATCATTGGTTGGGACACGGCTATGCCACTGATGCAGTGTCCCCCTTACCAGTACACTGGCGCTCATTTTGCCGACCTCAGAAGGATGACAGGCTGAGTAACCCCCTGGTGTATTTTTATTCAGCGGCCAACACGAAGGCTGCACTCACAGACAACTAGGAATTCAAGCCACCACCCTTACCACTAAGCCAACACCAGGCTATGAATGGACTGATAAAGTGTGACGAGAACATTCTTGACATACTCCCGGTACTTTTATTTTCCAAGTTTTTCCATGTTGCGGAAGGTGGTCACCACAGTTTGTTCCACACAGACATGACTATAAATGGATATTAGCTCCTGTGATTCCTTGATAAAGGTTGAGGAGAGGAGATTGGGACCATACTCTGTGCAGAGCGTTGGTGCTGATTAAGCAGTCTCCTTGGCTATTGGGCACAATCCTGGCCGGGTCGCCACCCCGACACAGTATACCAGCATGTTGGTACTCATTTTGCCGACCTCGGAAGGATGACAGGTCGAGTTAACCCCACCTGGTATTAATTCAACAGCTGAGCAGGATTTGAACTCAGGACCCTAGGATTCAAAGCCCACCACCATAACCATTTAAGCCAACACCAGGCATTGATAAAGGGATTAACCATTAAGGTGAATGTCTCACAGAGCTTGTCCACCTGTGCCTTGAAGGTTTGCTGTGCCGAGAAGCCCACCTCATGGCTTTTGAAATCATCAGGGTCGTCTCCATTGAAATAGTGGATATAGACAATGGTTGCACCTCCCTAAGTCCTTTAGTTTCAAAGTGACAGTGAAAAAGGTCAATTTTGATAATGGAGGTGGTGGCCATCTTGGAAAACTCCAATCCGAGAGTCGTAAGTCGGGCACCTCCCTGTGGAATGTTTTTACATGGCCCAACTAACAACTGTACCAAGTGTGGTGCTTTTGTCCGGTGTGTAATGATCTCCACCAAATTTGGAGCTCAGCCACTGGACTATCACTAATTTGTCTCCAAAAATTACTTTAAAATCCCAATGATCAGTTTCAACAAACTGCGAACTTTCAGAGTTTCTAATGATGGTGGAATCTGAATCCGAGCTCGAAATACACTGTTTCTCGATGTAAGCTGCCATTTGGATCAAGGTCTGACGTCACTGGCGATATTGAAAATCGATACTTTGGGGCTTTTTTTGTGATTTGTGTTTGGCAAAAAAAATTCAAATTTTTTTTCCCCTTCAAATTAGACCATGATTAATGATTTTCAATTGTTCTAAAAAAAAAAACATGCATTTGGGTTCCCCTTTAATGTTTTGTATTGTATTTGAAGAAAATAAATGTTGATTGATTGATCTTACCTGGCATTCTGACTAAGTAGCTGTACACGTCAGGATGTTTCACCGTCGGCCAGTCTCACGCGGGTTGTTGCGCCAGATGTCTGCGGGGTGCTGATACGGACAAGAACCAAATTCGATTAACCACAGTTTCACGTGATACCTTGCCAAAGCCGAGCCTGACAACTTTTCCATGTTCGGTATTGATAAAACATGACAATGCCAAAATGGAACAAATTCCAAAAAAAGGCCACAAAATTCAACGATGAAAGGTAGATAAACGCATGTTACGTGGTGATTCGAGAGACAAAAACGAATATGACGTCATTGTGATGTATCAGGTTTGCGATAAATTATCTGTGCTAATGCCCGGCTTGATTCCCGCAAACAAAATTCAAACAGCTTGCCTAGTTTCAGAGATAATGGTATAGACGATTCCATTAGCGGCGATATTATGACGTCAACTTTTTTTCTCGGAAGAATTTCCAAAATCGGAGATGGTTACTGCCTGCGCGTGGGCTTTCTGCATATACATGGCAAGTTTCACGAAGATTCGATGAAAACTCTGGGTTGTGAAACAAAAAATGTGAAAAAATAGGAATGACGTCATAAGAATTGATATGACGTTATAGTGATGTATCATATGTGCGGTAATTCATCTCTGCTAATGCCCTGTTCGATTCCCGCAAACAGAATTCAAAAAGCTTGCCTAGTTTCGGAGATAATTTTTTAGGCGATTTCCATTAGCGGAGATATTTTGACGTCATAACTTTTTTTCTAGGAGGAATTTTCAAAATCGGAGATGGTTACTGTCTGCGCAGGGTATTTTTACATATATGTGTCAAGTTTCAGGAAGTTTCGATGAAAATCGTAGGCTGTGAAACAAACAAGCTTGAATGAGCTAAGATCCTCGTCCTCTTAATGATGACGTCATAAAAACGAATATGATGTCATGTGATTTATCAGGTTTGCGATAAATTATCTGTGCTAATGCCCGCTTGATTCCCGCAAACAAAATTCAAACAGCTTCCTAGTTTCGGAGAGATAATGGTATAGGCGATTTCCATTAGCGACGATATTATGACGTCAACTTTTTTTCTAGGAAGAATTTCCAAAATCGAAGATGGTTACTGCCGCCGTGGGCTTTCTGCATATACATGACAAGTTTCACGAAGATCGATGAAAACTCTGGGTTGTGAAACAAAAAATGTCAAAAAACAGGAATGACATCATAAAAAATTGATATGACGTCATAGTGATGTATCACATGTGCGGTAATTCATCTCTGCTAATGCCCTGTTCGATTCCCGCAAACAGAATTCAAAAAGCTTGCCTAGTTTCGGAGATAATGTTTTAGGCGATTTCCATTAGCGGAGATATTTTGACGTCATAACTTTTTTTCGGAGGAATTTTCAAAATCGGAGATGGTTACTGTCTGCGCAGGGTATTTTACATATATACGCCAAGTTTCAGGAAGTTTCGATGAAAACTGTAGGCTGTGAAACAAAAAAGTCCACAAGAACAACAACGTGATAAGACTTAGAGATCCTCCACGAGGATCTAAAAAGTCCACAAGAAGAAGACGAAGAACAACACGTGAGTAAGACTTAGAGATCCTCCACGAGGATCTAAAAAGTCCCCAGAGAAGAAGATGAAGAACAACAACGTGAGTAAGACTTAGAGATCCTCCACGAGAATCTAAAAATAAAAGCTTGTTCACCTCCATGTGTCCTCCCCCTCCCATTGTTCTCACTCACTTCTAATTTACTGTTGGTGTTTCCCCCTTTCCATTTTGCTCCCTTACATTCTGCTCTAGCTCTTCCATCAACCTCAATCATCTATTTATACAAAAAACAACCCCAAAACCCCTTTGACAGGCCAAATTATGATAGCCACTTCTTTTGTATGCAGCGCATGGTGGTGCCACTGATGCAGTGCTGCCATATAGCCACAATGTGATGGGACAAAACAGGATCACCTTTTGTCGACTCTTCATAAATGTACCTCCATAAATGCAATGTATGCCATGGAAAGGCCTCTGTGAAAAGGCCTCCACTTGCTCATTTGGAGTTGTATGCGTAACGTGTTGGTGCATCACACTTGTACGATTCATCAGTGGGGGTGGGGAACCTTCATTTTTTATTTCAAACAATGAAATGTGAAAGCACTTGCAAATGTGCCAATCAATTCCTTTGCACATGCCGTTGCAGTTTATACATTTCATCAACCTTTCATTATCGGACCATATCCTAAAATACGACTGATCAAGTGAAGCCTCTCCATTATAAAATCTATATTTGTTTGCCATAATTTATCCTTTAAGGCCATCTTTTTCTATTTGCTTTTCTGGACCAGGAGTGTTATTTATTTTGTGTGACCAGCTCAGCCAAATCACCTCATAAACCAACCCGCAAACTCTTTTCCTTTATCACTGGGCAACCGAAGATGCTTCGAATCAACGTTCTTTTATCGGCTGTTTTAACTTCACTTTGCATTTCATTTGCAATTCTGTTTCGATTCTTGGAGATGTGGTAAGAATCAGTAACTGTGTTATTAAATGGCCCAGTTATGGTAAATCATTTTTCCAGGTTGTGCGATTGTCACACTGTCCTTGACTGTGAATATTTAGGTGGCTTTTCAAATGTCCGCTTCGCCAAAATGCTTATCTCGTTGATTGTTGCCTCCATTTGTGGGTTTCAGAAGGTGGGACTCCCAGAACTCAAAAACTCCACCTCTTATTTTTTTGGTAAAGGATAATGATTCATGAACCAAATTGTGAAGTTTCATTCTCATAGCCTTGTTCCAAGGGCTCTTTTCAAAATCTTCACTTAACCTCTGACAACCTCCACTTGTAGCTCATTTGGAGTGATATTCCCCGGAATGATTTTTAAGTACTCATTCAGGGTTTTCTTTATCACTCCTCACTGGTACAATTTCAGCTTTCTTCAATTTCCAAGTCCTCTTGACCTCATTTTTCAGATCCTGGTATTTGGCCATTTTCCTGATTTCTGTGGCATTTATTCCAAAGTCATTGGGAACTGAAACCTTGATCAACGATGCCATTTTTTTCCTTTTTGTGTGTGAGCACTATGTCCAGACGCAGTGATTTGTTTGCAATGTCCACACTTGATCGGATCATTCTATCATGCGTGAGCATTATATGTTCATTTTTAAGGATTGGATTTGGTTTGTGTTTCCATGATTGTTCTCGGACCGGGATGTTGAAATGTTTGCAGATGTGCCAGCAGATTACTCTACAGACACTGTCATGTCTTTCTGTGTACAGCTGTTCCAACATGAGTTTTTTTTACATCCCAAAAGGAGGTGACTGGTACTTTCTGTTTCTACGCCACAAAACCTGCATTTGTCTGATTGGCTCAATCCTACCATTTTCTTAAAGGCAGTAGTGTAGTGTCCTTGGTCTTGAGCATTCACGATGACTTGTTCTCCATCCCAACTAATTTGACCTCTTATTAGCCATTCCAATGAGCCTTCTTCATTGATCCCTAACCTATCAAGCTCTTTTTTGAATCTTCCTGCTCTTTTGTCATTCTCCCATTTGTCAAAGTATATCTGCTGATATTTATTTTTGTAGTTTTCCTTTTTTCTTTTTTTTTTCTTTGCAATCATTGGGACTGTGTTTGTTTCTGTTTCGCTTTCCTGTGTGGTATCCATAACTTGCACCTGCTTTTGTAAGTTTGTTTCTATATGGATTAAGGATCCCTTTTCAGGTTTATTGTTTTCTTGCTTTTGTACAAATCTCATCTGATCGTCTGTTGAGCTCTTCACATACTCTGCTCGTCCTACACATGATGTTCTGTATCCTTGGTTAAGCTCCATCAGACTGCCTCCTTATCGTCTCGGTAAGTACAATCTCGGTAGGCATTGGTTTTTGTAGAATATCTTGTGAATCGTAAGAGTTTTCCTTGTTTTGGTATCTAGATTGTTGATCTCCAATTGTGGCCAGTTTATAATTGCACAGCTGAATTGGAATACCGGCACTGCAAGTTGGTTGATAGCTTTGTTTTTTTTTCTTGGAGAAAGGGATGACCTTAGAATGAGTCGTATTATGCGTAGGTTCTCTTTGCTGATTATTTTATGCATTTTTTCTGTTGTACCTGGGGGCCTTCTTCTATTCTGGGGTATTTGTAGGATGCTTCGTTTTCTAGTTCCTATATTGTTGAACTTTGATTGATTGAGATGTTATCTGTTGTTATAGATTTTTCCTCAAAGAAATGTGCATTTGGCACATTTGTCAAGACCAAACTCCATTTGGATGTCCTCTGAGTACTGCTTTACTAGTTTTGATTGATCTGCCAATTTCTTATCATTTGGTGTGAAGAGTTTTAGATCATCTATGTAAGTGTGTCACCTTTCTTGTTTATTTGGTCATTTTTCTGTTGCATGTCAGATTATATCCATGTCCTTGTTCATTAATGAGGTTACTCAGTGGGTCCAGAGCAAGCCAAAATAGGAGGGAGGAAGGACTGTCACCTTGTAAGATACCATGTCGTATCTTTACTCCTGGGATTAAAAAATTTTTTTGTATACATTGTCGAGGCTTGTGTGAGAGCTCAGGCCTAAGTCACATTTGCTCTACGGCGAGGATACGGCGGCCATACGCCTCTGAATTGACAGAAACGTGCGGCAGCCGCAGAGTTTCTGCGGTGGCCTCAGGTGCCCTACGCCGTTTGCTATCTTTTACAGGTCGTAAGTCGCCGTGGAATTAATACGCGGAGTTATAACTTTTTTCATTTCTACGTTTGCCGTAGCATTCGACAAGCCGAAAAAAAAAAACTGGTAAAAAAAAATAAAAATTAACCCATTCGTTACCGTCCGTCTGGCCGCACGTTCGCCTTAGGCCCCTGCGGTCGCGTTGCGGGCACTTGAGGCTACCTTGCGTCTGCCTTGAAAATTCTATGGCCGCCACAGGGCCCCTTAAGTCATGCGACATCAAATCAAAGACCATCCGGACACCCACGTTTCGGTCTCCACAATTTCTAAGACCTAAGGCCTAAGTCACATTTGCTCTACAGCGAGGATACGGCGGCCGTACGCCCTCTGAATTGACAGAAACGTGCGGCGGCCGCAGAGTTTATGAGGTGGCCTCAGGGTGGCCCACGCCGTATGGCTATATTTTACAGGCCGTAAGGCGCCGTGGAATTATAACGCGGAGTTATAACTTTTTTCATTTCTTACGTTCGCCGTAGCAATTCGACAAGCCGAAAAAAAAACTGGAAAAAAAAATTAACCCATTCGTTACCTCCGTCTGGCGCACGTTCGCCTTAGGGCCCCCTGCGGTCGCCTTGCGGTCCCCCTGCGGGCACCTTGCGTCTGCCTTGAAAATTCTATGGCCGCTGTATGAACGCCCTAAGGTCACCGTGCGACATCAAATCAAAGAGCGTACGCAACCTCACGTTTTCGGTCTCCACATTTATAAATACGCCGTGCAGCTCCCGAAAAAAAAAAACATATGTGACTGCGACATTGTGTGACCGTGGAAATACTGCGGCCGCCGTATAATTGCTAGTGCCGTAGATTTTGGAGACCCACGGCCGCCGTGGCAAATGTGACTTAGGCCTAAATACGCCGTGCAGCTCCCGAAAAAATAAAACAATGTGACTGCTACATTGTGTGACCGTGGAAATACTGCGGCCGCCGTATAATTGCTAGTGGCCGTAGATTTTGAAGACCCCACGGCCGCCGTGGCAAATGTGAACCTAGGCTAACACACACCGACACAGCAAGGGGGGCATGAGACCAAGAGGGCGGAGTGGAAGGACAAAACAGTGGGGAACAGAGACATTAGGAGATCTGTGAAGGGAGAGGATAGGGGCAGGGAACATGGGGAATACAAGATAGACATTACAGGACTTTCAGGAAGAAAAGCAGTGAATTTGAAGAGGTGAGCTTGGGTGGATTATCGGGGGTAGAAAAGATAGAGGATTGGATGGGGATGATAAGAGTGGTGGTGAACAGCTGTTTTGAAGCTTGGACTGAAGAAGTGGGATTGAGTAGTGTGAGGGAGTTTATTCAAAGGCAGGAAAAAGAAGGAATGAAGAGGTGAATGTGAGCAGTGATTCGTGATTTTGGTAGTTTTACCAGAAGGGGGTTGTTTGGCGACCTTGAGCGCCCTGCGGAAATGTGTGGGGCAAATTCGCAGAGAGAGCAGGGTGTCGAGGCTGCAGAGGAGACGGTAGAAGACAGAAAGACCACTGACCAGCCTGCGGTGAGAGAGTGAGAGCCCAAAGACTCAGCCTCATTGTGGGAGATGCCAATGATCCAAATGCCTTGGTTTCCACAGCGTGAAGCCGAGAAAGGTCGGAGCAGGAGCACCAGCCCAGAGGGAGAGCAGCACTCCTTCAGCTGCAGACGAAAGCTTTGTATGGTCAGGAGCTCAGTGGGCCGAGAAGGACTTTGCACGAGGAAGATTCCAGTCGCGACTGGCTTTGGAGCCAGGTTTGAAATGTGGCTTTCCCAGGAAAGGTCATGGCAGATAGCGAGACCCAGAAGCTTGAAAGAAAGGACTTCTTCCAGAGGTTGTTGAAAGTGGATGGGGGGGGTTCTAAACGGTCCTTTCGGAGAGACGTAGTGAGTGTGAGATTTGGCTGGTTGAAAGACATGTTCCACGTGTTGGACCAGTTTGTGATTTTATCCAGATCGCAGTGGCGAAGAAGCTGCTGCTTGCCGGTCTGAGGGATGACCGATGGTAAGGCAGAGTGGATCATCAGCAAAGAGATAAAGAGGATTTCTGGAGAGTGGTTAGATCATTGATGAAAACCAGAAAAAGAACAGGGCCAGAACGCTACCTTGAGGAACTCCAGCCTAGACAGGAAGAGGGATGAAAGAACTACATTTAAGGCGACACGTTGACTGCGACAGGAGAGAAGTCTGCGAGCCATGATGGAGATGGCCTTGGATACCATAGGAAGAGAGTTGGTGAGCAGGGCAGGTGCCAGACCGTGTCAAAAGCACGTGATTATGTCCAGGGATACGGCTCGGATTTTCTGTCTGCAATTGAGGACCTCCATCCATTGTTGGAGAGCAGAAGCAACATATCAGGGTAGAGTGACCTGGTCTGAAACCAAATTGATATCGGAAATCAAGCCATTGGAAGAAGAGAAGGATTTAATGTCTGAAGCGATGATGGATTCCATAAACCTTGCTGATGATTGGGAGAAGGCTGATTGGTCTGTAGTTGCAGGGGTCTGTTTTTGCACCTTTTTCATGCAGGCAGTAATGTTTGATGATTTCCAAGCAGCTAGCAGATGAACTTGAGAAATGAGAGGGTGAATATAACAGAGAGAGGGTGAGCAAGAGCAGAAGAGCAGGTTAGGACACGTGGGCTGATGCATCTGGACCGGTTGCAGAATCTGAGTCGAGGTTTGACAGCGCAAGCTCTCCACCTTGTCAGGAGAAACGACACAGAGTCCAGGGACAGTGGGTGCGACTGGTAAGGTGGGTAGAGAAAGTGATGGGTTTGGACACAGATTTAGCTGCAAACCACCGAGTTTAGGCATTCAGCCTTTTCCACGTGCGGTATCAGAGTGCGGCCATTTGAGGTAAAGGGAGGGGATGGAGGGAGAACATACACCCAGAAACGATTTGATTAAATGCACCAGATTTGAGCGAGGGAGAGAGGTTTGAAAGTTGAGGGAGAGAGGTTTGAAGTATGAAGGGTAGGTAGAGGTATCGGGAAATTTAACTAATCTTATCGCCTTTCCCAGTAGGATAATTCAAGGTCAGACGTGATTCAAGATTTCCGAGTAGCATCTGCTTCCTCAAAGTTACCCTGATCAATGTGCACATCTTAGCATTGGGAGTAAAATAATTCAGTATCACTTGCTTGCTATTTTTGATAAATCCTTGAAATGATTGCGTGACATAATAAAGCTATTTCTTGTAGTCTATCACCTTCGAGGGGAGGTGGACGAGAGTCTTGCAAGATTTTCATAGAGCTATCGCTGCTCGCTTACACACACTAACTGGTTCTCATGTACTCTATCAGCATTCTCCTCTCTAAATTATTATTTTTCTGCCTCTGCCTCTCAAAACGACTCACTTTGTGATTGACGCTGGTCGTACTCATGACATAGGTGATCATGAGCATGTGTCTGCATAATAGTATAATAGTTTTAGTGTGGGCATGTCTTGATGTTGTGGGTCTCTATCTCTCCACCTCTCGATTGCCGCGTCCTAGACTTTGTTTTTAAGATGTGTGGAATCAAGCTGTTTATAGCATGGTTGCTTGAACACATTACCATCATTGCTCTTCCCTTGGTGAGTTCATTAAATGCTCGAGTGGAACGTGTAGAAGAGGTGCGCTGAGAGGAAATGTACCTCAATATGCTCTTGTAGCCAGTCATTTGGTGAATTGCCCATATCTCGGCCATGGAGTAAACTTTGTTTGTAAGTGTCCGGAACATTCTCTATCGAAATGTTTCGCATATTTTCCTATTCATTTACATATTGCCACTTGGTGCATCTGTCCACGTCCAAGATGTTGCGTTCTTCTCTTTAGACAGGTGGCTGTTTTCCATATGCTTCGCTTGTTTGATGGATTTTTTTTTTCCGTCTTGTACACATATTCTGCACCCTTTCAAAATTTTCTCGTAGTGTCGTTAATTTCTAGCTTAGGGGAATTTCACACTATTCGTCCTGATTATCTGTAATCTCCGTTGCTCTACTTTCGCGCTCTTGGCCTGCACCCATCTATTCTGTCTTGCACATTTTGCCATTTGCACGTATTGGCGCCCTCCTCATTCATTATTTGTACTCTTTTAAGTCATCTCCCATCTTCGAAAAGTCTTGTGCAGGTTGGACACTTGTGCGACCTCTGTCCTGTGTATAACCTAATGTCTGTTCAAATTGCCTGTCTGAGAAAATTCTGTTCCGCAGGTTGTACGGCCTCTCACGTTGGTTGTTATCACCTGTATGAGTTCTCATATGAATATGCAAATTACCCAATGTACAAAATGCTTTCCCACTGTGCACTTGTGGGGCTTTCTTCTGTATGAAATATTTTGTGCCTTTTAAATTATACAGCTATTGAATCCCTTGTTGCACATTGTGCATTGGTATGGTTTCTTTCTGCATGAAAAAGCTCGTGTCTTGCAAAGATCTTGAGTTAAGAATGACTTGCTGCAGGTCCCACACTTGTGGACATTTTCTCTTGCATGGATTGCTTTGTGTTTTTCAAAACATTGAGTAGATGGAATCTTTGCTACAAGTTGTGCATTTGTAGGGCCTCTCTCCTGTGTGGAAAGAGCAGGTGTTTTCTTAATGAACTCAGGCGTGTAGCAATTTGCCGCAGAGCGACACTTAGTGAGGCTTTTTCTCTGTGTGAGTTATTTTTGTGCCGGTTTCAAGTCGTCCATTCTCGAAAAGATTTGCTGCAAGCCGAAACACTTGTATGGCCTCTCTCTGTGTGAAAAAAGCAGGTGTTTTCTTAATGAACTGAGACGGTGTAGCATTTGCCACAGGTAGTGCACTTATGAGGCTTTCTCTTGTGTGGTATTTTGTGTGTTTTCAAGTCGTCCATTCTGCGAAAAGATTTGCTGCAGGCTGAGCACTTGTGTGGCCTCTCTCCTGGTGAAAAAGCAGGTGTTTTCTTAATGAACTCGAACAGTGTAGCATTTTGCGCAGGTAGCACCTGTGAGGCTTTTCTCTTGTGTGGGTTATTTTGTGCTGTTTTCAAGTCGTCCATTCTGTGAAAAGACTTGCTGCAGACGAGCACTTGTGTGCTTCTCTCCTGTGTGAATGAGCATGTGTCTTTGGCAAAGAATTGAGACGGTGAATGATTTGCTGCATGTTTTGCACGTGTAGGGTTTCTCCTCTATGAATCGTTTGGATGCTTTTCAAGTCATTCCCTGTACGAAAAGTCTTGCTGCAGGTCAAACACATAGGGGCCTCTCTTTGGTGAATAAGCTGGTGCCTTTCAAATGACCAGTCTGAAAAAAAATCTTTGCCACAGGTTGTGCACTTATGAGGCCTCTTCTCCTGTATGACGTCTCATGGAATGTGCAAACCACCTAATGAGCAAAATGTTTGGTTGCAGGATGTGCACTTGTGGGGCCTCTCTCCTGTATGAAGTTCACGTGAATGTGCAAACCACTAAGTGTAAAATGTTTGGCACAGGCTGTGCACCTGTGGGGCCTCACATCTGAATGAACCAGCATGTGCCTTTCAGAGAACCTTTTGCAGAAAAATTTTCCCGCAGGTTGTGCACTCGTGGAGATGCTTCATCTCAGTTAAGATACGGTCCATCCCATTTGAGTGAGAAAATTCTTTACCGAAGGGGTACAGATTTGAAGTGTGCTTTCTGCATGGCATATTTCCTGTTCACCATGGAGGTCTTTCTCATATAAAATGGGATAAGCATGGCTATAATTATCCTCATTTAACCTGGATTCTTTTGGAACAGACACATGTAGTTTGTCTTGAGGAATCCACATTGTTGTGGCATCCACGCTCCATAACTTCAACTCTGCAGATATTCCTGGGAGAGAAATTCACACCCATGCAATCAGTGTGATAATGCTGCACTTTGAGCATGCACATAAGTAACAGAGCAGGAGTTGACCAATAAATGTAATGCCAATGAAGCAATAAGACAAATTGTACACACCTTGCAAAATCCCAAATTTTAAT
>CM068958.1:48984950-48995165 GCA_035128595.1 Eptatretus atami | reverse complement strand
GTGTATATATATTGTTATGGATTTCAGAATCGGATCCAACAAATGCATACAAACATTTTGGTTCTCAGACAGTTATTTCCCTGAATGCATGTCCAGGATAGACCCATCCCCATGTCTGGTGGGATTCTCACTTTGATGCATTGTGAAGGGTAAATAATAGATTCCCTTTCTTATGGGATGGCCTTTTCCTCTTTACGACAGACACATTCATGCACGTGAGATAGCCATTAGCCCAACAGAGGCTCACCCACCTCTTTCCATCGACGTTTGACACCCCATTCAGCAGTTCTATGGACGCTAACTGGCTCTTTTTCGTATCAGGCTGTTCATTGAGGTGATAACTGTTGTTGACGTTTTATGAGCGCTTCACGTTTTCGCTCGGTAATTCTGGCAAATGCCTGCTTTCTGCCGTTCGTCCAGCACCACAAACATGGCATCGTAGGCCAGGAATGATCGCGAGACGGGTGGTTTCTCACGTGCAACGATGCGCCAATAGGCAAGGTGGATTTGGCTGAAGTCTGCTTGAGGCTCCACCCAGACGGGCCGCCTATAAAAAGGATGAGTGGACCATTTTCGTCAGTCAGTTAGCGATAGCTGGTTGCGGTTCTTACAACTTTGAGAGTTTTGCGACAGTTGAGTTTGTGACAGCTGGGTGACGGCTATTTTCAGTTCCAGTCAGACGGTTTCTCCAGTCAGTTCCAGACAGACGGTTGCTCCAGTCAGTTCCAGACAGACGGTTGCTCCAGTCAGTTCCAGGAGCACACCGTCTGTCTGGAACTGACTGGAGCAACCGTCCTGTCTGGAACTGAACTGTCTGAGCAACCGTCTGTCTGGAACTGACTGGAGCACCGTCTGTCTGGAACTGACTGGACAACCGTCTGTCTGGAACTGATCTGCTGGAAGACAAACCGTCTGTCTGGAACTGACTGGAGCAACCGTTCTGTCTGGAACTGACTGGAGGCAACCGTCTGTCTGGAACTGACTGGAGCAACCGTCTGTCTGGAACTGACTGGAGCAACCGTCTGTCTGGAACTGACTGGAGCAACCGTCTGTCTGGAACTGACTGGAGAAAACCGTCTGAACTGGAACTGAAAATAGCCGTCACCAGCTGTCACAAACTCAACTGTCGCAAAACTCTCAAAGTTGTAAGAACCGCAACCAGCTATCGCTAACTGACTGACGAAATGGTCCACTCATCCTTTTTATAGGCGGCCCGTCTGGGTGGAGCCTCAAGCAGACTTCAGCCAAATCCACCTTGCCTATTGGCGCATCGTTGCACGTGAGAAACCACCCGTCTCGCGATCATTCCTGGCCTACGATGCCATGTTGTGGTGCTGGACGAACGGCAGAAAGCAGGCATTTGCCAGAATTACCGAGCGAAAACGTGAAGCGCTCATAAAACGTCAACAACAGTTTTATCACCTCAATGAACAGCTGATACGAAAAAGAGCCAGTTAGCGTCCATAGAACTGCTGATGGGGTGTCAAACGTCGATGGAAAGAGGTGGGTGAGCCTCTGTTGGGCTAATGGCTATCTCACGTGCTGAATGTGTCTGTCGTAAAGAGGAAAAGGCCATCCACATAAGAAAGGGAATCTATTATTTACCCTTCACAATGCATCAAAGTGAGAATCCCACAGACATGGGGATGGGTCTATCCTGGACATGCATTCAGGGAAATAACTGTCTGAGACCAAAATGTTTGTATGCATTTGTTGGATCCGATCTAAAATCCATAACAAATATATACACTGCAGGTCTAGAGTTTTAGAACACCACATTTTTTCAGTTTTTACTGAAATTAAGCAGTTCAAGTCGCAGTGAATAACCTGAAATGGAACAAAGCTAAGTGGTAAACTGCCAGAGTTTAAACAAAAGAGTTGAGGATAGCAAAAACTGAAAAATAATGGAAATTTCAGAATTGTTAAAAAGGCCCTTTTCAGGGAACAAGTAATGGGTTAGCAACTGCAGCTGTTTCTGCAGCAATGGAAGTAAAATTAAGCTTGAAAGTTGATGCAAACAATTCCTACAGGTGTCCAACTTTTGTTGATTAGTTACAAACCCCTGGTCTACATAAAAGCAGTGTTGGAAACAGACTGTGTTGCTACACCGTCTGAAGTATTATTTGGACATTTGCACTGCAGAAGTATATTGCTACCGTAATGGCGAAAAAAGACAATTAACAAAAGAAGACAGACAGACCATGAAAACCCTTAAAAGTGGCAGTCTTTCCTTTAGCGGAATTGCAAAGGAAGCCAAGGTGTCAGCGAGTACAGTTTCCACACCATCAAAAGGCACTTGAAAACTGGAGGAAACTCTGACAGGAGACGTCTGACAGACCCAAAGCCACAACACAATCATAAGACAAGTTTCTGAGAGTCAACAGCTTGCCGTGATAGGTGGCTCACAGGACAGCAGCTTCAAGCACAGCTTACCACTGGTAGAAGTAAGGAAGTCTCATTTTCAACTGTGAAGAGAAGACTTCGAGCTTCAGGTTTGACAGATCGAATGGCAGTAAGAAAGCCATTGCTAAGATGGCAAAATAAGAAAAAGAGGCTTGTCTGGCCCATGAAGCACCGCAGTGGATACTGAAACTTGAAGAAGGTCTTATGGATCGATGAATCAAATTGAAAATCTTCGGTTCATCACGGCAGTGTTTTTTTACGTCATCGAGTAGGCGAAGGGATGGTTCCTCATTGTGAACACCAAGTGTCAAATGTGGAGGAGGAAGCGTGATGACTGGGGCTCTTTTTGTGTGGATCCAGAGTCGGCGACTTGCACAGAGTGACTGGCACCCTGAACAAAAGGGCAACCACGAGCATTTTGCAGACCATGCCAATACCCTCTGGTCTACGCCAGTTGTCAGGGGTTCATCCTACAGCAAGATAACAACCCAAAACATGCTCCAGGCTATGTCAGAACTACCTTAGAAGAAAAGAACAGAAACGGTGACTTCAAATCATGGAATGGCCAGCACAGTCTCCAGACTTAAACCCATCGAGCTGGTTTTGGATGAACTGGACAGAAGGGTAAAAGCAAAGCAACCTACAAGTGCAACACATTTGTGGGTATTCTGCAAAATATTTGATTTCCATTGTAGAAAGAATGGCACGAGTATGTTCGGCTGTTATTCTGCAAAGGTGGCTACTTTGATGTCAAAAATTTGGTTTAAATTTTGTTCACAAAACGATTCCATGGTTTCTTTTTCATCTGCAATTGGTTTATTTGTTCTATGCTTTAATGTCAGAGTACATTGACAATTAAACTGCTTAAATTTCAGTAAATAAGAAAAATGGGGGTGTTCTAAAACGTTTGACCGGTAGTGTATATACACACCACACATATATATATATATATATATAATATATATATAAATATATATTATAAGTGTGTATATATATATATACAGTATATATAAATGTGTGTATATATACTATATATATATATATATATATATATATATATATATTATCATATACGTGTGGTGTGCGTGCGTGTGTATATATATATATATATATATATATTATCATTTCATATATTATATATATATATTGTTGTGGCCATGGGTGTCGAGACACCAGCTTGTCACTCAGGGGGATTATCCCGGTTGTCTCGAAGAGCCGGACGCGGCGCCACCGATCACAATAACGTTGTGGTATGGGTGGGTTGTTTTCGAACCAACCAACGCCACCCAGTTAACCACGAGTTCCAGTGTCCACGTCTAATTATGCCGTTTAACTAGAGGTCACGTGGTTGCTGAGGGGGAGCGCGCGTGGGCGTGCCGACTATTTTTTGGTCAAATCTGTGGGAATTACTCCGCAGTCTATCTGGGTTCGGACGATGCTAGACAAATGGAAGGAAAGGACAACACGGAACAGGTTGGAAGTCGACAAATGATTTTTTAATAATAAAATAAATAAATAAAAAGAACTTTTTATTTCTGAGGTAAATAAATGAATGAAATTCAAGCAATCGAATGAATAATTAATCAAGCCAAAATCAATCAAAATGACAGGAAAAAGACAGAGAGCAGATGCTTATAGGGGGTTGACTTACTTACAACAAGCGACAGACAAGGGTACCCAGTAGATCATTCGGGGGGGGGGGGGGGGAGAAGAGTCGTCTCGCTCACCAGAGAGAGTCGTCCGTGAAGTGAGAACGTTCTGAAATGTGTGTGTGCATGTCTTGTCCGTCGCCAGCCCCAGCCTTGCCGTGCACCCAATCGCCAACAGCCTTGAACACCAGTCGACATCTGGGGGGCATTGAGATCGTCTGTCATGGGTTAGACCCTGGTGCTGTGACACAGGCAGCTCCTCACACTTCACGAAACTGTGACGTCCAGTGACCCACACGGTCCGTCGGTGATGACCTGCGGCCTCACTCGGTGACTGACCCGCGCCCTCACTCGTTGGTGACTGACCCATGCCTCACTCGTTGTCAGCGCTGCTCACACCCACACGCGCACCAACGCTTGCTTGCTTGCTCGCACGCTTCCTCGCTTGCGTGCTTCCTCTCTGGCTCGCTTCTTCCCTCGCACACTTCAACTCTCGCTTTCTTTTTCGTTTCCTCTCTGGCTTTCTTTCTTTCTTTCCAGAACGGACCTCTAATTCTTTTTATATATGCGGCTCATCTCGGTGGGCGCAGAGTCCCCCAAGCTACCCCCCCCACTTGCGCACCGTTACCATGACGACCCTTGTGCTCGAAAAAGGCGGGCGTTGGCGCTCGCGAAATAAATATGTGCATAAACGTTGCTGAGGAAAATAAGGCGGGCGCTAGCGCTCGTGAAAGAAATATGTGTAAACGTGTCTGTCGTTAAGAAAAAAAGCTTCCCATAAGAGAGGGTTCTATTCTTTACCCTTCTTAATGCATCACATTTAAAATCCCATTAGACATGGGGATGGGGCAATCTGAACATGCATTTAAGAAATAACTGTCTGAGGACCTGGATGTGTGGATGCAGTCAACAGATCCGGATTCTGAAATCTGTAACAATATATGTATAGTATGTAATATGTTGTATATATGTATATATATTTATATATATATATATATATATATATATAGGTATATATATATATATATTATATATAATATATATTATTTATTAGATATATATATAATATATATATATATAGTTACGGTTGTGGGGGTAGATGGATGAATTTAACAGGGAATATAGCATTGTGTGGAGTTGCTTGGTCGGTGGACGTGTAGTGGCATCTCAATGTAACCAAGTCGGAACCTGTGAGCTTAAGTGTTGTGTCACCACACAAGGGGTGGTGTCGGTGTTAATTAGCTAAGGTTTATGAATAAGCTCCCCAGTATGTAATCCCCCTCTGTGATTTTTCCCTCTGTTTTTATATTTCAAGATCGGGCAATACAGGTGGGAACACGTTCCAAAAACCACAACAAGCAGGCAGAAGCACCGCCTTCCACATTTCCTGCGAGAAGGCACGCCCGAGGAGCGGAAAGATTGTTCGGCGTGAACCTGAAGAGGAAAAGGGCGTGATGGAGGGGGGCATCATACTGAATAGGACGAGAGAATCGGCAGAGCGCACGCACGAGGCAGAGTTGTTTTGAGAGAGTCAGAGGCGGGAGTTCAGGGCTTGTGCTTTTTGAGAGCCGTGATAGAGGCAGAGGCACGTTGTGGATTTGGAGAGGTGAGAGTTAGGGTGAGTGCACGTGATGAGGTGGCACAGTACGATCCTTGTATTGTGTTTGAGGCAATTTGGCCCGTGTGGTGAAGCAAGACGCTGGCCTTTTGCTCTGGTTGGATCGGTGATGATCGGCGCACTAAGCCGTTACACTGGGCTCTGAGCCTTGGTGTGGAGTGCGCCTCGCGAATTGCCTGGCGTGCGTTTGTCCTCTGGGAGAAAAGCAACGACGACACATTTTGTTGCGCTGTCTGCATGTGCCGAATCAGGAGCGCCTCGTTCCAAGTTCCACAAAGACCAGCTCTGGCCAAGCTAAGTACAAGAAATACTGGAAGGAGGGGTTGTCTTTTATTTTGTTTTTCCTCTTTGTCTGTATTTGAGTCTGTGTAAGGAGGTGCTCAACTTTAGGATTTATTATTTCATTATTTTTATCAATCATTAACCTTTGATTATTGTCCTTTGTAAATATTTGTTTATTTCCATTTAATGTGTTCTTTTAAGAACTGTATCCATGTATTTTTTGTGGGGTTCGAGTGTAAACCCCCTGTGCTGTCCTAGTGCAGCGCCCTGTGCTGTGCTCCGCACCTCCGCCATTGCACCCCCTTCCCGCACGCATATTAATCTCTGAGTCTCGTTGTGTTGCTCAAGGGAGAGTTGGCCATCCGTCCAGGTAGGGGTTAAACCCATGGACACGACAATATATCTGTGTAATATTTGTTGAAGTGAGTATTTATTCTTAAAGTTAAGTCGAGTAAAAATTTGACAGGATGTAATTGGATTTTAAACTGGGTGGAGAGATCGCTCGAGTTCTGCATATGAATCATCCAGTGAGTAAATCCTACTTAACAATGCCCCAGTTAACATTGGTTTCATTATCAAGTCCTGATCATTGGAGAACAATACTCATTTAAAGTCATTCACTGTTCTGTTATAAAGTCGTTGTACCTCTAATTTAGTACAAAACTAATGGTTTTCTCTATTTAATAAAGCAACAGTATAACCATAACCATAATACCCATGTATACGCCGTACCTTAAATACTGGTGTATAAGCCACCCCGAGTACGTACAAGTTTGGCTTGCTGTATATATATAACTGAACTGTGCATAATAACATCGGTGGGTCTTGGGCTGAAGTTACTCAGGTGTGCATGAATGGTGTGTGAAGGAGTTGGCCTGAAATATGTCAGTGACTTGAAAGGATTCAAGAATGTTGTCCCCGTATGATAAAGTTATCTTCGGCTTGGCAATAAGCAGGTTTTGATGAGTTGGAAGAAGCCGACGTCACACCACAACTGCAATCACACGGAGAAGAGCGAACAATGAAGATCGGAAGCAAACTAGAGATGATGATATTCAATTGTTTTGTTTAAAATAATACTTCACATATAAATAATGTATTTTATCTTCTCACAAATTTTATCACTGGACCTGAACCCCCACCCCCCCCTATTACATTAATCTTATGGGGAAATTGGATTCGCTAAGTGCGTTTAATAGTGGGGCAACTTAGATAACAATTGTGGCATTTTGTGAGGAAAGCACCAAATTTGGGCACATAGTAGCCTATAATATTATGAACAGATTGGGATATTGGGCCATCTCAAATTTTTGTGGCAGTGGAAAATGGCTTGCCCAGCCATCAGACGGCTGAATTTGAGATGGCCCAGTATCCAAATCTGTTCATAATATGATAGGCTACTAGTGTGCCAAATTTGGTGCTTTTCCTCACAAATGCACAATTGTTATGCTATATTTAGCTAAGTTGCCCAACTATAAGTTAAGTCACACTTTTCAAGAATGTAACTAACAAACATTAAATGAGGACTCACTGTAATTGCGAGCAGTTTTGTAGAAACAGGGGAAGGGGTGGGGGGATAAGGGAAGCCTTTCATGAATTGTTCTCTCAGAAAGTCAAATTGAAGAAGGGGAGAAACAAAAGTCGATCAGTTTGCTTGATTGTTATCCAATGCATGCCAGAGTAACTGTTGTATCGTATTTGCTTTACCCTCTTAAAATAAAGCAAGTTTGGTTGCCACTTTATACATAATCATTGAGGAAGTAAAGAACCTTAGGGTTTTGTTCTTGATATGGTAAACTTAGTCATTTGATCATTGGAGGAAATGGGATCACCATCCATGCAATTGATTGAACATGGCTGGGTTTATTTGGGATTTTGCAAGGTGTGTACAATTTGTTCTATTGCTTCATTGGCATTACATTTATTGGTAACTCCTGCTCTGTTACTTATGTGCATGACTCAAAGTGCAGCATTATCAACACTGATTGCATGGGTGTGAATTTCTCTCTCCTCCAGGAATAATCTGCAGAGTTTTGAAGTTATGGAGGCGTGGGATGCCACAACATGTGGATTCCTCAAGACAAACTACATGTGTCTGTTCCAAAAGAATCCAAGTTAATGAGGATAATTATAGCCACATGCATTATCCGCATTTTATATGAGAAGAACCCCATGGTGAACAGGGAAATATGCATGCAGAAAGCCACTTCAATCTGTTACCCCTTCCGGTAAAGAATTTTCTCACTCAAATGGATGGGACCCGATCTTAACTGAGATGAAGCATCTCCACGAGTGCAACACCTGCGGGAAATATTTTCTGGCAAAGGTTCTCTGAAAAGGCACATGCTGGTTCATTCAGTATGTGAGGCCCCACAGGTTGCATCAGCTGTGCCAACATTTTACACATTAGGTGGTTTGCACAATTCACGTGAGACTTCATACAGGAGAGAGGCCCCACAAGTGCACATCCTGCACCAAAACATTTTGCTGCATTAGGTGGTTTGCACAATTCACATGAGACGTCATACAGGAGAGAGGCCTCAATAAGTGCACAACCTGTGGCAAAGATTTTTTTCAGACTGGTATTTGAAAAGGCACCACTTATTCACGAACAGAAGAGAGGGCCCCAATGTGTTTGACCTGCAGCAAGACTTTTTCGTTACAGGGAATGACTTTTTGGGGGGAAAAAAAAAAGGCCAAACCAAACGCATTCATAAAGAGGAGAAACCCTACACGTGCAAACATGCAAGCAAATCATTATCAACCGTCTCAAATTCTTTGCAAAGACAACATGCTCATTCACACAGGAGAGAAGCCACACAAGTGGCTCGTTCTGCAGCAAGTCTTTTCACCAGAATGGACGACTTGAAAACAGCACAAAATAACCCACACAAGAGAAAAGCTCACAGGTGTGCTACCTGCGGAAAATGCTACACTGTCTTCGAGTTCATTAAGAAAAACACCTGCTTTTTTCACACAGGAGAGAGGCCAACACAAGTGCTCAGCCTGCAGCAAATTTCTTTTCGCAGAATGGACAGACTTTGAAAGCAGCACAAATACCCACACAAGAGAAAGCCTCATAAGTGCACTACCTGTGGCAATGTTACAGACCGTCTAGGTTCATAAGAAAACACCTGCTTTTTTTCACACAGGAGAGAGGCCATACAAGTGTTGCTTGGCAGCAAATCTTTTCGCCAGAATGGACGACTTGACCGGCACAAAATCCTCACACAAGAGAAAAGCCTCATAAGTGCGCTACCTGCGGCAATGCTACACTGCCTTTGAGTTCATTAGAACACCTGCTTTTCCACACAGGAGAGATGGCCCTACAAATGCACAACTGTAGGGCAAAGGATTCCATCTACTCATGTTTTTGGAAAAACACAAAGCAATCCATGCAGAGAAAATGTCCACAAGTGTGGGAACCTGCAAGCAAGTCATTCTGTAACTCAAGATCTTTGCAAAAGACACGAGCTTTTTCATGCAGGAAAGAAACATACCAATGCACAATGTGCAACAGGGAATTTCATAGAGCTGTATAATTTAAAAAGGAACAAATATCTTCATACAGAAGGAAAGGCCCACAAGTGCCATGTGGGAAAGCATTTTGTAGCATTGGGTAATTTGCATAATTCATAGAGAAACTCATACAGGTGATAACAACAAACGTGAGAGGCCGTACAACGCTGCGGAAACAGAATTTTCTCAGACAGTGCAATTTGACAGACATTAGGTTATTCACACAGGAACAAGAGGTCGCAAAGTGTCCAACCTGCACATAGACTTTTCGAAGATGGATGACTTAAAAGAAGATACAAATAATTAATGAGGAACGTGAAGCCCTATAACATGAATCAAAATAGGGCAGCAAATTGTTCGGTCAACTGAGTAGCGAAACAGAACAAAATGTTGACAATCCCCCTAAAAAAAGAGGACTAGAAAAATTTTGGAAAGGTATATTTAAAGACGAAAAAAAAACATATGACAGGGACATTGGAACAATGGTAAAGAAAAAGCAACATCTACAGGACTCACCAATAATATTGGATGAAGAGAAATTCAAAAAATTTCGTAAAAGTGGCGTTCAAATTCCCAGGCCAGATGGGATGTCCAAACTTCTGGCTAAAGCATAGTACATGCTCTCCACCTGCACTGCACTCGAGACATGTTAATGAACTCCATCCAAGGGGAAAGAGCCAATGATGATGGTTTCACAAAACATGCAACACTTAATTCCAAAATCTTTTTTAAAAAACCATCCTA
>CM068958.1:48957780-48984925 GCA_035128595.1 Eptatretus atami | reverse complement strand
CTGTGTGTCTCTCTCTGTGTGTGTGTCTCTCTCTGTGTGTACGTGCTTTGCTGTTGTTAGCTTCTATTCTTCCAGATGTGGGTGTTTCAGGAGGGAAACAGAGTTCTTACAGCGTATGTTTTGATGTATGAGGTACATTAATGTATGATTGGGCTTATTTGGAAAGGTTCTTAGAAAAGCAAAACAGATAGAGTGAAGCATGAAATACCACACGGTAAAAAAAAAAAAATAATAACTATCCCTGATGGCTTGATCGCCTCTCTTAAGTCTTGAAACTATGTTGCACTTCTGGTATCACTCTCAACTGCTGGATGGGAGTGCAGATATTTCACATTCCATGTCTCACCAATTGTTTTGGAGATGATGACGTGGCAGAAATAAGCCTGTTATGTCAGCAACTTCCACCCCAATGTGATGCATCTTAGGAAGCTACTATTTCGAGGTTATAGTGCCCAAGAATGCTATGAGTGTGTCCATGTCTGCAAAGCAATGTTGAACCACAAGGCTTTCCAGTCTTTTGATATTGTTCGACGAAGGAGATTGTTAGGTTCAGTGCACAGATGTGCACAATTTTTAAGACCGCGTTGTGTGATGTGCCCCATATAAGTTATTTGCAGGAATCGAATTGGTTCAGAATCGAGAATACTTCACGTAAGACATCATTGATCTTCCAGAGCCACTATTAATCTGTTAGCAGATGGGTCGCTTGCTTATCTTCATCGAGGGACTCTTCTGATACATGGGCTGTTACAAACACAATCTGCGCCAGAGTTTATGGGTGGCAAGAGAGGAACGACCAACTCAAAGTGAGCATTCTGACACATGTGGCAAGTTCGTGGTGGAATGTGGTGAAGGACTTCAATTAATTCGGTGTGCGCGGTGAAACTCAGTGTGGTTTACTTTAAGGACATGTGGTTACGCAGGGGTGATTCGTGGGCTCATACACTGCAATAATCGGCATATATTACAGAGTTTTGTGGGACACAGAGTGAATCAATAAATGAAAAATAATAGAGAATCTCGGCACGTTATCTAGACAACACGACTACACTATTTTAAACTCTACGTTCATGCGACTCGTTTTCAGGGACGAGAGGCAACAAATGGGTGAGCAGCAATGGGTGAGGAGTGGTTGTTGGTGGTGGCCTTCCTTGAGGGGGTTCCCCCACCAAGGTTGAGGACAGATGCGGACACATTGCCAGAGGCTCTGCCGTCGTGTGTTGGGCTAAGAAGTTCCCGCCATTCTTCTCAATGGCCATCTCTGGACTTGGGGCGCTGACTCCACCGCGCAACTTGCACTGTCCTGGTGCTTCTCACTCCTGACTTATTTTGACACAGTGGGGCTTGACTTAGGACTCTTTTAGGATCTTGAACAGGATCACAACCTGAGGCTTGAAATTAGACCAACCACCACAGATGGTTAAGCCACAACAATATGTATGTAATATATATATTATATGTTTATATTTGTAATATAATTATATATATATATGATATACTTATATATATTATATTATATATATATATATAACATGAATACATCTACAATAGCCGGCGCAAGCGGTTCCGTATTTTAGTGCTCGGAGCGTCTTGATCCCCCCCAAAAATTGCCAACTTTCAATTTATAAACGATGTTTGTTTAGAAAAATAAAAAGCAAAATTGTACTGGTTAATTTCTTTACCAACAATATTTGCCTTACAGTCATGACAGAGAAACATGCAAAAAAACCCCCAGACCCCAACAAGAAGTTAACAAAAACAGTTCATAAAAGTTTCAATTTCAGAGACACATTCAACATCTCACTTTGTGGCCTTTTCCTTTGCAATTTTTTCACCAATTTCAACCAATCAAGTGCTGTGCTTGGGCATTGTTCAATTTATATAGTTGCTAAGCCAATAGTCTCTTTTCCAACATTGTAGAGCGTATGTAAGTTTTATAAGTTTGACAAGCTTAAGAAATACGTTGCACCACTTCCACATAAAAAACCATATGATCTAGAAGTGTGAGAAGGATCCTTAGAGCAACGGAAAACATGAGGCACATATATCAGGAGTTATTTGTTGTAGTATGAAGAGAAGTATTCTCTGTGGCGGGCGATAGACTTTGGAAGTCTATCGAGCTATTGTACAATTCGAATCTTCGACGCTGATTTGCTATAAGCTTTTCGCAATGTATCAACTGCAACATGATAGGGCCATTTTGGCAGGTTCATGTAATTTTCAAGTCAGGCACAATACACCTCTTTTGCAGACTTTGCAGACTACTCATTTTCTGTGACTCCTCTTTTCCTTGTGTTGTTTCAGATATAATCTCATTGTGAAACTTACCGGTCTTAGAGTTTATATCATTTGTAGTAGGAGCACCACATTTCAGCTCCCAGTGCTAGTTTCAACAGAGTAAGTCATTCATGTTCTTTATTTGCTTTCTGTGTAAGGACGATATTTTCAGGAGACCCCTTTGCTTTGCTGCTCCTGCTGTTCTGCTTTTTCGTTTGGTACTGGGCTTCCAGAAGTTGTTTATAATCAGCCATAGCTCACTAGAAAAAGAAATAAAAAAGTAACAGTATTACATAAGAAAAAAACAGTATTGAAAGCATACGCATAGATAAAGAAACAAAGATGAATAGATAAAGAAGGAAAGATAGATAGATAAGAAAGAACAGTATGTTAGTGTGGTAAAAATAACTGGTAATAACTACATGATCATAAACTATTATGAAAATGACATATATTATTTATTTTTTTTATGTGTTTTCTTAAAACATAATCTTGCTAAAACTGATGACCTTAAAAGATCAGTATGCGCCCCTTTGAGTCTGACCATAGGCGGCTGCCTAGATTTATCTTATGGTTTCTAGCGCTGGCCATGTATGTATGTTATCGATACTAATATCCTTTATTAATTTATATAATATATATATACATACTAATATAATATTATAATAATTATATATGTTATATATCATAGGGCTAGCCCCACAGAACAACAGGAATTTTTGTACAGTTAATTAAACAATACAAAGCAAATGTTAGATGTAGATGTTCAAAGTGCTTTCACGTGGAGCGCTGAGCCACGGCGTAGACGGTTTAACCAATTCCATCGCCCTTTGGATAACTTCAGCGGATATTGTTCAAATTCAAACTCAAATTTCCTGGTTTCTGTGGGGCACCCTCCCCCGCCCCCGGCCCCCATGTATGGTAGGTAGTATTTTAGTTATACTATATATTATTCATTACTATATTATATATATATTATATTATATATTATTATATATATACATAATATACATATATATATATTATACATACACATTTGTTACGATTTCAGAATCCGGTCTTGCTGACTGATCCACACATCCAGGTCCTCAGACAGTTATTTCTTAATGTCAATGTTCAGATTAGCCCCATCCCCATGTTAAGGGATTTAAATGTCATGCATTAGAAGGGTAAAGAATAGCCCGCTCTCATGGGAGTTTTTTTTCTTTACGAAGAGACGTTTACCACATTTCTTTCGCGATCTCTACGCCGCCTTATTTTTCCTCAGCACGTGTTGAATGCACATTTTTTTCAGTTCGAGCACGACCCCCGCCTTTTTTGAGCGCACGGGTGTCACTGTAACCGTGCAAGTGGCGCGGTGAGCTGGGTTGACTGCACCCGCCGATGATGCCCCGCAGTATAAACGATTTGGAGGTCGCGTATTAGGCGAAGAGGAAGTAGAGGAGGAGAGAAAAGAGACGAGAAAGAAGCAAAGAGGAAAAGAAGGAGAGAGCGATGAAGAGAGGCAAGCGAGCCGAGAAAGAGCTGAGAGTTGAAGACGCAGAGGGAAGAAGCGACCAAGAGGAGCGCATGCGAGAGCGTCTCAGGCCGCAGAAGGGCCAAGCGAGCGTTGTGTGCGCGTGTGCGTGGGAGTGACAGCATGCGACAACGAAACACTTCGTCCTTCCAGTACTTGAGCAAGGAGCGTTGTGATGCGCTTGTTTGAGCCGCGTGTGGCTATTGCAGACAATTGTTGTGAGACGGGTCAGTCACCGTGTAGCCGCGGAGTCTCCGTCAACGACGGACCGTCTTGGTCATGATCGCACCAGTTTCGTGAAGTGTGGAGGAATGGCCTATCGCAGTTTATTTACCCCCGCTCTAAACCGCAACAGTACGATTCTTTTGCCCTTCATACGGTCACCGTGGCGTTCAAGGCCTGTTCTGCGAGAAGTGAGTGCGGCAAGTATTTTGTGTTGCGATGGACGTGAACCGCACTTTTTTTTGGGTTTCTACCAACCCCCCAGTTTTTTCATCGGAAAAAAATCTTGGAAACTTGAGTATATACAAAAAAGCATTTCCCAAACGCGCACAAACGTCAGAACCCCCACCTCCTCCGCTCCTGGAAATTTCTAGAAAAAACGTTGACGTTCATCATAATACGCCGCAATGAAAAAAAAATCCATTTACGTGTGCCCCGAAATAGGCAATGTTTTTTAATAGAAATTCGCTGACGCGCCTTGCACAGGGATTAGTTAATTCAATCGCCAAACTGAACTCCATGCGTATATGTCGTTTCTTTTATCCTTCTCTAGAGGCCGAGTGGATATTCTCCCATTCCGAGCTCGATTATTCTTTCCTGTTAAATATATTATAAGAATAAAGTCGGTTGCGTCTTTCCCTTCTTGTCTCTTTCTCTCTTCTCTTTCTCCCCTTTCTCCCCTTTCTCTCTTTTTTTTTTTTTTTTTTTTTTTTTTTTTTTTTTTTTTTCTTTCTTTTTTTTTTTTTTTTTTTTTCTTTTTCTTTTTTTTTTTCTGTGTTCTTTTTTTTTTTTTTTTTTTTCTCTCTCTCTTTTTTTTTTTCTTTTTTTTTTTTTTTTTTTTTTTTTTTTTTTTTTTTTCTCTCCTTTTTCTCTCTTCCCTCTTCTTCTTTTCTCTCGTTTTTCTTTTTTTTCTCTTTCTTTTCGTCTCTCTTTTTCTCTCTTTCTTCTCTTCTTTTTTCTTTTTTTCTTTTTTTTTTTTTTTTTTTCTTTTTTTTTTTTTTTCTTTTTTTTTTTTTTTTTTTTTTTTTTCTTCTTTTTTTTTTTTTTTTTTTTTTTTTTTTTTCTTTTTTTTTTTTTTTTTTTTTTTTTTTTGTTTCTTTTTTTTTTTTTGTTTGTTTTTTTTTTTTTTTTATTTTTTTTTTTTTTTTTTTTTGTTTTTTTTGTTGTTTTTTTTTTTCTTTGTTTTTCCTCTTTCTTCTTTCCCTCCTTTTCTCTCCTTTCTCTCCTTTCTCTCTTTCTTTCTTTTCTCTCTTCTCTTCTTCTCTTTTCTCTCCTTTTTTCCTCTCTTTCCCTCTCTCTTTCTCTTCCTTTCCTCTCTTCCTTCCTTCGTTCTTCTCCTCTCTCTCTTTTCTTTCTTTTCCTTCCTTTTTCTTTTTTTTCTTCTTTTCTCCTCTTACTTTTTTTTTTTTTTTTTTTTTTTCCTTCTCTTCTTTTTTCTTCTTTTCTTTTTTCTTTTTTTTGGTCTCCTTTCCCCCTCTCCTTCTCTCTCTCTCTTCCCTTCCTTCTTTTCTCCTCCTCCTCTCTCCTCTTTCCATTCTCCTTTCTCTTCTCTCTCTTCCTCCATCTTTCTTTGCGCCCCCCTGCAAGTTCTCGGTATTGACTTGCTAGCTGAGAATTGATGCATATTGTTTAATCTTAGCACCTAAATTGCCTATTTTCTTTTTCTCTTTTGCTAGCCATTCTTGTGCAATTGGCTTTGGGACATGGGCGTGGTCGTCGGGGTTTCGCGATCACTGTGATCCTGACAGTCAACTGCTGTTGGCTTTGGTTTTCCTGGCTGGCATTTTTATGCTGGTTGTATTCAATTATCTGTTGTTGTTTTATTTTTTATTTTGTATATTGATCAGTTAATCTGAGAAAAGCTGTGCTTATCAGTCAAGATGCCAGTCCCTTTGACTGCTGAACTGGATTTAATGGGTTGGTTTGGGTAGTTTTTTTTTAAAGTCCTTTTTCTATGGTAAGGGTTTTTTGTGAGTTGATGTATTCCATAACAGGTTCTCCCATCTCTTATCTGTGAAGAGCCAAGAGACAGAAAAACATAGGTTATTAAAGCCATACAATCTAGGTTGTGCTTGGAATCAACTATATCTCACTACTATTCTGCAATTAAGATCAGACGGGCCCCCCCCCCCCGTTGTTTAGTTTTAAAGCTACTAAAATGTTCCCAAAACAACAAGTTCTTGCTGCCCTAGCTTTCGGCTGGTCATTTTTGATTCTTTTTTTTTAAAGCTTCTCATACGTCTCATGGGGATTTGCTTAGATGCGAGAGTTGTCATAATATTCTATTTTAAAAGACACCATAGAACCTCGCATTTACAAAGGGGGAAACGATTTTGAAAGCGATGTCAAAGGGGATTTCCGCTCAGGGTGTGCACAGTCAGAAAGGACGGCCACATTTATTTGGCTTCTGAACACATGTGGACGCAGATGTACTCATTCAGCCCAAAAATTTCAACGTTGAAATAACTAACTATCTTACGTCTGTTTCCACAACCATTGGTGTGTGTGGTTTTTATTGTAGCAAAATCTAAAGGAGTAATGTATGGGAATCAAAAAATGTTTGAATATTATTTTAATATTGACACAATAAGGGTTGAGTTTCAAAAAGCAAAATACATCCCAAGGGTTTAATTTTTGATCATTTTGAAAAATAGTTCTTTGGTTGTGTCCCATTCTTAAATGTGAATGTCAAGATCCTCAAAAAAATTTTTTTTTTTTTGGTGTGCTTTCTATCCCTTCGCAAAACTTGAAAGAGGCAATAACCGGCCGTTTTTTTTTTTCTTTCTGTTCTGGTCATTTGCTCTCCGGCAACATTTATTGAGAAAAGGCGTTGGGTCTTTTCATCTATTGAACCAACAGGACTGGTTGTAGGTTTTATAAAGCTGGAATGCCTTTTCATTTATTCCAGTGAGCCTTTCTTCCTTTCCAACGTTGTGAAGGTTCGCCGCATTTTTGGGCTTCCAGGGGAACAATTTTTTTTTCATGACCATTGGGGTTAAAATTGGATTGGCAACTGTTCACT
The DNA here is from genome assembly GCA_035128595.1 of Eptatretus atami. Classification (NCBI taxonomy): domain Eukaryota; kingdom Metazoa; phylum Chordata; class Myxini; order Myxiniformes; family Myxinidae; genus Eptatretus; species Eptatretus atami. The sequence goes on along the minus strand of CM068958.1, from coordinate 48,977,888 downwards.
GCAATTTATTTGGTGCAGGCCATGAACTGGGCCCGAAACCCAACCTAGCCGTATCAACTTTTGCCTCGACTGGTACTGGCTCAGGTTTGTCCTTGAAAATGAATATCCAAGGCACAAAAAAACTGTATTTTTTTCTCACATATTTTTCTCCTGACTTGCTGCCAGTAATTGAAATGCATTTTTCAGAACTCATAATCTCAGTCGAGGCAAACACTTTTTTTGATGCTTCTGTTGCAACTGCCACACAAAAGTTGTACCCTTGTCACCCTCTTGCGTCTAAGCTCCACAAAGGCTTATTTGTGCAGGTCTGAAAAATATCCAGAAGACATAATTAAAAATGAACAATCTATATATGAATATGGTTTATTCGTTCTTTGAAATTATCCAACCTGGATAATATGTATGACAGACAATTAAAGAAATTCCTTGTCTGCCAAACTGTTTGTTTATAATGAGACAGACTGGCGGTTTGCATTTGCTCATATCGCTTCAACGCGGGTGTTTGAAAACAAAAATTTCTTTTACCTGGGTTTGGCACGGACTTCTCAATTGATCATGGATTGTTTGAGCTTTGGTTCTTGTTATTCTTGTCTTGTATTTGTTTAGTTTTTTTCAAACTTCTCTCTCACAAGTAAATCTGGATGATTCCTATTTAGTGGATGATAATGCAGCACACAACCATTGATGATGAAAAAACCTCCTTAAGTTTTCCTTGACCACTGCTTGGCCATCCGTTGCTTTTGAACAGCCCATTGGTGTCGCAGGTGGGGTGTGGCTGGCTCATGGAGACTTTTTCACGGCACATGTTAACTTGCTCATGAAGTGCCTGCATGGCAAGGAAGGAACAATTGGAGTCTTTCGAGCACAATCTATAAAACTTGCCTTTATTTTAGAAACCCCTTGTAAAAAACTAAAATCGCCCTCCGCATAACGCGCATATCAGTATTTACTAAACAGTGACTCCCCTCCTCCCCTCTTCCCCTTCCCACTTCTTCCTTCCAAACCCCAAATATTTCCAAGTGCTGAACTGTGAAGACTACCGGCGTTTACCTTTGTTTGAACTTGCATTGTCTGGAACCAGTATTGTAACCAGGGCAATTATTGAATGGGAAAAGCGGTACCAAATATAATACTTTTAAATTGCACAAAGTTATAGTAAAATATTTGAGTTCAAACGATTGTTTTTAGGTTGATACAAAAATTGTTAGTCTTTCCCATGGGCGGCAGTAGCGGAGCAGGTTGACTTGACTCGACTATCCTCTTGCAGGCGGTTCTAACCGTCGCATGCTAATTCGGCGCACCCGCGGTCTTATCGTTGTTTAGCTCGGGGGGGTGCTTTAATTTTCAATATTTCTGAGTTAAGCTATGTATTATGCCACAATTAAGTTGATCAAAACTATGTTGGTTTTTTTGCCGTGTTTTACGGTTGTTTCTTCAATGCAGGCGAGGGATGCTAGCAGTGCGAGGAAGGATGGAAGGGAACACCTTACACCATCTGACCTGTGAAGTTTTTAACGCAGCCCGATCGGGTACTCGTGAGTTCCTTCTCTGACTTTGAGCCAAATTGCCCTTTGTCCAGCGACCTTTGCTAAGTCATGCAACACCAAGGGGCATTATACGTTTACATCAGTACCATTGCTATTATGCGTTTGGTTAGACTTTGTTTTTTTTTTTTTTTGCCTTCTTGTCATTTAGTCCTGACAAGAGCTTTTGTTTTATTTTTTGATGCCCCCTGCCTGTGTATGTAGAAATGAGCAAAATTCGTAATACTCTTGCGGGCGATTGATCTCTAAATTGAAATTATTCCGGCATTGGATGTGTTTCGCTTATCTATTCAGGGGCCTATGTATGGAACAATGAAATTCTCGCAATTGTGGTGATATTGTCTTTCTTGCCACCGGTTGGACAAGACAATGTTGGTTCCGCCATCTGGGTTTTGAAAATATATTTGGACAAGTTCAATTCAAGCAACATGCACCAAAATACAGGCGTCTGGATGGTATGTCTTTTGTCGGGAAATCCATTAGGCCACAAAAAAAAAGAGGATGGGCCAAATGTAATTTCTCATTACTTATTGGAGTGCCAAGTATGTTTACGAATCATGAGAAAACCATGTGCACTTCAATCTTCACTACGAGGTCACCAAAGTACGTTTTATCTCTAAAGTACGTTATGTGTTAATACAGTTAAGAAATCCCCCCTTCTGCTCTAAATCGGAAATTCACCATATGATTGCGCTGACCCGAGTTGATGTAATAGTCAGGTTTTATTAGATCTCTATTAAAACAATAAACTTTACTACCACCATCATCAACAACAACAACTACTTTACTACATTCCAGGCCAACAACAGCGCCACCATCCTCGCACTCGACCCCGGTTGAGCCAGTTACGCACCGTTCGGTTTTGGCTGTGGAGTACGGTGGGGGGCAGAGCCTTCTTTCGCCCCCTCGCGGTTCGAAGAGCTCTCCGCTTCCGAGGGACGGGCAACAGATGGCAGCGTTTTCTCCAGCCCAGATGAGCGGAGGGGAGCACCACACGCGGGCGCCCCAGGGCCCCCCCCCCCCCAAAAAACCACCCCCCACATCGGGAGGCCGCCAAGAGTCGAGCCTAACAATCCCACCTGTCCTAACAACTCAAGAGAAGGAGTGTGGCTCTTGTCTGGACCAAGCATTCAGCAGACAGTGATCCGTGGCGAATTGCGCGCGCAGTCTGTTGGTTGGCGATGAGGCGTTTTGGCCACAGACCGGTCGTCGCGGGTCGTGGCTGGCGTGGGTCTGAGCCAATGGGTGATCATGGTTGATGCGGCTCGTTTGTGGGCCTGGACCTTCGAGGCGTCGTGGGTTCGGGGTTTTTCCCCGTGGTTGGTTTAGGAGTTGTGGCGCACGGAAGCGGACAGGGTATTTGCCCCAAGCCCGGCTTGACCGAAGGATAGCTCCCACGGGGGTCCAGTTCTTTTTGAGTGGTGTGTGGTGTCCATGGGCCCAGTCTGATATAGTAGAGGGGAAAATAAGGAAAAAAACTTGGTGGAACAGTTGTTTTCCGTTTTCCTTGTAAATTACTTTCTTTATTCCAGTGTAGACTCTGCCTTATTGCGGTCGCTCCCTGCCCCATTATAAATAAATTTGTCCCTTCTTGTTATTTTAAAATGTTTCCAGCTTCGTTTCTGGTGGCTTTCTTTTGGCTTGGCCACGGTTCTTATGTATTGAAGAAATGAGTGAGGCCGCTTTTACGCATGTTTTTAAAATTGTTTCATTTGGACGACCGCGCCTTGTTGGACCTCGCTTGGGGGTTACACACGGTTCGGACACGACGGGGGGGGTGGCGCGTGGCGGGGCGCGGGATAACGGCTCGGTTTTCCGCTCGAGGTCCGTCGCAGGGTTGAATTTCCCGGAAAGCTATTGCCGCCCGACGGGTTGGGGGGTTTTTTTGGGAGGTAATTAGGTATATTTGAAGTTTTGGCAAATTTTATTGAGCCCTACCCCATGCGGAAAGACGAATTATGGCGATTCGATGGTCCAGTAAGGGACCCGTGTTGCCTTTCGGACTTATCCGAGAGTCACGACCCCCCTAATCACCGGAGCTGTTCGCGGTGGAACCGACATCTAACTGCTCCGTATTCTAGCGGGTCGTGTGCTCGGGGGGCCCGCCACGATACCCGGCTTCCAAGCCAAATTTGGTGTACCAGGAGTGGGATCGGCAACCCTCCACCCTTCCCACAAACATTTAACGGATTCGGATCAGCGGGTATAGGAGCAACCCCTCACTTTCTCCCAAATTGCAAGAGCGAACTAAAAATTTATTGTCAATACGCAACATTGGCAAGCCAAGATGAGCGGCATGGTCTTTCAGAGTGGGTTTTAGAAGTAGGTTTTAGGGGAATCCATGGCTCCCAGGACGACCACCCCCATGCAGGAAGACAATTTCCCTTGCCCAGCAAACCAGACAAGGGGGGGTATTGGGGTAAGTGGCGAGGGGGCCAGCGTATGGGGGGGAGGGTAGGGTAGTGACACCCCCCCCTCCGGTCAAAGTCGCCCCCGCCCCCCCCCCCGCCCACCCCTTTCTCAGAGGAGCATTTTCACTTTCAAAGAGGACCAAATTTATCTCTCGCGGTGTGGTCGTACGGATTCTCATCTCCCCCCCGCCCCCCCAATTCCACATATATGATCGCTGGCTGTACCAATCCATGTTGCTGTAAGTAAGTCACACCCCCACCCCCCCCCTGCCTCAGGGCTCTCTCATTTGACATTGAGACAGCATGTTAGGAGGCCTCCCGCTTGGACCCCCACTGCCCGCGGATAAGGGATCGCTCTCGGTCTCTTTCATAGTCGGTTTTGATTGATTCTTTGGGCAGATGGGGCGCATGAGAATTTATTCATTTGATTGCGTTGGAAAATGTATGTCATTTATTTACCTCAGAAATTAAAGAATTTTTATTATTTATTTTAATTAATAAAATCATTTGTCGACTTCCAACCTGTCACGTGGGTTTGTCCTTTTCCTTCAATTGTCTAGCTTGTCCGAACTAAGATAGACTGGGGATGGGTCATATACCACAGATATGGACGCAAAAAAAATCAGTCTGGCAACGATTTTGGACAATAACGCAAAATAGCGGTATAAATCAACAACGAATTTTGGGCACTATTCGATTTGTAAAATCTAATCGATTGTCAACAACACTCTGCTCCAATATGCGCGAGTGAATGAGAGCGCGGCGGTTTCCACGGCGTACAACCATGACCAAAGCGGTGGAAACCTTGCTCATAAGAAGCAGTTAGGACACGTGGATCATGTTTGGATTTGAAGAATGAGTGTGTGGCGTTTGTGGTTTGCTTAAAAACCACTCTGTACCAACAACGTTAATTGTGAGCTCAGTTGGCCCAGGTCCGCTCTTCAAGGACAACCGGGATTAATCCCCTGAAAGACCCAGTCACACTTGACGTTTTAGCCAGCATGGCAACGTATAAAATGTATGTAAAACGCTGGCTTACGTTGAACTTTTGATGTTTTTTTTAAAAGTTCGGAGTATTCATAACGTTGGTTTTATGCATAACTGTTAGTAAGGAACACAGAACGTTTCGTTGGTTATAGATAACTTATACAACGAATGCTGAACCTGTTGTCGGCCTTCACAACCTATGCCAACGATAGTCCTAATTGCATAGCCGCTGCACGCATCGCCGACGATGACGTGGGCGTAGGTTATGAAAAGGCTGGCGCACAACGATTCAAATCATAACCGCGAGCAATGAAGGGTGTCAACATCGATCTGCAACGATATCACACTCGGTGGCGATCTTGCCAGCGTATGCCGACCTCTGAAAAATGCGTCTAAAACGCTGGGCACGTCCGATATCGGTATGGTAAGTTTGGTATACGTGATAGAACGGTAAAGTACGCTTTCATACGTCGTAGTAAGTGGAGTACGTCTTGTAATTTTAAGACATGTTGAATTTACAGACGTACTTGCCGTAATTGATACACGTTCCGATGCGATGGGAATAAGTTGTACGCACGATATGCGATCGTTGACACCACTCGACACACGTTATTGTAGGTCTCATAAGTCGAAACACGTCAGGATGGTTATGCGTTACTCAGTGTTCCAGACTCCCGGTTTTTTTTTTTCTTCGTATGACGGTGTTCAGTGTACAGTGCGGTTATTGATTTAAATCGGTGAGCGCAGTCTATTAATTATATTATATTTATAACACCGCCTAGAAATCGAAGTGTCAACATCCATCATACCAAGGAAGGAAGAAAAAAAAAAAAAAAAAAAAAAAATAAAACCAGGGAGTCTGGAACACTGACGCTAACCATTACCTGATGTGTTTCGACCAATGAGCACCTTACAAGTATAAGTGTGTCGATGTGTGTATCCGATCGCGTAACGTAGTACAACACGTAACTATAGCTTAGAAATAAGTTCGGGTACGCTAACATTACCTCGACGGTGTCGACTTATGAGTAACTTACAGTAACGTAGTGTCAACGATCGCGTGACGTGCCTACACTTATGGGCCGTTATGGGGAACGTGTGGATCATACGCTGGCATAAGTCTAAATTTCAAGCATGGAAAAGCTTTGAGAACAATCGAAAAGTAAAACGTTTTAAGCCAGCGTCTACACGACGTATGGCAGTGTTTTTTCAGCGTGCTCTCAATGTTATCAAAACTTACCCATAACGTATTCGAGTGTACCAGCGTTTTAGACAATTTTCAACAATCGGCTAGTCTGCCTAAAACGTCAAGTGTACTGCTTAGATTGGACTATTTGAAGTGTCCAAAGTCATGTACTTACGCATCTTTTGTCAAAGTAGGTGTGTCCGGTAACCGCTATATTATTTTCCTCTTCTAAGATATATAATAGATGGGGTAACGATCTATATACATAGGTGTTTATATTACAGGTATATAGAAATAATGGTCACGTCGATTATACATATATATAATATATTATAACTGAGGGTGATAACTCGATGACCTAGATATATATATAGTATTATATAGCTCGTATTGGGTCTGGCGTTGGGTAGCGGCTTGGCTGTGTACAAACGTCCTGGGAGTTCAAGCGCCGCTTGCCAAAGATTGAATTAAATACTCTAGCCAGCAAGGAGGTTACTTCAGCTGTCATCCTTCCGAGTCGCGGCGAGCAGTGGACGGAACTTAACAAGACAGAAACGCAGGACTAGTACGTGTACTGAGCCCAGGATGTAATTAGGATCCTGGTTTTTATATATGTGAGATGTACCATATCCTCTGTGTCGTAATGATGGCGACCATAGTAGGTGGTTACAGGAAAAAGAGCAATCCGTACATAAAAATTCTAAAGCCAAATACAATGATATGGAATCACATACGGAATGATAACCTGTGGGCGAGCACCATAAACGGTACAGCCGATAAGAAGAGAAGAAAAAAGAATAATTTATAATTTTATATTATATACTATACATAATAATATACATATAGGTGGATACAGGATAATTATAAAATGGTTGATCCATAAAGTGTCTTGTTAAAATTTATTATATTTTATTACGCTTGATGGTGTTTCGGTGCAAACTAATGGATGGGGCGCCGTATAGAAGTGTATTGATGAGGCAAAGAGGTACAATATTACTCAATTATTGTATAAATTTTCTCCATGGTTATAATAATATCATTTTGCTTTTGTTATAAAAAAAAAAAATTTTTATTTTTTATATATGTATATAATTGATATCTTTATGGATCATACCGATTAAAATATATCATATGAGTATATTGATATATATAATATATAGATATTAGATATAGATAGCGTGAGGTAAATTAATTACAGAAATGAATATAGTAAGTGCACACTCGCAATAGGATATTCTCTTTAGAGTCGTGGTTGAATTTGCTCTACTGCTTGGAGGAAAAAATTCGCAACAGAACTACCTCAATTAATTAAAGGCCCTGACCCAATAAACCCGTGGTCCAATGTTCTTGCCTTTGTTGATTATTGTCAGGAGTATATACAGAAAATTATCCTGATATACTACTGGTTTTGTATTTATGAATGATTCCGCAGGGGCAACATATTAATATTATGTGGCCAGACCACAACAATTGATTTTGCAATAGAATGGACCAAGATCCTTCTCTTTTAATAGGATTAGCTAGCCACTTCAAGCTGTATGTCTGATTTGGGTCGTTTGGAAAGAGGTACTGAGAATAAGATCTGGCTGAAGCCAGTTTGTCTTGATATCCCAGTTTATAGGGACGTGGCGTGGGTATCATGTGAGAGGAATTGCATTTCCGTTCATGGACCAGTGACCCTCAGCCAGCTCGCTCGAATGTGATTGCATACTGTTGCTGAGATGTAACCGTTTCCATTTTACAGGACCTTCGAAGCCGCCATACCCTGGTAAGGGTAAAACCACTCTCCTCTCTCTATAATCGGAGCACGAATTTTATCTAAGTTTTACATATTCTTCGTTAGGCGGCATTTGCAACCACGCTATGGGTTAGGTGGCTCTTTCCTGAATGAAGGGGTCTCCAATCTAAGACAACTGCCTGATTAATAAAGGAGGGATGAATCAAAGACAATTCCAACGTGCCTCTGCCGTGTCTTGCAAGCCTTTTTTATTTTTTATTTTGTATGCCAGGTGTTCACGGCCGGTTGAGAGTAACACCCAGAACATAAGGGACGCAGAGGTGATGAAAATGGGCTGGTGCGACCAAGGAAGGACGATAATAGAAACCAGATGGTGCGATACAGTGAGACATTAGGAGATCTGTGAAAGGGAGAGGGAAGCAGGGGTTTGTATTTAGGGTAATATCAAGATGGGACACTACACGGCACTTTTCAGAATGCCATAGAGGGAATTTGGAAGATCGGTGGGGTTGGGGTGGATTAACGGGGGAGAAATAGATCGTGGTTTTGGATGGGGGGAGATAGGATATTGGGTACAGTGTTTGAACACCTGGAAGGGAAGGGGATGAGAGGAATTGTTGATAGTTTGTTCAGATCGTGGAGAAAAGAGAGGATATTGAAAGAGATGAAGGTGGAGGCAGGTGATTCTGTGGATGTTTGGGTGAGTTTGAAAGGGTTGGCTGGGGCGGACCTGTGGGAGGCGGGGCTGCCGGGCAGAAATGGTAGTGGTGGGGGGCATATCGCAGATCAGGAGCAGAGGGGGGGCGACAGGGGAGAGGGAGGATGGTAGCAGACAAAAAATCCACCACCGAACGCTTGGCCTGCAGTAAGAGGAGAGAATGAGAAGCCAACCAACCCAAAGACAGCCTATTGCGAGGAGATTCCAATGAACCTAAGTAACTTGTTTTCCACACATGGGGAAAGGCCGGGTAGGAGTGTTGATGCTGAGAGGCGAACGTGGGAGCACCAGGGCGCGTACGCGAGGATGAGCTCGAGTCCTCACGATCAGAGGGTTCTGTCGTGGAGTGGAGAAAGGACTTTGGTATGTGGGTCAGGTGCTGCGAGTGTGTGGCAGGGAGGGCTTTGCATGGAGCATAAGGATGAGCCAGTCTATTCGACGACTGCGTCGTTGCGAGAGCCATCTTGGAAATGCTTCGCGCTCTTCCATTGAAAATTCCATTGTGAGAGGACTCATTCGAGAGCTCCCCTCTCGCGAATATTTGATGTGTGTTATATTTATCCTGTTTGTCCCGAGCAGAGTGTTATTTTGTAATTTAATGGAAATATGTTGAAAGTAGTGTGGGATTGTCAGAAGAGTTGGTTAGGATGTGCAGGATGATAGGAAGAGAAGGCTCAGTGGTATTGAGGTGCAGGGTTACCAGTGGTGTGGTTTGGAAGTAATTTAAGAGAGGGCAGAGGGTGTGGCAGTGTGGTTTGGAGGGAGGTGGGAGTTGGATTTTGGGCAAGAAGAGGAGGTTGCAAGGGAGGAGGGGAGCTTTTCGGGATGTGGATTGGTGGTGGTGAAGCGTGGGGCAACCGTGTGGAAGGGCGAGTGTGGGGGGAGAATTTGAGGAGAAGATGTGATGAGAGTGGCAGTAGAGAGTGGATGCAGTGAGAAGACATTCAGTGAGGGGTGGTGATGTTTTGAGGATAAGGAGGAAAAGCATTTGGTGAAGCGAGTCGTGGAATGGCTGTGAGCTTTTAAGCGCGGAAGGTGAGAGGGAAGCTTTGATCGCGAGGAGAGGGGAACGATGAGTGAGGAGGACCGAGTGGCCCCCATGTGGCTTAGTATTTGGGATGAATCCGAGACCGCGGCTAGGGTGGGGGGGAGTGTTCGAAACTTTGGATGTTTGATGAAGAACTGAGCGGTGCAGCGGGGAGGTGCAAGATTTGCGAGTGGTGGGAGGACCGGGGAAGCTGTGGATGGTGCAGGGCAACAAGAAGGAAGGATGTTCTCGCTGGTATTGACGGAGGTTTAACTGATCTGCGAGCGAGAGGAGGTGTATCATATCTCGTTGAGGTGAAATGGTCCGCACCACAGGATATTCTATGAAACACACACGAGTTTTCGCGATCCGGCTCTTTCGGAGATTTGCTGGCATACTGGAAGTAGAAACAGTTGAACGGAGGTGCCTAGGAGTGGACTAGGGGTAGGATGAAGGGGCGAACGCTACGGGGCGTAGGGGTAAGGAGGGAGGTCTCAAGTAAAGCCAAGGGGTGAGGGTGAGGACGAGACGGGTAGATTGAAGTAGTGGTGTTAAATGGCACTGAATATGAAAAAAAAAAAAGGACGATTGATGGAACACGAAGATGGCATCGCAAATGGAATTTAAATTATTGTCAAAGTCAGGAGACGGATTAAAAGGCACGCCAAAGGGCATGCAGAAAGGGAGAATTTAAGAGAATCGGTCGCGCAGAACACGTTTTAGGAGTGGGAATTATTATAGAACAAGGGATGAAGGAAAGAGGTACTTGATTGAAACAGTCTTGTGTTAAGAAGAAGAAGAAGAAATAGATAATGAAGAGAAGAGTGTAGTGAATTTGTGACTCACAAAAGAGAAACCAACACGTGAGAAAGGAGGAAGGTTAACATTTAAGAGACCTGTTCTTTTGGTTTTTATTTTTTGAGAAAATTGCGTCAGAATAGGTAAGAAAGCTGTTTGAGGAAATAATCGTGAAGGCATGTTGTTTCTATGAATTTGTATGAGCAAACGCAGAAGGAAGTGGTAGGTTGACGAAGTTACAGGAAGAAGAAGAATGAATGGGTGGTTATGCTGAGAAACATTGTGGATACGGAGGCTATGGTCTCAAGTTAGATGATAAATTATATATATAAGTAAATTTTGTGAGGACTATCACGGTTGGGGCTGATATTTAAGATAGATTTACTCAAGCACAATGTGCTATAGAGAAAGTTGATGTCACAAAATGTGAGCAGTATAATGGTGTGCTTCGAGATAAATTAGCAATGAACGCTGACTTGTACGGTCGGCAGAAGAGGAGAAGAAGATCAGTTACAGGAAGTCACGTGGTTATGTGGAGATAACTTAAGGAGGGAAAAAGGTTTTTTGCTGTAGTTTTTATATATTTAAAGACAAGATAACAGGGTTATAGTTGGGACTTGGGCGTGCGCCATGTAGAGCTCGAGGCAGGATGTAGAGTACTAGCGGAAATAGGACCGGAAACTCTATATCTTGTTGAGAAGCGGCAAGACTCCTGAGAGAACCAATGCCGCCTCAAAAACCGGAAACTTGGTCATTTGATTGTCAAAGTTGAATGGAAAAATATGAACACGTTTGGAGATCACACCTTTTCTACCAAAATAACGATTGGTAGTGAAAAAATTCCCTATGCCATAATTCGTCCCCTTATTCATTTGCTGACTTTTACTTTGTTTCATATCTCTTGCGGCTCATTGGACCGGCTTGCATTGCAGCACATTCAGGACAAAAAGCATTGAATGTAACATTCAGGATATTGTACATAAATTATAATAAACAATATAGGAGAAATCGCAGACATATTGGCTTAGTGATATCTAGTTTGAGCTGGGTTCCCATGAATCTCGTGCACCGAGATTCAGGTGCGAACACCAATTGCCAATCCAGCACACAAATTTGAATGAGTGTGAAGTGGAAAACGAATTATTCATACACACAGCCGTAGGTGACATATGGAGGACAATTGATGTCTCTTTTTTATAGTATACATAGTCAAGTTCAAAACTATCTGGAACCATGAATGGTGATTTGTAATCTGCTTCATACCTTAGATGATGTCCACTCAGACCACGTGCTATTCAATACACCAAGTGACTTTCGACCAAACACAAAATATCAACTGTAACCCAGATCAGCGAATACACTAGTGCTAGTTTAACATTCGGCTACAAAACAATATGTTATTAGCAAGAATCCACATGCAAAATCACGATCCCAGCGATGATGTGATTACTGTATGTTCTTTCAAAACCTACTTACCAGCACTTGGTCAACTTTCTCAGACTTGCCGAGCTTATGCAGAGACAGCCATTATATTTACAACATATTTCCCCCAAAGAGAGTGATTAGGACCATGATATTAGGTCAGCTCATGCGTTGAGAGATAGTAAAAAAATATCAAACTGATTGTCTGAAGAAGACATAAATGTTATGATATAACAAATAATATGTAATCACCGCCAATTCATTGAATTTGTCTTTCTAAGATCTTTCTAATCCGTCTATAGCTCTTTTGGAGGAGTCTCTGAGCGACAAAGCGCTACAAGGTTCAACAAACTCTCGAGGGTCTAACAGAGGAATTGACATACACAAAGAGGAGAAAAGAGGAATAATACATAAACGATTAACTTAGTCAGAGCGAAACAGAATGGGAAGCATCTCGTGAGGTCTACAGAGAATCATGGATATGCGAATGAGCACGATGTGGAGGTATGATGGAGAGTAATCTTGGTAAAGTCTGTATAAATATAAAATGAAAAATCGGACACAAGAAGATGAACCGGAACAATAGGGGAATGAATAAAGCAAGGTAGTGGAACAAGCAGTCTGGTGTACTTTTGTGAGTGATGAGTTATATTGTATATTCCGGTGTAGTGATCATGTTGTACCTGGTGGGTGTGTTCTTTAATATTAATGTGAGATAGTAAGATAGAGCCGGTCGAGGAGAGCGAGGCCAGTAATGGAGCTTGTATAAAAGAGAAGCTGGAACCCATACGAGTTGGTATATGGTGGGAGAGAGGTGACCGACTAACGCTTTGGAATTGCTTTCCTGTCTTGAGATACCACTCGGTGCAGAAGGCTTGTTTTTTGACCCCTCAGAGAGCATAAGTGAGAGAAACGCTGAATAGATGAATTTTTAATATTATTTTAAATTGGAGTTCATGTCGCGTATTGGTGGATAGGGTAAAATGGATGAAAGAAGGAGAGTTAACAAGATGACTAATACAGAACTCAGTTTTTTTCCCTGGGTGGCCACTATATATCTTCGGCATAGGATGACACGTGATGAAGTGCCCGAGAATGTGTTTTACCAACTCAAATCAACATTTTTCCAATGGTGATCGATGTATCTCTCAATAACTTCACTTTGAACAGAGGAGTGCCTTTGTGAGTCCTAACTTATTCTTATAAAGGTAATGTAACAATTTAAAAATTTTTTGATCTGTTTTTAAAACAGTTTTCTTGTTTAAGAAATTTATATTTCGGTTGCAGTTCCAATTAAATTTCCTTGAATGCTGTGGAGTTGATTCTCTGCACCAAAATTGTTGCATTACTATAGATGTGCTTTTCCTGCCATTATCTTACCCTTCATTACTGTCTCTCGTTCCACACATATAAGTGGGAGATGTGGCAAGGTTGCAGCATTTTTACTCCTGCGCACGAACTAAAAGCGGGTGAAGTCCAATTGGTTCACTTCTAGTTTGTCCGGTCCGTCCATCCACAATGTTAGTATGATTGAGGAACCAAACTTATTTCAATTGAAATGTTTTATAATTATTGAACTTGATTTGGAAAAAGAACCCTGCAGGTTAGGCAGTACTTTGCACTGGAATGGCTGATCGTGGGTGGCAGTAGAGAGGAGTGACGATAATTTTTTACTCTGTCTTTCCGTGTCTGGCAGGTGCAAACAAAAATTGAATATCTTCCAAACCAGGGAAATTACTGTTTCTTAAGACGGTCATAAGGAGCACAATAAAACAAGGCCGCGGGAATAACTTAAGAGTGGGATACCGATCTTGCCCCTAGATTAACCAGAGCAGAGGTTTACCAGTCACTGTCGTAGACCACTGCACCTTCGCGGTGGCTAAACTTCTCTGTTTATAAATTTTAATATTTATTTAAATATAATTAATAGTATATAAAAAAATACTGAGCACAATCACCTTCTCTCCACTTCCCCAAAACTTCCAGTTCTACGACTCCTATGGACATCTTCAAATTAGATTACCGTTGGATGGTGGGTATTAAGAGTGCTTCAATGCAATTAGAACCTCTCCCGCGGATACTTGTTTTTGAAGTACGACTTTTAATCTCATTTATGTATTTCTACATGTGAATGTGATAACTTGAACATAGTATGTCTGCGTCTGTAATGTGGTTTCATAAATCTCTCTCAAATTTGAAGTATGAACCTATTTTGGTTAGTCTTGTGGAAGTTGACTGATAGAGATATTTATTTTGCTTGCGCACTGTGACCGATTTATCTTTATGGCTATTACTGTTTCAGTGCTGAGGTATGAACCTCGTCTTTGTCTATATCTTTTTTTTTATTCCATTGTGAAGCCTTGCCGAATAGTACACACTTGCAACCCGCGTGTCGGTGCCCCCAGGTAATACTTATTGAGGCTCCCTGAACAGATGTATTAAATTCCAGATGTGAGCTACAGGAGTGACTGGGAAGTTACAGATAACACATTACATCTTTCATGGCACGAATGGCAAACATTTCTGACCGAAACCCTCAATGGTCTGGGCCTGCACAGGGGGGTTCCAAAGGGTCCTCATGGCTGGGGTGGAACATCTCTGCAGAAATGGAGAACTTTCATGCACGGGTTAGAGTTGTATGCGGGAGAAATGATAATGGACCATGGTATGGATAATGGTCTGACTTGATCTAAGTGCAAATGTGTGCCATTTCATCAGTGATGGGTAATGGGCACTGTTGTACAGGTGCTGCCGTGATGATTGATTTGCACCACACGACTAAACCGTGATGCACTGCTGCCTCAACTTTTAAGTTCTTTTCAATTTAGTTATAGATTGTTAGAAATGTGACAAACAACTGTGGGTCAGGACCTCTTTTGCAACCTTGAGCAGTCTCAACAGTGTAGGACAATGGCTTATGGTTATCAATTTCTGAATTTGGATGAGGTCATTGTTTTATGTGACAATTGAAAATGTGGATCGATCAAGAGCTCCACACCAGAATTATGAATAATCTATATAAGAAACTATTTCCCTTTCTTCAGAACAAAAGATTTCCTCCACCTCACATCTCCTCGCTCCATTTGTTGTCCAATTTGATAAACTAATGTTGACTAATGTAAACGTTCGAGTTAAAGATGCGCACGCGCACCCATCCGGCAGCAAGACATGGAATGTGTCCAATGAGTGCCAAAAGGACTCCTCTTGTTTTCAAGGTTCATTTGTTGATGTTCTAGCTATTGGAGCATAAATTGAGATTGTAGAAGCTTTAATCTAAATAGAGGTAATAACATGGCCTCCTATTTAAAATATAATATTTATATATTATCAGGTTATTATATTATGAGACTATAGCATAGGTAGCTATATATATAATTGTCGCGTCGGTAGTGCGCGAGGCCGGACTCAGTGTTGAGAAGTTACGTTTGTCACAGATTTCCCGAATTGAGGGGTGACGACGCTCGCTGAGTTGCTGTGATTAATCCGGTAGCAGATCGTATGCTTAAGCCGAGCCGTTGGTGTTGACATTTAATAGCCTCAGACACTGAAAAAGCGTGCTGTAGTGTTTTTTGGTACTACAACCAAATAGGTTAACTAACATTAACCGATGGTTGTAGATATAGTACAACACCCCTCTACGTGCCTTTGCCCAACCGATCACCTTGCCAACTATCGTTAGATTACCAGGTCAGCGCAGCGACCAACTCTTCCAGCATCAGAGTGAGTCGCTGTGGGATACTGGCCAAGACGGTACCGGCTAGAGTGGATGTTGGAACAAGATGTTAATGCGGAATAAAAGATGCCCGCTATAGAACTTATCCGAAAGTCGAGTGCATGACCAATAAAGACCAAAACGAACTGGAACATTTCTACAATAATTTATTTTAACTAGCGAGAATTCATCTGGTATGGTACATGGAAGATGTGTTATTGGCGGGTGTTGGTTAATGGCGATGAAGCCCACACAGAAGAAGAGGACGGCCCTAGTAGTCACAATTTTACTGGAGAGCAACCAAGAAGTGCGAAGCAAAGCAGTACTTCGTTGACTAATGATGTACATTAATACAGTATAGGAATTGTACATTGAGTGAGTATAGCTAAAAAATACCTCTCTCAACGCAAATAGTTGAATAAGAAGCCCACACACTCACAAAAATAAACCCATGTTCAAGCAAGATATGCATCTTTTGCAGCCTACGATATGACTGTATGTCACAGGTATGGTTTGGTGTTATGGGAACAGGCAACCATGTACACAAAGCCCAGAGTATGGGTCCCGTGTGTGATGGGCCACAAGATCGTCGCACCTCGCCCTGGATACGCGCGACCTGTGTGAACTTGTGCGAGTCAGAGTACGCCGTGCTGAACCGTGAGTCAAGATTCGATAGAACTCAGCAACAACCTGACCATGTGCGCTGGTCGGAGTCTTTCCGATGGCTTCTCACAATACCTTGAACCAGATGAACAACGAACTTTGCGATAGCAGGCCACGCTGAAACCCTCTCTTGCCCTTCAAGCCAACACGAGGACCATCCGACCCCTCCTCGCGAACCTCTCATGACTCCTCGATGGCGCTGTCGTGAGTTATTAGTGTAGGATCTCCCAAATCGACTTGCGAAGGCGTCGAGGCTTCACCGTCCGCTCCTAATGAACAGGCGCTTCATTCCGCACCGTCTGCCGATTCCCACAAAACCCCCCTCACACGTCTTAAAACGTACCCAAAGATTAATTGAACGTTTAAGCGAAAAACTGCATGTGAGTTCTGTCGGGAACACCTTCGAGACAGCAGATGACCAATTGCGCTGTGTCGCACCAGCGGCAACCTTATGGGTACCGTGTATCTAATGATGTGATGTAAAGGATTTATATCTAACTAAAAAAAACATTCACCAAGGGCACCCTCTTTTTGCCTTTCCCGAACGACACTACAAAAGGTTTATATGTCAATTATGGTTAAGGCATAACTTACTTACGAGCAAGGCTGTAGTTTTATGCATACGTTCCTTAGAACCGTAACACTAACCTCATAGAGGATATACTGTGTATGGTGTATAATGTATATGTATATATAATTTACTTACCCATGGGCATTGGTAAAGCAGGCGGCCTTCATTACACGCCTGGATCATGACTTACTAGCGGGACAACAGTACCGATAACATTGACTGTCGGCCACCGAAGGTAGTTTATGTTTCGCCCCTCTCTTGTCCTGGTTACTTGCGCAAAAACATTCTTTTCTGACAAGTATATTTTGATGCCTCCGGCTGTCTGTTTTGTTTGTTTGTGCGCGTCGCCTCTTCAGTACCGCCAAACCGGGCTAACACCATTCCTGAAATTTCGAGGATTGATGTCACCGACTCTGCGGACTAGTCCCGCATATGAAGTTTGCACTACAATCCAGATCGACACAACAAAATCTATGCTCGGCCAAACTGATTTGCCAGGCTTTTTCTAATCTCCCAAATTTCAATCCAATTCATGCGGTAAACACTTAAAGTGCTATCAGATAATTGTGCAACATCACCCACCACCTCACTTATTTTTTGCAGTTAGTACTCGTCAACCATGGCCACAAGTAGACCAACATTGCAACCACTTTTTTCTGTTTCCTAACATTGTTCCATTCCCATCTGGATTGACTTGGACATTCGCCTCATCTCGGCCATATCGCGTGGAGCAATTTAGAGAACAGAACATGTGATTAGTGTCTCAGAAAAACGCATAACCAAGGCCACTTTTACGGCAAAATTTTGCTTGTGAAACTCTCAAATTGGTTCATTGATTATTTATGTCAGGAGGGATTTACATATCATATGTCACTGAATTCAAACAACCTATTATTTTGAGGTTCGTAGTTGCCCAGAGAGCCATGGTGCTATCACTGGCATTCAGGACGGATATTAATACATCTATATACTCATATGCCCAATAGTGTATATGACCATAACTATTTGCTATCATATGCACCCCATGCTCCTATAAATTATCGAATAAATTATATGGGTGTTGGTCGGTTCTTTTTGGGTGCCTGGCTACAGTAGGTCGTCCCACGGCCGATCATCCGTATGGGGATACCGCATACTGATTTGGGCGATAGAAGTATATTTACGCGCGTGGCTCCTCACTAGCCAACCCTTTCGCCATCTTATGACTATCAATAATTGTTGGTTATAATTGGCCTCTGATTCCGCTGCCCTACTCTCATAGGCGCGTCCCAGCGCAAGACTCCCGTCCCAGCGATCCTCAAACGCTTCGATACCGATTTAAAATAGCGCACGTCTCTACTCTACGTTCTCCCTTTTTAGGAATATAATGAAACCCCCTACATACTACAACAATCTAGTATAAGCGGATAATTAGGTGGAATCTAAACATATACATGTATGTTGTTTAGAATATAGAATATTATATAACTCATACTATAATGTTTAATAATAATATAGAGCCATTACAAGAGCGTAGATTATAGTTGGATATAATATACGACTCTAATTTAGAAACGTTAACACCAAAATCAAAAAACTCTAAGAGTTATAAGAGAAAGAAAAGGGGGGGGGGGGGGTACGTTTCAGTTAATAAATGCTAGTACGATAGTTAGGGAATGTACCCCTCGCACCATCCAATTGTTGTATGTTATTGTTACAACCACCGTACGATATTATGAGTGTTTCCCTATTTCTGAAGCCGATCTTAGCCACCTCCCTACAGACTATTCTCATAGTTGTATATATTGCTATTGCTTTTCGAATCAGGGAACGCAATTCCCGGGTTACCACCGAATGATCCAGGTCGTCCACCTTTCTAATCTTTGCCATTTTAACTGATCCGTTTTCCTGAACACGTGCTTTGGTAAGCGGAGCCACCCTCCATTTCGATTATGGATGTAGATCTAATATCCTGCAAATTATAGCTCGGCATTAGGGCGAGTGGATTCTGCGGCCTATCATTGTGGTGACCAGTCAATTAGTTCTGCATATAGCATCCACTCAGTTCTAGATCTCGACGCAATTGCTGGTAGATCTACTGCGTCTCTAAGACAAGTATTCACCTTTCGGACAAGGTAGAATCTGTGATCAAAAGGAATTATTAGTAAGGAAGTATGGTAAGAAGAACAAACATAAAAATAATTCTTTTGACAGTGAAGTAGGAAGAAATGTATTAATTAGTCAATTCCATCAAATAGATCGGCAACAAATAAGAATTAATCAGTATTAATGAAGAAGAAGAACAAAAATAGAAAGAGAGCAGGAGGAGTTCCTGTGTTGAACAAGCTGCCTATGATAAAGGCATTAACGAATTAAAAACACGGCGAATGACTCTAAAAATATATGAATAACACTGTCAGATATCTAGTCGTGTTTCTGATAGATTGATGTCGCCAATACTACTCCAAAATTAGAGAGGTGTCATACACAATTTAAAAGTGCGGGTCGCTGGAAATTGGGTGTGAGATGCATGCGTACGGTTAAGTACAGTGGCGCCCCTCCCCTGGCCGTAGCCGGGCTACCCCCTCGCACAGTTGGAACAGCGCAGAATCCCCGCAGATAGGTAGTGGTCAGTAATGCGATCCGAGGAGCGTCGCCTGCTAGCTGAGTCTGTACGCCCCAGAACAGGTCTCTCGAAGAACAGGGCCACGTTAAACCACCGCAAAAGACTCCCTCCACACAAACCTCACGGGACCAGACTATGAGGGCCGGCCCAGTTCATTATACCGGCCTGTTGTGCCCCACAGGGTCTCGGCGTCACCACCTGGAGTCTCCGACTCCCACCACCAACGGACATCTTCTTTAGAGTCTCCCTCTGAGAAGCTGTGAGGTTGTTGAGCCCGCCCCTTTGTGCAGCAAACCTTGTTAGCGTGCCCCATGCCTCGATTTTTATGCCCCGCTCATCCGCAACTTTTCGGTCCACATAGTCTAAGACCCTCGTCACACTCGTCAGCTCACCAGTCAGTTCCAGACAGACGGTTGCTCCAGTCAGTTCCAGACAGACGGTTGCTCCAGTCAGTTCCAGACAAACGGTTGCTCCAATCAGTTCCAGACAGACGGTTGCTCCAGTCAGTTCCAGACAGACGATTGGCGAGCTGGCGACAGTTGAGTTTGTGACAGATGGTGACGGCTTTGCAGCCTTGCAGCTTCTCACAGCTCCTAACAGCTGTCCATTGTTTGTGGCTCCTGGTGGATCCTGACGGTGAGTGACGCTCGGACTGTTAATGGTGGTTCTGTTCGAGACCTGCTTTTGGCATAGCTGATTCTTGGCGTCCCTGGTTCCTGGGGGTGA
>CM068958.1:48933417-48954485 GCA_035128595.1 Eptatretus atami | reverse complement strand
TATATATATATATATTAAAGAAAGACCCACCCACATCTCTCACCTGTGAGTGGAGGGAATAGCCAATCAGCTCTCACCTGATCAACTAAACCTTAGGATTATATAAATAACAAGTGGTGCCAGGCACAACAAATCCCACCCATTTAAGGCATAAAGTTATTTTGGGGATCAAATTTAAATTGATACATCCTTAACCTGAATGTTGATTATAAGGAATAGAATAAGGAATATTTTAGTCTTAGTTTGAAGTCAATTAAACCATTTTTGACGAAGTTATGACCGTAAATGATTTTGACCTTTCAAGGCCACGTAAAGGCCCAGTCACACCTTGACGTTTTAGCCAACGTATGCCGATTTTTGAAAAAATTGTCTAAACGCTGGTACACGTCGAATACGTTATGGGTAAGTTTTGATAACATTGAGAGACGACTGCTGAAAAACACTGCCATACGTCGTAGTACGCTGGCTTTAAACGTTGTACTTTTCGATTGTCCTCAAAGCTTTCCATGCTTGAAATTTTACGACTTATCCAGCGTATGACTCACACGTTCCACATAACGCTCGCCATAAGTTGTAGGCACGTCACGCGATCGTTGACACACGTTACTTGTAAGTTACTCATAAGTCGAAACACGTCGAGGTAATGTTTAGCGTACCCGAAACTTATTTCTAAGCTATGAGTTACGTGTGTACTAACGTTACGCGATCGTTGACACACATCGACACACTTTACTTGTAAGGTGCTCATCGGTCGAAACACGTCAAGGTAATGGTTAGCGTCAGTGTTCCAGACTCCCTGGTTTTATTTTTTTTTTATTTTTTTTCTTCCTTCCTTCGGTATGATGGTGATGTTGACACTTCGATTTCTAGTGCGGTTGTAATATAATATAATTAATAGACTGCCGCTCAACGATTTAAATCATAACCGCACTGTACACTGAACACCGTCATACCGAAGAAAAAAAAAACCGGGATCTGGAACACTGACGCTAACCATTACCTGACGTGTTTCGACTTATGAGCACCTTACAAGTAACGTGTGTCGATGTGTGTCAACGATCGCATATCGTGCGTACAACTTATTCCCATCGCATACGGAACGTGTATCATACGGCAAGTACGTCGTAAATTTTCAACATGCTTAAAATTACAAGACGTACTCCACTTACTACGACGTATGATAGCGTACTTTAGCGTTCTATTCACGTATACCAAACTTACCCATACCGTATTCGACGTGCGCCAGCGTTTTAGACGCATTTTTCAGAGGTCGGCATACGCTGGCAAGATCGCCCAAGGTGTGACTGCGATGTTGACACTTCCATTTCTGCGGCGGTTATGATTTGAATCGTTGTGCGGCAGCCTTTATCATACCTACGCCACGTCATCGTCGGCGATGCGTGCAGCGTGCTATGCATGAGTTGACTATCGTTGGGCATAGGTTGTGAAGGCCGACAACAGGTTCAGCATTCGTTGGTATAAGTTATCTATAACACAACGAAACGTTCTGTGCCATTACTAATACGTTATGCATAAGACCAATCGTTATGAATACGTCCGAATCTTTAAAAAAACATCAAAAGTTCAACGTAAGCCAGCGTTTTACATACATTTTAATACGTTGCCATCGCTGGCTAAAACGTCAAAGTGTGACTGGGCCTTAAGTCAAAGGTCATGGTGTCAAATGAAAGCCGATAAAGGACTTGATATATGTCTTTCATAGTAAACACGCATATTCCTAACCTTTTTTGATTTATAATGGAAAATTTGTAATTTTGACCGATGACCATGACCCCCAAAACTTCGGACCCTACCGATCTTCACAAATATGCATTTTTCACTATAGGAATGGGTAGGCTTTTAAGTCACAAATAGAATAAGGTTCACTATAAGCTTAGTTTGAAGTAAATCGGATCATTTTGACGAAGTTATGAGCGAAAAAACGATTTTGATCTTTTCGTGACCTTGACCTTTGATCCAATTGGACCCAAAAGTTAATGGGGTCGTCCAAGGTTCATTGACCACCTGTGGATTAAATTTGATAGTATTTGCTAAAGCCGTTTTGCCGAAAGTTGCTAACAGACAGACAGACAAACAGACAAAACAAACCGGACGATTACAATATCCCGCTCCCTCCCTCCGGGGGGGGGGGGGGGGGGTGGGGTGGGATAATTAACACCTCCCACACTCTTCTTGCCGAAGAAGCTGCATAAAGCAACCCAAGAAGGCCTACACATGGTAAGCACTTTGCTGTTTCAAATCCTTCCCAGAGTTTCTCCACAGCCACAAAGACGTTCACATAGTACACACATGAGAATTCCAATTCTGCATACCCCCTCAGCTGACAGCTGATTGGCTATTCCCTCCATTCACAGGTGAGAGATGTGGGTGTGTCTTTCTTTATTATTGATATATTGACTGCTGTTGATGTTTGCACAGCCTCGTTGGCATGCATCGCTGTGCTGTCTGTGCTGTTGCTGATGATTCGCCAAGAAGCGATGAAACCGGTCCAGCAGCTGAGGAGGTGTGTAGCATTGGGATTCTCATGTTTGTATTATGTGTGAATATCTTTATAACTGTGGAGGAACTCTGGGAACGGTTTGAAACAGCAAAGCGCTTACCTTGTGTAGGCCTTCTTGGGTTGCTTTATACAGCTTCTTCAGCGAGAGAAGTGTGGGATGTGTCATTATATATATCTATATATACATATACATTGTTGCGGCCACGGGTACCGAGACACCAGCTTGTAACTCAGGGGGATTAATTCCCGGTTGTCCTCGGTGGAGCCAGACCTGGGGCCACCGTTCATAATTACCGTTGTGGTACGGTGGGTTGTTTTAAAACCACGAACGCCACCCAGTCAACCACGAGTTCCAGTGTCCGCCGTCTAATTATTCCGTTTAACTAGAGGTCACGTGGTTACCTGAGCGGGGAGCGCGCTCTCGGCAAAGCACCAATGTTATCTGATTAGATTTTAATTAGGGCGGCCGAGCGTTTTAACCGCTGGTGTGTGCCAACGATTTTTTGGTCAAATCTGTGGTAATTACCTCCCAGCCTATCTTGGTTCGGACAATGCTAGACCAATGAAAGGAAAGGACAAACACGGACAGGTTGGAAATCAACAAATAATTTATTATTAATAAAATAAATAAATAAAAAGAAGTTTTTATTTGCTGAGGTAAAGAATGAATTTCAAAGCAAAATCAATCAAAATGCCAGGAAAGAGCCAAGAGCGATGCTTATCGGTGGGGGGGGTGGTGACTTACTCTAGCTAAACACAGACAAGGGTACCCACTAGATAATTCGGGGGAGAATTGTCTCGCTCACCAGAAAGTCGTCCGTGAAGCGAAAACGTCCTGAAATGCGTGTGTGCATGTCACGTCCATCGCCAGCACCCACCTTTGCCGTGCACCCTCTCGTGGGCAGCCCTGAATGCCAGTCGAAGCTGGAGGGCACCGAGATCGTCCGTCACGGGTTTAGACCCTGGTGTTGTTGGTGATCGACCCGTGCCTCACTTGTTGGCGGCGCTGCTCACACCCACACGCGCACCACACGCTCGCTTGCCGAAGCATTGGAAGGGCGAATGTCTGGTCGGTCGTTGTCAGACACCCGCTTCTTGGTCGCTTCTCTCGCCCTTTGCTTTTTCCTCTCTCCTTTCGCTTCTCCTCTCCTCACGCTTTTCTCTTCAGAATGCTTTTTTTCCCTCCTTTCTCTCCTCACTTTTTCTCCTCGGACTTTTTCTCTTCAGAATTTTTCTCTTCAGACTTTTTCTCTCGCTCGTTTTTATATCCCCGGGCAGTCTCCGTGGGGTGCCGTCCACCCCAAGCTCACCCCACCCCACTGGGGCACGGTTACCATGACGACACTAAAGAAAAAAAACACGACCACACGACCCCCCCACTGCACTCTCAAAAAAGGCGGGCGTCGGAGCTCACGAAAGATTGCCGCTGAGGAAGAATGGGGGCGGGCTTCAGAGCTCGTGAAAGAATGTTGCTGAGGAAAAATGAGGGCGGGCTTCAGAGGTCGTGAAAGAAATGTGTGTGAACGTGCCTGTCGCAAAGAAAAAAGCTTCCCATAAGAGAGGGGATCTATCCTTTACCCTTCTCAACGCATCACATTTAAGATCCCATTAGACATGGGGATGGGGCTAACCTGAACATGCATTTAAGGAAATAACTGTCTGAGGACCTGGATGTGCGTATGCATTCATCAGACCGGATTCTAAAATCCGTAACAATATATACATTTATATAAATTTGTCCCAATACATTGCCTACCAGTCTCTCGTGAATAATTTTTGACAATCACATGTAATTAAGAGAAGAAAATTTCAAATTAAGATGCTGTCCCTCGAGCATCCATCATTGCTCTGAAGTTATTCTGTGACATTGCCTACTAAGTGGCCATATGAAGGAATTAAAATAAAAGTGAAAGATGTTTAGCATTGATAATATAATTAAGCAACAGTTTTGTCTTTCTTAAGGCAGCAAGTAGTCATCTACCATCCTCAGTACAATAGTACTCCTTGGAGGTCTCTGCACTTTTTTAGAAGAAGACAAAGATGTAAGAAATATAATTCAACAGCAAGTATCAAGAAAGACTACCTTGAATGATTTTACAATTGGGGCTAAAAGCATACCTGTGAAACAACAATACATCTCTTGGATTTGCAAGAAAATATTCGAGGTAATATTATCATACGAGTTGGCCAGCACCTGTGGTAAACCCACGGGTATAGACATTTATGACATCTGGACATCTTGAGTTTGATGCTGCAACTAGAGTTTTCCAAAATGGGTGCTGGCAATTCATTTGGAAATCTTTTCCTCTTTCAACAAGTTCATCTTACCGTTCGTTAATTACTTTGCTTGTTGTGTCCAACTATTTCCCTACTGCTACACTGTCAGTTCATACCCTTTATCACCTTGCTCCTCATATGCCTCAATCTAATAAAGAAACTAGAACGGCACTTTTCAACGTAACAACTCCACCCACATCATTACATCCTTATACATCCTTGTAATACTTGTACCAAGTTTGATTTAAATCTCTTTCGCTGTCGTCAAATATCACATAGTTACCTAACTTGACCTCTGACGTTTCATCTCTTAACCCCATAATCTAATCCGTGTATGCATACATCATGATACATACATCTATCAAGTTTGACTTGGATCCCTTCAGCTGTTCTTAAGTTAATATGGCGGTAACAAAAACCTATCACGGACTCTGACCTTTGACCTCTTGATGCCGCCATCTAATCAGTTTATCTTTGAATCATATTGTATACCTATACCAAGTTTGATTAAAATCCCATCACTGGTTCACAAGTTAGCATGGTAAGAAAAATTTACCTAACAGGACCTCTGACCTTTGACCTTTTGACCCCAAAATCGAATAAGTTCATCTTTGCATTATTATACATACTTGTACCAAGTTTGACTTAGATCCCTTGAGCCGTTCTTAAGTTATCGTGGTAACGAAAACCTATGATGGATGCAAGGACGGATGGAAAGCCGGATGGACAATCTGAAAACATATGCCTCCGGTGACTTCGTCAGCAGAGACATAAAAAAGGGTTCAGAGCCAAAAACATTGCTATTGTTTCAATGAGGAATGTTATCAAAACAGAGTTTGTAAAGATGAGTGGAGGAGCAAGGGAGATTTAAATACAGTGGGCAGAAGAGGTAAGAGGTGAAAGCAAACTACCAGACTCGGTGGTGTAATGGCTAGAGCGTCTGCTCTGAGTCTGGTTCAAACCCTGGCTGAGTTATACCAAAGAGTTTAAAAATGGTATGTGGTGCTTCCTTGCTTGACATTCAGCATTTAAAAGGAAAACAGCATGGGCAATCCCTAAAGGTTGGCATCCATGGGGAGGAGGAAATTCCCCCATAGGAAATGCCCCACTGAGTGCAGTGAGAAAAGTGGTGCCATTGTGACGTCGTTGGTACTCGGTGCTGTGGGAAATGATGGCGCTTCCCCAAGTGTGTGTGGGAGTGTGTGTGTGTGTGTGTGTGTGCGCACGCCACTCCGATCCTTAAATATTGTTTAAAAAGAAAATGGCATCAAGAAGAAAAAGAAATCCAGCGTGATGAAGAATGTGTCACACTAAAAGGACACCCCAAGTGAAAGTACCGACATCAATACATAGTTTTGCTTACTCAGTACTATTCCTTCATGGTTGGGGAAAAGCATTTCGACTCCCCCCTCCTTTTAAGCAAAGTCATTACGAAAAAATGTTTTTTTTAAGATCAAAAAGCATTTCAAATCTAAAACTTTGAAAAGGAATTTCTTCCTCCTGACCTTTTATATCCACAGCTTCCCAGTCTTCAGGTTCAACCTTCACAATTTGAGGGATATCTGGAAAATAAATAACAGGTATGATGCATGTGCTGATGCCATTTTTTTTTTTTTTAAAGAGATAACTAATGCGTGTCCTCAGTAGTAATGCAAATGGATACATTAGGCCAAGAAGAAATTCTCATGAAGCAAGGTTTTATTTTGAAGCTAAAGCAGGACCGAACAGACTCATCATACAGCCACTTTGTGCACACTCTTTAATCCTTTTTTGTGGTGAGGAAACAATTTTTGATCCCACCACGTAAACCTCCTTCTGAAACATCATGAACACAGTGAACGAGATTGGGGGGGGGGGAGGAGAGAGAGATAAGAGAGAGAGAAGAGAAGAGGAGAGAGGAGAGAGGTGAGAGAGAGAGAGGTGAGAGAGAGAGAGGTGAGAGAGAGAGAGGTGAGAGAGAGAGAGGTGAGAGAGTAGAGAGGAGAGAGAGAGAGGGAGGAGAGAGGAAGGGGAAGGTGAGAGAGAGAGAGCAGAGAGAAGGGAGAAGAGAGGAGAGAGAGATGGAGAGAGGAGAGAGAAGATGAAGAGGAGAGCGAGAGAGCGAGAGAGATGGAGAGAGATGGAGAGAGATGGAGAGAGATGGAGAGAGATGGAGAGAGATGGAGAGAGATGGAGAGAGATGAGGAGAGATGAGAGAGATGGAGAGAGATGAGAGAGATGGAGAGAGATGAGAGAGATGGAGAGAGATGGAGAGAGCATGGAGAGAGATGGAGAGAGATGGAGAGAGATGGAGAGAATGGAGAGAGATGGAGAGAGATGGAGAGAGATGGAGAGAGATGGGATGAGAGATGGAGAGAGATGGAGAGAGATGGAGAGAGAGATGGAGAGAATGGAGAGAGATGGAGAGAGATGGAGGAGAGATGGAGGAGAGATGGAGAGAGATGGAGAGAGATGGGAGAGAGATGGAGAGAGATGGAGAGAGATGGAGAGAGATGGAGACGAGATGGAGAGAGATAGGAGAGAGAATGGAGAGAGATGAGAGAGAATGCGAGAGAGATGGAGAGAGATGGAGAGAGATGGAGAGAGATGGAGAGAGAGGAGAGAGAGGAGAAGAATGGAGAGAGAGGAGAGAATGGAGAGAGATGGAGAGAGATGGGAGAGAGATGGAGAGAGATGGAGAGAGATGGAGAGAGGATGGAGAGAGATGGAGAGAGATGGGAGAAGATGGAGAGAAGATGGAGAGAAGAGATGGAGAGAAGGAGAGAAAGAGAGGAAAGAGGAGAAAGATGAGAAGAGAAGAGAGAGAAGAGAGAAAGAGAGAAAGAGAGAAAGAGAGAGAGAGAGAGAGAGAGAGAGAGAGAGAGAGAGAGAGAGAGAGAAAAGGGGGGGGGGGGCGCGGAAGATTTGGGTTGAGACCAGGCGACATCATTCTTGAAAGAGTGAGAGAAGAGCACAAGCTAATAGATATAGGAAATATGTTCAACAGACGAGAGAATATTGGGATGAAGGAATGGTGTTGAGCATCCAACTTGGACCTTATGAAGGAAATACAGGTGTAGGTTTCTGGAGAACCTGTGGGACCACAAAGGGCTGTGGATGGATGGATGAAGGGAAAAAGGGTGAGTGGAGCAAGGCCAGAAGTGAGGCATTAGAAAACTGAGACTCTATTAACCTGCCTGTAGTAGGAGGGAAGCACAGACCTTAGAACTTGGTCTCCTTCTAGAAAATGTCAATAATATAAAGAGCTGGGACTCAAATGTGTCCAGGGGAGCAAAATGGGAAGCTCCTGCAGAAGCCCAGAGTGGGGAGGTAAATGCAACTGTACTTTGGATGAAAGCCTTTTTATTTTTATTTGATTGTATGCAGAAATATAGGCTCATGACAGAACAAAAGGACAAGGGACAGCGGGTCTGCAGTCTAACAAAGGATCAAGGGCGAACAAGAAGAAGATTACAGTAAATGTTGGATACTGTAAGAAGCTCTGCATGATCTGGTTCTGACAAAAAATACCAAGGCTTCGACCTCTGGGCTTCTGCTCGGCTTAGGCTCGGCGTGCTAGTGCCAGAATGCCCTATCCTCTAAACCTTCTCAGTAAAAGCCACACCCCAGCCCATAAATGCCCTTTTGCACCCTCACAAAACAAAAACTTTTCTTCACCCAGCACCAACCACAGAACTACATCCTGCACCAATTCATCTGAACCCCATCTAATCTAACGCCAATGAAGGCAAGGGTTCATCTCCAAAGAGGGGTGTACTCTACTCCTCTTCACACACAAACACCCTCCTTGTAACATGCACTTAATCTTCATCTCTAAAAAATTTCTCCACGCACCTCATTCACACATCATGACACAACACAACTCATCAGACATTCCTCCATCCATCCCTCAATCGTTGGGATGATGAGGGAGGCTCCAATCTATGTCTGCCAATTCAAAAATAATAACAACCCACAAATTGTCAATTTAAAATGTCACTAATCCCTCTAATCCTCTCTCGTCAAGTTGCCTTCTCCATCTCTCAGCCCTGCTAAGTTAACGTTTCTTCTGGGCCACATGGTTCCCCCACTGACCCAGACGTCAACCTTCATGTCAGCATCTGTACTCATGCCATAAACTTGCCAAACCTGCTGCAACCCCCTGAGATGCTCACACGGAGCTACCGCCGAGCGCACAGAGAACCTCAAGCGGATCTTGAGGGGAAGCACCATGGGGAAGCAGATTTAAATTTAAACTGAAACAGTCCATCAATGACGGCTTCCCCATTACTGCCAAGAATGGAAGCACACAGGACCACGTATCCATTTTTGTTGGATTTCAGCTTTTACATGAAATCACATCTACTATATCTCCTCTATCTATCCATACAAGTTATAGCTCTCAGAGAAGCGTAGTTCCCTAGATAGGTGGACTCAATAACACAGTAACTCTGCATGAGGTGGGCATTGAACAAACAAAACACAGTATTGTAAAATTAGCGAAATTGGACAAACTGTGTTCCTCCATTTTTGGGCAGAATAGTGGTCTTCTTTCTCCTCATCACCCATACTGAACATGCCTTCACACATCGGCACCGCACATACCGTGTTGTTTTGGTCCCACGGCACAGCTCCTCACCACATGCCAGAGCATACGGTTCACAAACCGGCCCGCGCAACATCCACCACCGCACTACGCTCCGTGGGCCTGGGTGTGAGTTCGGACAATGCACCCATGGAACCCACAGACTGCACACACATAACAAAACATGCAGGCATACACACTTGTTCACACACATCCCTGTGGAGAGTCTTTTTACGAAACCCACTCCCCATTTGCAACATGTCTGTGTGTGCTTTCGATGTACAGTACCTGCTGCTGGCAAATGCTGGCTCCACCTCACAATCAGCTTTCTCTGCTGGCTCCTGCTGCACGGATGCACTCACCTGAGGGCTACATGCACCCTGCACGCATTTTCCCCTGCACGTACCTCAATAACCTCTCGTCCCAAACAATTGATTTTCTCTTTCAATTTTTTGGCCCATGCTATGAGATCTCACTCTGTTCTCCACTTAAATAGTCTCTATCTCGCGCTTCAGCTCTATACATTATAATCTATTCACTAATTCTGTCTCCCACTCCGGCATGCTTTTACTTCTCTCTACCTCCCGTGGCCCCACTTTGCCCCTTACCCTTAGTGGCTCTATTCCTGTCACCTCCTCTAGTTTACCCCTGGCCTGACCGGTTGCCATCTCATGCTGCATGTCCTGCACGCATGCCACATCCAGTTTCACATCGGCAAGCTCCCTTTGTACTGAATCCAGTTTCCTGCCAAGATCAACCTGCCCCACTCGCATGTCATGCCTCAGCCCGTCCTTCACCTCAGCCTGCCCCACGTCCATTTTCGCCTCCATGCAAATTCTCATGCTCTCCAAGTTTAGCTCTGCCCTCATCTGCCCCTCACCAATAACCCTCGTTTCATTGCTCAGCCTTGCCTCCATCCTCTCAAAAATGGCCACCATGGCACTTAATTGGCATCTCACATCAGGTTGGTCATTTGATTCCTGATTGCCGTGGCGATGCACACCAGCTGTCCTGTGGCGTTTGTTCAATTAAGGTCACCGGATTGGCTGAGGATGCAAAAAAGATTATCAAGCAGAAGGGATGGTTCTACGATGCCCTCTAGAGTCTAGACCTTTCCTCGGTAATGTCCAGTTCAGTGACAGCAGCGTCCAACCACCTCAAATTACCCAGCTGGTCCTGTTTGTTTTGGTCAGATATCGCACTATTATGGGTAAAAATTTCCACCTACGATGCTCATTAATTTGCTTTGAGGTGCACTTGTTCGAACCTCTGGTTCAATCCCAACCCCTGATCACCAATGTGATGGACCTCGCTGCTCTAAGATAACTCAGACATTATATATACATCATACATGACAATACATCCCGTGTTCGAGAAAACGGTACTAAACATATATACATATATATATATATATATATATAATATATATATATATATATATATATATTATATACATATACCTACCGGTCAGAAGTTTTAGAACACCCCCATTTTTTTCTAGTTTTTACTGAAATTTAAGCAGTTTAATGTTTCAATGTACTCTGAAATCAAAGCATAGAACAAATAAACAATTGCAGATAAAAAAGAAATTGTGGAAA
Organism: Eptatretus atami; assembly: GCA_035128595.1. Classification (NCBI taxonomy): domain Eukaryota; kingdom Metazoa; phylum Chordata; class Myxini; order Myxiniformes; family Myxinidae; genus Eptatretus; species Eptatretus atami. Next base: position 48,943,525 of record CM068958.1, on the reverse strand, counting down.
CGTTTTGTTGACAAAAATTTAATCTAAGTTTTTGATCATCAAAGTAGCCACCTTTTGCAGATATAACAGCCGAGCATACTTGTGGCATTCTTTCTACAATGGAAATCAAATATTGTTTGGAAAGTTCTTTCCAACACTGTTGCAGAAGTTCCCACAATGTGTTACACTTGTGGTTGCTTTGCTTTCATTCTTCTGTCCAGTTCATCCCAAACCAGCTCGATGGGTTTAAGTCTGGTGACTGCTGGCCCATTCCATGATTTGAGCCCTACCGTCTTTTCTTTTCTTCTAAGGTAGTTTCTGACATAGCCTGGAGGTATGTTTTGGGTTGTTATGTTTGCTGTAGAATGACACTGACCAACTAGGCATAGACCAGAGGTATTGCATGGCACTGCAAAATGCTGTGGTAGCCTTTTGGTTCAGGGTGCCAGCCACTCTGTGCAAGTCGCCGACTCTGGATCCAGCAAGAGAGCCCAGATCATCACGCTTCCTCCTCCATGTTGACAGTTGGTGTCACACACTGAGGAACCATCCTTTCGCCTATTCGACGGCGTACAAAACCGTGCGTGATGAACCGAAGATTTAAAATTTTGATTTATCGTCCATAAGACCTTCTTCCAGTTTTCAGTAGTCACTGGTGGTGCTTCATGGCCAGGCAAGCCTCTTTTTCTTATTTTGCCATCTTAGCAATGGCTTTCTTACTGCCTCTCGACCTGTCATACCTGCAGCTCGAAGTCTTCTTCTACAGTTGAAACTGAGACTTCCTTACTTCGACCAGTGTTAAGCTGTGCTTGAAGCTGCTGTCCTGTGAGCCGCCTATCACGCAAGTTGTTGACTCTCAAACTCGTCTTCTGATTGTGTTGTGGCTTGGGTCTGCCAGACCTCTTCCTGTCAGTTCCTGCAGTTTCCAAGTGCCTTTTGATGGTGTAGGAAACTTTACTCACTGACACCTTGGCTTACTTTGCAATTTCTCTAAAAGAAAGACCTACACTTTAAAGGGTTATAATGGTCTGTCTGTCTTCCTTTGTTAATTGTCTTTTTCTCACCATTATGATAGCAATATACTACTTCATGCAGTGCAATATTGTCCAATAATGCTTCAGAGGGTGTAGCAACACAGTCTGTTCCAACACTGCTTTTATACAGAGGGTTTGTAACTAATCACAAAATTTGGGACACCTGAATGAATTGCTTGCATCAACTTTCAAGGCTTAATTTACTTCATTGCTGCAGAACAGCTGCAGTTGCTAACCCATTACTTGTTCCTGAAAAGGGCCTTTTTTAACAACTCTGAAATTTACATTTTTTCAGTTTTTGGTAACCAAAACTTTTTTTTAACCTCTGGCAGTTTATCGCTTAGCTTTGTACCATTTCAGGTTATTCACTGGACTTGACTGCTTACATTTCAGTAAAAACTGAAAAATGGGTGTTGTCTTAAACTTTTGACCGTAGTAAATATTATGTAATATATATATATATAATCTAATATATATATATATATATATTATATAATATATATTATATATATATATATTGTTACGGCTGTGGAAATTCGCAACCACCATTCAGGTCCCGTAGGTGAGATAACTCTAAGTACATGTATAGTTAGCCCAACCCATTGTTTAGAGGGAATTAATGTGATTCATTCGGGCTGCGATCCTTTGATTAGGCGTTTTTCTGTTCTACTTTATTTTGAACCAACCACGCTCCAACCGTCACAACAACAACAATGCCAGCAGCCACAACCTACCTTCACACTCGCTCCCGCAAACCTCACATCACCGCCATTCCAAACGGCATCATGGCCATCGGCCACCGCCGAAAACCCTCCACCACCTTCACCTCTCTCCTACGACCATTTCCGCACCACCTGTGGGCACCGAGCGTCGGGCTGTCTTCAGCGATACAGCGAGCCGCGAGTGCAAATAGCGGTTTTTTCCGAGGAGAATTCGGATCAGGAATGCTACACGCCCACATCTGATCCATCCATTAGGAAGCGCGGGGCGGCTTGGCCCGCCTCAGACACATCTGAGAGAAATCAGGATAGCTAATTTGAGGATCAGGGAAATTCACGCCCTTTTCCTCGTCCATCGGCGAGCGTAGCTCCGCCCCTGAGGTCGTTTTGATCCGAAAATTGCATATGGTGGGTTCCTGGAGCCGATAAAGGTGAGCGAGATCTGTGCGGGCAAGATGAGTTTGAGGCGAACGCTGCGGAGGAGATCGGCTGCGGAGGCGAACGGCTGCGAGGGAGATCGGCTGACGAGAACCCGGGAGCTCGGGTCCGGGGCGAGGAAGACGGCGGTCGGCGACGAGGTCGCGGTGAATCGCTCGTCGCGGGACTCAAGCAAGCCAGCCATAACTCCCTCCCCAGAGCGTCAACAATTCCCCTTGCCCCGCGCTGAGAGAGTGCGAAAAGGGGGCCCGTTCCACTTTACTCCAAGCAGGTGCCAACGAAACTGGGGCGCCGCCGTGCAGCGACATTTTGCGGCTCGCCACGAGGGCGCGGGTAGGACCCTTCGGTCTCGTGGACTGGCCGCTCATCCAGGTTCCACGCGCATTAGGCCTACGGGCCGTCTGACTCCCTTGCTTTGAGGGAGTCTTTCCTTTGCTTTGTGTGAATGCTGTTGTGGCGCCGTGTCTTGTAAAGTAGAAACTGTTTAAGTGCATGTAAATAACTTTGCTGTATTCGGTAGTATTCTTTCTTTGCATTCTTACTGTATGGCTGTATAGTGTGTGCTATCGTGTGTCGTGAATTAAATGTGCTTACTTGTTGAACTGTGCCCGTTTCGCTTCGTCTTTTCTTTAATTGAACCTCCATCTTGCTTCACGTAAAGGTTCGAGTGGGCGCGATACGCCCGATAATTAATCTGAACCGTCAAGGTCGACGATAACACCGCTCGGTTATCCGATAGTACGGAACGGGCGCTTAAGCGGTTCGTGTCCGGAGTCGACCTGTGGCGTGGTGCAACCCCTCGGTAGGTTACCGTGCGGTACTTAGGTATATCGACTTTCGGCGATTCACCCTACCTCGCACGGTAGAATGCGGACTGGGTTGTGTGAGGTAAACCCACCCACCCGTGACTAGCTCCCGGCGTTAGTCCGAGAGGGTCACGATGATTGTCCGTCCGGTGGGCGAGGCGGCCGCGATTCGAGTCACGTGGCCGTTCGCACGCCGGCGGGCGCGAATTCGCACAATATATATATATATATATATATATATATATATATAATTAATATTGTTGAAGATTTCCGCGCCGTTTGGCGTGCGCACACCTTTCAACCCAATCCAGGCCGTTAAAACGTTAACACCCAATCCAGGTGTTAAAAACCAGCTAACATTCCGACCGCTCCATGGCAGTCAATGTTGAGGAAGGGACGCAACGAGCAGGTGACATTTAACAATGGGGAACATTTATTTCCATACACAGACATGCAATGAATGGGGGATGGGGAAAAAACACGAGCAAAAAGCTACAGCCGAGTTCTACTAATGAATGTAAAGCAATAACAACACAGGCACTTAACAGTTTCCTACTTATTAGACGGGCCACGGACACTCGTACGCACACACACCCAAGAAATAGTGGCTGATGCCTTTATAAGGACTTCAACTCAGAGACAGATGAGCTGAACCCAGAACCTATCTCGAACCTCTCCACCTGTGTGGTCTTCAAGCTGCTCGGACCGGGCTCCAGCGAGAGCGAGCTGGATCCAATCGCCGTGAGCCACGATCTTCCCGAGCTCCAGCGATCCTCTCGCGCTTCCGAACACGTGCTGGTGAGACGAGGCGCCGATCCTTCCCCGTCGATGCGTCACTTCTCCGAAGACCACCTTCCAAGATGAGGCCAGGGGTCGCACCAAGCTGGGGACCAGCGGAGAACAAAGAGCTCCGAGCCGAGCAACCAGCTCACTTCTTCGATGAACAAGCCTCTCACAACACGAACCAAGAACAAGAAGCAACCACCAGCAGCTCGAGCGAGCAACCAGCTCAACTCTCTCCCGATGAACAAAGCAGCCGATTCTCTTCGACGAACCAGCCAGAGCCCAAAGCGAACGAGCCAAGCAGACACCGAAGCTTCGAAAAGCAGCAAAGCAAAAGCTCCTCCAAACGCCTCCTAAAGCCTCGACCCTAACCCGAGCCAAGCAGAACCGAAGCTTATAAAGCCCACCCGAAACGAAGCAGAGGATCTCTTCTTATTTCTTATCGACCCCCTCCCCGCTCCCGGCGTGACTCATGCCTCGTGCTCCATCGCCGCTCAACCACGGGTGGGAGGGATTGTTTACGTCCCGTGATTCAGGACGGGAGGGCTCTTCTTCCTCTTCGCAGAAGAGGGGAGGGGCGTCTTCCTTTGTGTTGTGATCGCTTCAATACTTTAAATTAAATCACAGTGCATCTAATCGATTCTGCCCATTAAACAATGAAGGTAAGCTTTCCTATGGAACATGTACTTATCGACATAACTGAGCTAAAGGAACTGGATGTTGTGTGCGATCGAATCCAAATTCGTACCAAATATATATATTATATATATATATATATATATATATATATATATATATATATTAATATTGCATACATTGTATAAGATTTAGTGTAGTAGATAGTAGAAAATCGTGCAATTATGATACAAGCATCAAATTGGCATTTCTGTTCTGCAGGCTTTCTGATCAAATCTGCCAGATTGGCATGGAAATCCAATTTGATAAATTTGAAAAAAAAAAAAATTCAAAGAATTTGAAGTCACAGCTGCTGAAATTCTTGAAGCGCAAGTGAACATCCCAGACGAAGAACCAGGGGAGATGCAGTCATCATTGATGGCTAGCACTTTCAATGCCCTACTCCACACACTTCAAAGATATTTGATGACTATGCTAAAGAAGACTCATCCAAAGGTGGAATCCTATGGTGCCAGGTACGAGAGGGTGACGTAGTGTTTGATGTGTACAAGAAGTCAAGTCTGAAGTCCGAGGCAAGGTCGAAAAGGGGGCAAGGAATTCAGAAAAGAGTGACAGGAACAGTAAGACGCCAAGTAACTGGAGAAGCTTTCTTCGAGATGACAGCGACAAGACTGAGCTGTTTCACTCCTTGCAGAAAAGATGTGTGAAGCACAGACGACAAGCACAGTCATTGTCACAAAAGGAGAAGATGCCATTAGCAACACAAGGAAGTCACTGGATGCTGTCTCATGTTGTCATGAAGAAGCTGACACTCGAATATTTGTACACGCCAGGAGATGCAACGATGGATGGTGACAAGTCCATTATCATTAGGCTAATGACATGGACCGTACTGCCATCCTTACAGGACTTAGGTTCTTGAGAACATGTGGATTGCCTTTGGCCAAGGAGCCAAGGCACGATGGATTCCAGTCATGAGGTAGTTTCTGCAATAGCGCTGAGAAAGCTCAAGGGATCCCATACTTCCATGCGTTCACTGGATGTGGACTCGTGTCTGCCTCCGGTAAAGGGAAGAAAACTGCATGGCAGACTTGGAACGTCTTTGATGTTTCTGAAACATTCACAATCTCAGCCAGCATCCAACATTGATTCGTGATCTTGATTTTTTGAGTTTTTTTTTTTTCAAATTTTTCAAAATTTGGATTTTCAAATGGCCAATCAGGCAGAATTTGATTAGAATCCCCTGGAGAACAAATGTGCCAATTTGATGCTTGCATCATCATTTGCACGATTCTCTCAAAATTGCTGTTATCTGCCCCACTAATTGGGGCGTTGGAATTACACATCTTTAAAGAAGAAGGCCTTCCAACCAAAAGTAAAAATGACATCGACTCGCTAATTTGAAGCAAAAGCAAGAGCAGACCCAGTCTCAGGGAAACATTGGCCAGGGTTCACAGCTGGCTTCATCAGACAACAGACCCCGGGCCTCGGCACGTTGTGGTGAATTGCTAGTAAAGTACCGTTTTTCTTTTTCACTATAACTATCAACATAGTTCACATTCTCTACTCTTTACTTGACGAGCAATTGCAAATACTAAAGATTCTATGACAAACAATAAGAAGATGAGCATCAGAGATTGCAGACGCCTTGCCAGGTTTTTGTGTGGTGTGTTGTGCAGTTATGTGTGATGTATTTTATGTGGCATTTGTGTACTGGTGTTGTTACATAATTATAAGAGACATATTAGAACTGCCACTTTAATAACTGTGGCAGTGATGACCAGGTACCAAGATGTCTCGCTTTGATGCAAACCCCTTTGATAGGACACCTGACCCTGACCCATTGAGTTTTTTTTATCATTATTCAACTGAATTCAGAATGGGATTAAAATAAATTCAATTCAGATAAAATGGAAGACCAAATAAGTGTACAGTACTGCTTTGGAGTAATCAGAAGGAACCCAAACAAGCAAAAAGAAAAAGATGAAGTCATCAGGAGAACTGGATATGATTCACATTTCATCTGCTACTTCTCTACCACAAAACCCATCCAGGCCAGCCAAGTGAGCCCTCATTGAAAAACAAAACAAAAAAAAGACCACATTAAAAATTAAATAATTCTGGTTGCCAGACCATATGTCCGATCAAGTTGAAATATTAACCATGTATTCCCATCATTACTGCATCACAATTTTGAAGTTTCATGCCCATTAAGTGTCCAGAGAAAACATTATTTAATATTTTCTTAATCCAATATGGCTGCAAACCATGTGACATCAATTATCCTTAACAACCATGTATTCCGCATGCAATGGGGAAAATTTTTGTGAAGTTTCCCTTGATCTGTCAGCTTTTCTGGAGAAGAAAAGAAGATTTTTATATGTTTAGTAAATCCAATATGGCTGCCCCAACCAGTGACCGATGACATCATATGCGTGAATCATTTGTTCTCATGGATAGGCGGTCATTTGTGGTAAGTTACACTCGATCTGTTCAGCCATTTCAGAGATTTTTGAAGTTAAAAAAGCAAAACAATATGGTTGCCGAATCACGTGACTGACGTATGTCATCAAACATTTTTTCTAGACCATTTAATCGCTAGATTACCCTCAAAAATTTTCATACTGATCGGATGTAGCGTTCTTACATATGATTGATGACATATAAACGAAGGCACCTATGATGTCATAAAAATGATTCATTCCCCATGAGGAGTACTTGCCATGTGGCCAAGTTTCAATTTTTTCCTTGGGGCAGTTTCAGAGATACAGAGAGCCAAATTTTTTTCCCATGTTTCCAACATGGCGCCACACCATGTGACCTATGACATCCAATTATAATAGAACATTATACCGACAATGGTGAAAATTGTCTCAATCCGACAAGCAGTTGTGGAGAAAGCCACGAAAATTCTGTGCAGACAAACAAACACAACACAACAAACGGATCAAATGATACCCTCTCTTTGGCGAGGGTAATAATTGTGTACATGCTAAATTCTAAGTCCCATACAACAATAATGACTATAAACCATTCCACTCAATCAAAGCAAAACATAAAATTACTAGAAAAGCATCTTGGTAGAGTGCATACCTCCACCAGGCTGACAGTTTACATTTTGTAGTCCACCGATTCTGTAAAAACATAAACATAATGTTACGAATTCTGGCCGCCTGCATGCGAGCGGATTTGCGTAACTCCAATCGCAACCGCGTCGCCCACCGGACGGACAATTCAGTCGTGAACCTCCTGGAACTACCGCCAGGAGCCAGTCACGGTGGGGTTTAACCTCACCACGATCGTGCCAATTGCCCACCCGTGCAGGATAGGGTTGCTCGCCAAATTCCGACCTACCTAAGTACCTGCGCGATGTAAGTGATCCGGTCGATCGTCCTCGCGCAGGTCGGCCTGGACAACGAACCGCTTAAGCGGTCGTTCCGTGCAACAGTGATAACCGAGCGGTGTTTACGCCGACCCCGACGGATGTGATTCTCTTCTTTTACTCGGGTGTTTCAAAACCCACTAACTAATTTTATTTCCGCGATTCAAGATGGCACTTCAAAAGGAAAAAAGACGACGAACGGGATCATTTCACACAAGGACATTTATTTAAACAGCACACGTATATACAGCCAAGGCAGTCATGCATGTACAGGCACATAGAAGCAAAAGCAATACCACGACTACGATTATTATTTACCAGCACAGTCACTTACACAGTTTTACTTGGCAAGGACACGGCGCCACAGCATGCATACGAAAACAAAAAAACCCTCCCATAGGCACGGAGGTAGAACGGGGTCGTAAACCTTTAGGCACGGGACCTGGAGGACGAACGGGTCCGGTGAGACCGAAGGGTCTTACCGCGCCCTCGTGGCGCGACGTGGGGCAGGTCGCGAGGTCCGACTCCCCACGGCTTGCGTAGCCAGCTGACCTCGGGCCCCTGCGTGGTCAGCGAGCCTCCCTCCGGCATTGCTGCTGGTGCTTTTCACGACCACAACCGAACAAGAAAAGACTGAAGGGCAGAAGGGCTTCAGGACAGAGAGAGAAACGGATGATGGACCACAGGGCGAGAGCTCATGGACCAGAGAGAGAACGGATGATGGACGCACAGGCGAGAGCTCATGGACCAGAGAGAGAACGGATGATGGACCACAGGTGAGAGCTCATGGACCAGAGAGAGAGCGGATGATGGCCCACAGGCGAGAGCTCTGGACCAGAGAGAGCGAGCCTCGTGCGCGTCCGCCTTTTATAATCCGAGGCTCCGCCTCGCCCCACCCCGCTTCTGGCTCCACCTCCCTTCGAGAAGGTTTCCCGAAAAGGGCGTTCCCTCACCGCCGACCGCCTCACGCTGTTCATCACCAATCGGCGGCGAGCTGCCCCTCCCCTGCTCGTCACACTCCTCGGAGAAACAAGGCGGAAAAATCCGCGCGCTCATACGGAACTCTTTGGTTTCCTTTTTCGTTCGACGGTTTTCAACGCGGCTTGTTGCTTGCGTGGAGTTTTTGTTGAAATAACAAATAGAAAAGAAAAACGGCTTATCTCAAAGAGTCGCACCGGTGAACATGAATAATTCCCTTTAAAACAACGGTGGGGAACTATCTGCACATAAACTTAGCGTCATAACTGATCTAAGGACCCTTATGGTGTATTGCGAATTTCCACAGCCGTAACAATATTCTAAAGGCATTAACAGGAAACCCTACCAGCGTAACATAATACTTTCATCAGACCTGGACAAGATAAGTGCAGGTCAGCTATTTTGGAACATGATGTTCAATGCTGCGGTCACAAGCTCTGACACTAAAGGCATGACTGAGCTACAACGATGGTCATCATTGTATACAAGGCTTTCATGCTCCATTGAGTATGACTCCACTCTGGCTAGTGCTTCCTGCTTCCACCTTGCTCCTCTTGAGGCAAGTTAAACCAAGGCAGTGAACTTGAGGCAGTGAACCTTTGGCATCTCAAGACAAGGGGTGGATTCCCAGAGACAATCCCTCTCCCAATAGGAGCAGTTAGTTATCTATATTCGTACAAGTTTACATCTGCCTGTTAACCTCCGCTTCGAAGATGGACGGAGGTTACTGTTTTCACCGTCTGTTGTTTGTGAACAGTATTACGGAAAAACTCCTCGCGGATTTCGACGAAACTTGTGGGGGGATTAAGTATGGTCCAAGATATTCCATTAGATTTTGGACTTGGTCCAAAGTCAAATATGGCCGCTATGGCGGCCATTTAAAAAAAAATTTGAATTTTTGTTTTTGCATTCTACATGTTTTAAGTGATTTCCAACCCCCCCCCCAAAAAAAAATTGTTAGAGAAAAAAAACAAAAACTGCAACTTTTTTTTCAAAAAATTGATTTTTTTTCTTTGGCATTTCTACTGCGCGTCGAATCTAGTTTAGTTTATTCATCGTGGTTCAGTAGAGTCTGATCGTTTTGGCCAATTTTGAAAAAATATGATTTTTATTTTGCATTTCTACATGTTTTAAGTGATTTCAACCAAAAAAAAATAAAAAATTGTAAGAAAAAAAGAAAATTTTGCAATTTTTTTTTCAACAAAATTTCGATTTTTTTTTTTTGCATTTCTACATGTTATAAGTGATTTCCAACAAAAAAAACATGCCAAATTATAATTGCGGCTGATTTTGGAACTTCAGGTGGATAACCATGTAAAATCAATTTCTGTCTCAAGGCATCTAGTTATGAAC
>CM068958.1:48910182-48930030 GCA_035128595.1 Eptatretus atami | reverse complement strand
ACGCCCATTAGTGGGGCAGATAACAGCAATTTTGAGAGGAATCGTGCAATGATGATGCAAGCATCAAATTTGGCACATTTGTTCTCCAGGGATTCTAATCAAATCTGCCTGATTGGCCATTTGAAAATCCAAATTTTGAAAAATTTGAAAAAAAAAAAACTTCAAAAAAATCAAGATCACGAATCAATGTTGGATGCTGGCTGAGATTGGTGAATGTTTCAGAAACATCAAAGACGTTCCAAGTCTGCCATGCAGTTTTCTTCCCTTTACCGAGGAAGGCAGACACGACGTCACATCCAGTGAACGCATGGAAGTATGGATCCCTTGAGCTTTCTCAGGCCCTATTGCAGAAACTACCTCATGGACTGGAATCCATCGTGCCTTGGCTCCTTGGCCAAAGGCAATCCACATGTTCTCAAGACCTAGTTCCTGTAAGGATGGCAGTACGTCCATGTCATTAGCCTTAATGATAATGGACTTGCTACCATCCATCGTTGCATCCCTGGCGTGTACAAATATTCGAGTGTCAGCTTCTTCATGACAACATGGAGACAGCATCCAGTGACTTCCTTGTGTTGCTAATGGCATCTTCTCCTTTTGTGACAATGACTGTGCTTGTCGTCTGTGCTTCACACATCTTTCTGCAAGGAAGTGAAACAGCTCAGTCTTGTCGCTGTCATCTCGAAGAAAGCTTCTCCAGTTACTTGGCGTCTTACTGGTTCCTGTCACTCTTCTGATTCCTTGCCCCTTTTCGACCTTGCCTCGGACTTCAGACTTGACTTCTTGTACACATCAAACACTACGTCCCACCTCTCGTACCTGGCACCATAGGATTCCACCTTTGGGATGATGTCTTCTTTAGCATAGTCATCAAATATCTTTGAAGTGTGTGGAGGTAGGGCATTGATAAGTGCTGAGCCATCAATGATGACTGCATCTCCCCTTGGTTCTCTGTCTGGGATGTTCACTTGCGCTTCAAGAATTTCAGCCAGCTGTGACTTCAATTTCTTTGAATTTTTTTTTTTTTCAATTTATCAAAATTTGGATTTTCCAAATGGCCAATCTGGCAGATTTGATCAGAAAGCCCTGCAGAACAGAAATGCCAAATTTGATGCTTGTATCATAATTTGCACGATTTTTCTACTATCTACTACACTAAATCTTATACAATGTATGCATATATTATATATATAATATATATATATATATATATATATATATATATATATATATATTGGTACGAATTTGGAATTCGATCGCACACAACATCCAGGTTCCTTTAGCTCAGTTATGTCGATAAGTACATGTTCCATAGAAAGCTTACCTTCCTTGTTTAATGGGCAGAAATCGATTAGATGCACTGTGATTTAATTTAATAGTTAGTGAGCGATCAAACACAAAGGAAGACGCCCCTCCCCCTCTTCTGCGAAGAGGAAGAAGAGCCCCCCGTCCTGAATCACGGGACGTAAACAACTCCCTCCACCCGTGGTTGAGCGGGCGATGGAGCACGAGGGCATGAGTCACGCCGGGAGCGGGGGAGGGGGTCGATAAGAATAAAGAAGAGATCCTCTGCTTCGTTCGGGTGGGCTTTTAGTAAGCTTCGCTTCTGCTTGGCTCGGTTAGGGTCGAGGCTTTTAGGAGGCTTTTGGAGAGCTTTTTGCTTTGGCTTGGCTTTTCAGCAAGCCTTCGGGTTCTGCTGGCTCGGTTCGCTTTTTGGGCTCTGGCTTGGTTCGTCGAAGAGAATCGCTGCTTTGTTCATCGGGAGAGAGTTGAGCTGGTTGCTCGGCTCGAGCTGCTGGTGGTTTGCTTCTTGTTCTTGGTTCGTGTTGTGAGAGGCTTTGTTCATCGGAAGAGAGTTGAGCTGGTTGCTCGGCTCGGAGCTCTTTGTTCTCCGCTTGGTCCCCAGCTTGGTGCGACCCTTGGCCTCATCTTGGAGGTGGTTCTTCGGAGAAGTGACGCATCGACGGGAAGGATCGGCGCCTCGTCTCACAGCACGTGTTCGGAAGCGCGAGAGGATTCGCTGGAGCTCGGGAAGGATCGTGGCTCACGGCGATTGGATCCAGCTCGCTCTCGCTGGAGCCCGGGTCCGAGCAGCTTGAAGACCACACGAGGTGGAGAGGTTCGAGATAGGTTCTGGGTTTCAGCTCATCTGTCCTCTGAGTTGAAGTCCTTATTAAAGGCATCAGCCACTATTCTTGGGTGTGTGTGCGTACGAGTGTCCGTGGGCCCGTCTAATAAGTAGGAAACTGTTAAGTGCCTGTGTTGTATTTGCTTTACATTTCATAGTAGAACTCGGCTGTAGCTTTTTGCTCGTGTTTTTTCCCCATCCCCCCATTCATTGCATGTCTGTGTATGGAAATAAATGTTCCCATTGTTAAATGTCACCTGCTCGTTGCGTCCCTTCCTCACATTGACTGCCATGGAGCGTTCGGAATGTTAGCTGGTTTTTAACACCTGGATTGGGTGTTAACGTTTTAACGGCCGTGGATTGGGTTGAAAAGGTCGTGCGCCGCGCCAAACGGGCGGAAATCTTCAACAATATATATATATATATAATATATTATATATATATATATATTGTTGCGAATTCGCGCCCGCCGGCGTGCGAACGGCCACGTGACTCGAATCGCGGCGCCTCGCCCACCGGACGGACATTCAGTCGTGACCCTCTCGGACTAACGCCGGGAGCTAGTCACGGTGGGGGTTTAACCTCACCACAACCCAGTCCGCATTCTACCCGTGCGAGGTAGGGTGAATCGCCGAAAGTCGATATACCTAAGTACTCGCACGGGTAACCTACCGAGGGTTGCACCACGCACAAGGTCGACTCCGGACACGAACCGCTTAAGCGCCCGTTCCGTACTATCGGGATAACCGAGCGGTGTTATCGTCGACCTTGACGGTTCAGATTAATTATCGGGCGTATCGCGCCCACTCGAACCTTTACGTGAAGCAAGATGGAGGTTCAATTAAAGAAAAGACAAGCGAAACGGGCACAGTTCAACAAGTAAGCACATTTAATTCACGACACACGGATAGCACACATATACAGCCATACAGTAAGAATGCAAAGAAAGAATTACTACCGAATACAGCAAAGGTTTATTTACATGCACTTAAACAGTTTCTACTTTACAAGACACGGCGCCACAACACGCATTCACACAAAAGCAAAGGAAAGACCCCTCAAAGGCAAGGGAGTCAAACTGGGCCCGTAGGCCTAATGCGCGTGGAACCTGGATGAGCGCCAGGTCACGAGACCGAAGGGTCCTACCCGCGCCCTCGTGGCGAGCCGCAAAATGTCGCTGCACGGCGGCGCCCCAGTTTCGTTGGCACCTGCTTGGAGTAAAGTGGGAACGGGGCCCCTTTTCGCACTCTCTCAGCGCGGGGCAAGGGGGAATTGTTGACGCTCTGGGGAGGGAGTATGGCTGGCTTGCTTGAGTCCCGCGACGAGCGATTCACCGCGACCTCGTCGCCGACCGCCGTCTTCCTCGCCCCGGACCCGAGCTCCCGGTTCTCGTCAGCCGATCTCCCTCGCAGCCGTTCGCCTCCGCAGCCGATCTCCTCCGCAGCCGTTCGCCTCAAAACTCATCTGCCCGCAGCAGATCTCAGCTCACCCTTTTATCGGCTCCAGGAACCCACCATATGCAATTCGGATCAAAACAGACCTCAGGGGCGGAGCTACGCTCGCGATTGGACGGAGGAAAAGGGGCGTGAATCTTCCCTGATCCTCAAATTAGCATATCCTGATTTCTCTCAGATGTGTCTGGAGGCGGGGCCAAGCCGCCCGCGCTTCCTAATTGGATGGATCAGATGTGGGCGTTGTAGCATTCCTGATCCGAATTCTCCTCGAAAAACCGCTATTGCACTCGGCTCGCGTGTATCGCTGAAGACAGCCCGACGCTCGGTGCCCACAGGTGGTGCGGAAATGGTCGTAGGAGAGAGGTGAAGGTGGTGGAGGGTTTTCGGCGGTGGCCGATGGCCATGATGCCGTTTGGAATGGCGGTGATGTGAGGTTTGCGGAGCGAGTGGTAAGGTAGGTTGTGGCTGCTGGCATTGTTGTTGTTGTTGACGGTTGGAGCGTGGTTGGTTCAAAATAAAGGTAGAACAGAAAAACGCCTAACTCAAAGGATCGCAGCCCGAATGAATCACATTAATTCCCTCTAAACAATGGGTTTGGGGCTAACTATACATGTACTTAGAGTTATCTCACCTACGGGACCTGAATGGTGGTTGCGAATTTCCACAGCCGTAACAATATATATATATATATATATATATTATAATATATATATATATATATATATATATATATATATATATACATATATATTTACTACTGGTCAAAAGTTTAAGAACACACCCATTTTTCAGTTTTACTGAAATGTAAGCAGTTCAAGTCCAGTGAATAACCTGAAATGGTACAAAGCTAAGCGATAAACTGCCAGAGGTTAAAAAAAAGTTTTGGTTACCAAAACTGAAAAAATGTAAATTTCAGAGTTGTTAAAAAAGGCCCTTTCAGGGAACAAGTAATGGGTTAGCAACTGCAGCTGTTCTGCAGCAATGGAAGTAAATTAAGCCTGAAAGTTGATGCAAGCAATTCATTCAGGTGTCCCAAATTTTGTTGATTAGTTACAAACCCTCTGTATAAAAGCAGTGTTGGAACAGACTGTGTTGCACACCCTCTGAAGCATTATTTGGACAATATTGCACTGCATGAAGTAGTATATTGCTATCATAATGGTGAGAAAAAGACAATTAACAAGGAAGACAGACAGACCATTATAACCCTTAAAAGTGTAGGTCTTTCTTTTAGAGAAATTGCAAAGTAAGCCAAGGTGTCAGTGAGTAAAGTTTCCTACACCATCAAAAGGCACTTGGAAACTGCAGGAAACTGACAGGAAGAGGTCTGGCAGACCCAAAGCCACAACACAATCAGAAGACGAGTTTGAGAGTCAACAGCTTGCGTGATAGGCGGCTCACAGGACAGCAGCTTCAAGCACAGCTTAACACTGGTCGAAGTAAGGAAGTCTCAGTTTCAACTGTGAAGAGAAGACTTCGAGCTGCAGGTATGACAGGTCGAGAGGCAGTAAGAAAGCCATTGCTAAGATGGCAAAATAAGAAAAAGAGGCTTGCCTGGGCCATGAAGCACCACCAGTGGACTACTGAAAACTGGAAGAAGGTCTTATGGACCGATAAATCAAAATTTTAAATCTTCGGTTCATCACGCACGGTTTTTGTACGCCGTCGAATAGGCGAAAGGATGGTTCCTCAGTGTGTGACACCAACTGTCAAACATGGAGGAGGAAGCGTGATGATCTGGGCTCTCTTGCTGGATCCAGAGTCGGCGACTTGCACAGAGTGATGGCACCTGAACCAAAAGGGCTACCACAGCATTTTGCAGTGCCATGCAATACCCTCTGGTCTATGCCTAGTTGGTCAGGTGTTCATTCTACAGCAACATAACACCCAAAACATACTCCAGGCTATGTCAGAACTACCTTAGAAGAAAAAAACAAACGGTAGGCTTCAAATCATGGAATGGCCAGCAGTCACCAGACTTAAACCCCATCGAGCTGTTTGGGATGAACTGGACAGAAGAATGAAAGCAAAGCAACCTACAAGTGTAACACATTTGTGGGACTTCTGCAACAGTGTTGGAAGAACTTTCCAAACAATATTTGATTTCCATTGTAGAAAGAATGCCACAAGTATGTCTCGGCTGTTATATCTGCAAAAGGTGGCTACTTTGATGAGTCAAAAACTTAGATTAAATTTTGTTCAACAAAACGTTTCACAATTTCTTTTTTATCTGCAATTGTTTATTTGTTCTATGCTTTGATTTCAGAGTAATTGAAACATTAAACTGCTTAAATTTCAGTAAAAACTAGAAAATGGGGTGTTCTAAAACTTCTGACCGGTAGTGTATTGTATATATATATATATATATATATATATATATAATATATTATATATATATATGTATATATGTTTAGTACCGTTTTCTCGACCACGGGAGTGTATTGTCATGTATGTATGTATATATAATGTCTGAGTTATCTGTAGAGCAGCGAGGTCCATCACATTGGTGATCAGGGGTTGGATTGAACCAGAGTTCGAACAAGTGCACCTCAAAGCAAATTAATGAGCATCGTAGGTGGAAATTTACCCATAATAGTGCGATATCTGACCAAAACAAACAGGACCAGCTGGGTAATTTGAGGTGGTTGGACGCTGCTGCCACTGAACTGGACATTACCGAGGAAAGGTCTACACTCTAGAGGGCATCGTAGAACCATCCCTTCTGCTTGATAATCTTTTCCATCCTCAGCCAATCCGGTGACCTTAATTGAACAAACGCCACAGGACAGCTGTGTGCATCGCCACGGCAATCAGGAATCAAATGACAACCTGATGTGAGATGCCAATTAATGCCATGGTGGCCATTTTTGAGAGGATGGAGGCAAGGCTGAGCAATGAAACGAGGGTTATTGGTGAGGGGCAGATGAGGGCAGAGCTAAACTTGGAGAGCATGAGAATTGGCATGGAGGCGAAAATGGACGTGGGCAGGCTGAGGTAAGGACGGGCTGAGGCATGACATGCGAGTGGGCAGTTGATCTTGGCAGGAAACTGATTCAGTACAAAGGGAGCTTGCCGATGTGAAACTGGATGTGGCATGCGTGCAGGACATGCAGCATGAGATGGCAACCGGTCAGCCAGGGGTAAACTAGAGGAGGTGACAGGAATAGAGCCACTAAGGGTAAGGGCAAAGTGGGGCCACGGGAGTAGAGAGAAGTAAAAGCATGCCGGAGTGGGAGACAGAATTAGTGAATAGATTATAATGTATAGAGCTGAGCGCGAGATAGAGACTATTTAAGTGGAGAACAGAGCGAGATCTCATAGCATGGCCAGAAAAATTGAAAGAGAAAATCAATTGTTTGGGACGAGAGTTATTGAGGTACGTGCAGGGGAAAATGCGTGCAGGGTGTATGTAGCCCTCAGGTGAGTGCATCCGTGCAGCAGGAGCCAGCAGAGAAAGCTGATTGTGAGGTGGAGCCAGCATTTGCCAGCAGCAGGTACTGTACATCGAAAGCACACACAGACATGTTGCAAATGGGAGTGGGTTTCGTAAAAAGACCTCCACAGGGATGTGTGTGAACAAGTGTGTATGCCTGCAATGTTTGTTATGTGTGTGCAGTTCTGTGGGTTCCATGGGTGCATTGTCCGAACTCACACCAGGCCCACGGAGCGTAGTGCGGTGTGGATGTTGCGCGGGCCGGTTTGTGAACCGTATGCTCTGGCATGTGGTGAGGAGCTGTGCCGTGGGACCAAAACAACACGGTATGTGCGGTGCCGATGTTGTGAAGGCATGTTCAGTATGGGTGATGAGGAGAAAGAAGACACTATTCTGCCCAAAAAATGGAAGACACAGTTTGTCCAATTTCGCTAATTTACAATACTGTGTTTTGTTTGTTCAATGCCCACCTCATGCAGAGTTACTGTGTTATTGAGTCCACCTATCTAGGGAACTACGCTTTCTGAGAGCTATAACTTGTATGGATAGATAGAGGAGATATAAGTAGATGTGATTTCATGTAAAAGCTGAAATCCAACAAAAATGGATACGTGGTCCTGTGTCTTCCATTCTTGGCAGTAATGGGGAGCCGTCATTGATGGACTGTTTCAGTTTAAATTTAAATCTGCTTCCCCATGGTGCTTCCCCTCAAGATCCGCTTGAGGTTCTCTGTGCGCTCCGCGGTAGCTCCGTGTGAGCATCTCAAGGGTCGCAGCAGGTTTGGCAAGTTATGGCATGAGTACAGATGCTGACATGAAGGTTGACGTCTGGGTCAGTGGGGGAACCATGTCCCAGAAGAAACGTTAACTTAGCAGGCTGAGAGATGGAGAAGGCAACTTGACGAGAGAGGATTAGAGGGATTAGTGACATTTTAAATTGACAATTTGTGGGTTGTATTATTTTTGAATTGGCAGACATAGATTGGAGCCTCCCTCATCATCCCAACGATTGAGGGATGGATGGAGGAATGTCTGATGAGTTGTGTTGTGTCATGATGTGTGAATGAGGTGCGTGGAGAAATTTTTAGAGATGAAGATAAGTGCTGTTACAAGAGTGTGTCTGTGGTGAAGAGTAGAGTACACTCTTGGGAAACCTTGCTTCATGTGGCTTAGATGAGATGGTTCAGATGATTTGGAGTGCTGTAAGTTTTGTTTATGTGAAGACCCTGCCTCTATAGTGAAAGAGGTTGCCTTTTGATAAAAGAGCATTGATATGGCTGAAGAGGATGTGGCTTTTACTGAGAAGGTTTAGAGGATAGGGCATTCTGGCACTAGCACGCCGAGCCTAAGCCGAGCAGAAGCCCAGAGGTCGAAGCCTTGGTATTTTTTGTCAGAACCAGATCATGCAGAGCTTCTTACAGTATCCAACATTTACTGTAATCTCTTCTTGTTCGCCCTTGATCCTTTGTTAGACTGCAGACCCGCTGTCCCTTGTCCTTTGTCTTGTCATGAGCCTATATTTCTGCATACAATCAAATAAAAATAAAAGGCTTTCATCCAAAGTACAGTTGCATTACCTCCCCACTCTGGGATTCTGCAGGAGCTTCCCATTTTGCTCCCTGGAACATTTGAGTCCCAGCTCTTTATATTTTGACATTTTCTAGAAGGAGACCGAGTTCTAAGGTCTGTGCTTCCCTCCTACTACAGGCAGGTTAATAGAGTCTCAGTTTTCTAATGCCTCACTTCTGCCTTGCTCCACTCACCCTTTTCCCTTCATCCATCCATCCACATCCCTTTGTGGTCCCACAGGTTCTCCAGAAACCTACACCTGTATTCCTTCATAAGGTCCAAGTTGGATGCTCAACACCATTCCTTCATCCCAATATTCTCTGTCTGTTGAACATATTTCCTATATCTATTAGCTTGTGCTCTTCTCTCACTCTTTCAAGAATGATGTCCATGGTCTCACCCAACTCTTCCCCCCCCCCCCCCCTTTTCCTCTCTCTCTCTCTCTCTCTCTCTCTCTTCTCTCTCTCTCTCTCTCTCCTCTCTTTCTCTCTCTTTCTCTCTTTCCTCTCCTTCTCTCCTTCTCTCCATCTCTCCATCTCTCTCCATCTCTCTCCATCTCCTCTCCATCTCTCTCCACTCTCTCCATCTCTCTCCATCTCTCTCCATCTCTCTCCATTCCTCTCGCATCTCTCTCCATCTCTCTCCATCTCTCTCCATCTCTCTCCATCTCTCTCCATCTCTCTCGCTCTCATCTCTCGCTCTCTCTCGCTCTCTCTCGCTCTCTCGCTATCCTCTCTCTCTCTCGCTCTGCTCTCCTCTCTCTGCTCTTCTCTCTCGTCTCTCTCTCGCTCTTCTCTCCTCTCTCTGCTCTCTCTCTCGTCTCTCTATCGTCTCTCTCTCTCTCTCGCTCTCCTCTCGCTCTCTCTCCTCTCGTCTCTCTCTTCTCGCTCTTCTCGCTCTCTCTCTCTCCTCTCTCTCCTCTGCTCTCTCTCGGCTCTCTCTTCGCTCTCGTCTCTGCTCTCCTCCGCTCTCTCTCTCTCTCGCTCTCTCTCGTCTCTCTCCATCTCTCCATCGCTCTCTCCCATCGCTCTCTCCATCTCTCCATCTCTCTCTGCTCTCTCCATCTCTCTCGCTCTCTCCATCTCTCTCGCTCTTCCATCTCTCTCGCTCTCTCATCTCTCTCGCTCTCTCCATCTCTCTCGCCTCTCATCTCTCTCGCTCTCTCCATCTCTCTCGCTCTCTCCCAATCTCTCTCGCTTCCTCTCTCCATCTCTCTCGCTCTCCCTCTCTCTCGCTCTCTCCATCTCTCTCGCTCTCTCCATCTTCTCGCTCTCTCCATCTCTCCCTCTCTCACTCTCTCGCTCTCTCCATCTCTCTCCTCTCTCCATCTCTCTCGCTCTCTCCTCTCTCATCTCCATCTCCCGCTCTCTCTCTCTCTCCTCCCCTCTCTCTCTATCTCTCTCTCTCTCTCTCTCCCCTATCTCTCTCTCTCTTCTCCTCGCCTCTCCCTCTCGCCCTCTCTCTCTCTTCACCTCCTCTCCTCTCTCACCTCTCTCCTCACCTCTCTCTCTCTCACCTCTCTCTCTCTCACCTCTCTCATATCTCTCCCCTCCCCCTTCTCTCTTCTCTCTCTTATCTCTCTCTCCTCCCCCCCAATCTCGTTCACTGTTGTTCATGATGTTTCAGAAGGAGGTTTTCCGTGGTGGGATCAAAAATTGTTTTCCTCACCACAAAAAAGGATTAAAGAGTGTGCACAAAGTGGCTGTATGATGAGGTCTGTTCGGTCCTGCTTTAGCTTCAAAATAAACCTTGCTTTCAATGAGAATTTCTTCTTGCCTAATGTATCCATTTGCATACTACTGAGGACACCCATTAGTTATCTCTTTTAAAAAAAAAAAAAAAATGGCATCAGCACATGCATCATACCTGTTATTTATTTTCCAGATATCCCTCAAATTGTGAAGGTTGAACCTGAAGACTGGGAAGCTGTGGATATAAAAGGTCAGAAGGGAAGAAATTCCTTTTCAAAGTTTTGTTTGAAATGCTTTTTGATCTTAAAAAAAAAACATTTTTTCGTAATGACTTTGCTAAAAGGAGGGGGAGTCGAAATGCTTTCCCAACCATGAAGGAATAGTACTGAGTAAGCAAACTATTATTGATGCCGTACTTTCACTTGGGGTGTCCTTTTAGTGTGACACATTCTTCATCACGCTGGATTTCTTTTTCTTCTTGATGCCATTTTCTTTTAAACAAATATTTAGGATCGGAGTGGCGTGCGCACACACACACACACACACACACTCCCACACCACTTGGGGAAGCGCCATCATTTCCGCACAGCACCGAGTACCAACGACGTCACAATGGCACCACTTTTCTCACTGCACTCAGTGGGGCATTTCCTATGGAGGAATTTCCTTCCTCCCCATGGATCCAACCTTAGGGATTGCCCATGCTGTTTTCCTTTAAATGCTGAATGTCAAGCAAGGAAGCACCACATACGATTTTTAAACTCTTTGGTATAACTTAGCCAGGGTTTGAACCAGACTCAGAGCAGACGCTCTAGCCATTACACCACGAGTCTGGTAGTTTGCTTTCACCTCTTACCTCTTCTGCCCACTGTATTTAAATCTCCCTGCTCCTCCAATCATCTTTACAAAACTCTGTTTTGATAACATTCCTCATTGAACAATAAGCAATGTTTTTGGCTCTGAACCCTTTTTTATGTCTCTGCTGACGAAGTCACCGGAGGCATATGTTTCAGATTGTCCATCCGGCTTTCCATCCGTCCTTGCATCCATCATAGTTTTCGTTACCACGATAACTTAAGAAGGCTCAAGGGATCTAAGTCAAACTTGGTACAAGTATGTATAATAATGCAAAGATGAACTTATTCGATTTTGGGGTCAAAAGGTCAAAGGTCAGAGGTCCTGTTAGGTAAATTTTTCTTACCATGCTAACTTGTGAACCAGTGATGGATTTAATCAAACTTGGTATAGGTATACAATATGATTCAAAGATAAACTGATTAGATGGCGGCATCAGAGGTCAAAGGTCAGAGTCCGTGATAGGTTTTGTTATCGCCATATTAACTTAAGAACAGCTGAAGGGATCCAGGTCAAACTTGATAGATGTATGTATCATGATGTATGCATACACGGATTAGATTATGGGGTTAAAGAGATGAAACGTCAGAGGTCAAGTTAGGTAACTATGTGATATTTGACGACAGCTAAAGAGATTTAAAATCAAAACTTGTACAAGTATTATAAGGATGTAATAATGTGGGTGGAGTTGTTACGTTGAAAAGTGCCGTTCAAGTTCTTTATTAGATTGAGGAATATGAGGGCAAGGTGATAAAGGGTATGAACTGAAGTGTAGCAGTAGGGAAAATAGTTGGACACAACAAGCAAAGTAATTAACGAACGGTAAAGATGAACTTGTTGAAAAGGGAAAGATTTCCAAATGAATGCCAGCACCCATTTTGGAAAACTCTAGTTGCAGCATCAAACTCAAGATGTCCAATGTCATAAATGTCCTATACCCGTGGGTTTACCACAAGTGCTGGCCAACTCGTATGATGATATTACCTCGAATATTTTCTTGCAAATCCAAAGAGATGTATTTTGTTTCCACAGGTTAATCGCTTTTTACCCCAATTGTAAAATCATTACAGGTAGTCCTTCTGATACTTGCTGTTGAATATATTTTCTTACATCTTTGTCTTTCTCTCTAAAAAAAAGTGCAGAGACCTCCAAGGAGTACTATTGTACTGAGTGATGGTAGATGACTACTTGCTGCCTTAGAAAGACAAAACGTTGCTTAATTATCGAGCTAACATCTTTCACTTTTGTTTTAATTCCTTCATATGGCCACTTTAGTAGCAACTGTCACAGAATAACTTCAGAGCAATGAGTGGATGCTCGAGGGACAAGATCTTAATTTGAAATTTTCTTCTCTTAATTTACATGTTGATTGTCAAAAATATTCACGAGAGACTGGTAGGGCAATGTATTGGGACAAATTTATAATAAATGTATATATTGTTACGGATTTTAGAATCGGTCGGATGAATGCAACGCCATCCAGTCCTCAGACCAGTTATCCATTAATGCATGTTCAGGTTAGCCCCTTCTAGTTCGGCATTACCATGTCCTAAGGATCTTAAATGTGAGCGATTGAGAGGGTAAGGATAGATCCCCTCTCTTATGGGAAGCTTTTTTCTTTGGCGACAGGGCACTTCACAACATTTCTTTTCACGAACCTCTGAAGCCCGCCCTCATTTTTCCTCAGCAACATTCTTTCACGAGCTCTGAAAGCCCGCCCCCATCCTTCCTCAGCGGCAATAATTTCCGTGACTGCCGCCGCCTTTTTGAGGTGCGTGGGGGTCGTGTGGTCGTGTTTTTTTCTTTAGTGTCCGTCAATGGTAACCGTGCCCCAGTGGGGTGGGGGTTGAGCTGGGTGGACGCACCCACGGGACTGCCGGGGATAATAAAAAGAGGCGAGAGAAAAGTCTGAGAGCAATTCTGAAGAGAAAAAGTCCGGGAGAAAAAGTGAGAGAGAAAGGAGGGAAAAAAAGCATTCTGAAGAGAAAGCGTGAGGAGAGGAGACGCGCAAAGGAGAGAGGAAAAAAAAGCAAAGGGCGAGAGAAGGCCGACCAAGAAAGCGGGTGTCTGACCAGCGCCGACGAGACAATTCGTCGCCTTCCAAGTGCTTGGCAAAGACGAGCGTGTGGTGCGCGTGTGGGTGTGAGCAGCGCCGCCAAACAAGTGAGGCACGGGTCGATCACCACAAACTTGATCGGGTTTTTTTTCTAAACCGTGACGGACGATCTCGGTCCCTCCAGACTTCGACTGGCATCAGGGCTGCCCCACGAGAAGGGTGCACGGCAAAGGTGGGTGCTGGCGACGACGTGACACGCACACACGCATTTCAGGACGTTTTTCGCTTTCAGCGGACGACTTTCTGGTGAGCGAGACATTCTCCCCGAAATTATCTAGTGGTACCCTTGTCTTGTGTTTAGCTGAAGAGTAAGTCCACCACCCCCCCCCCCCCGCCCCCCCGAAAGCATCTGCTCTTTGTCTCTTTCCTGGCATTTTGATTGAATTTTGCTTGTGAAATTCCTTCTTTACCTCAGCAAAATAAAAACTTCTTTTTATTATTTATTTTATTAATAATAATTATTTGTTGATTTGCCAACCTGTATCTGTTTGTCCTTTTCCTTTCATTGGTCTAGCATTGTCCGAACCAAGATAGGCTGGAGGTAATTACCACAGATTTGACGCAAAAATCGTTGGCACACACCAGGTTAAAAACGCTCGGCCGCCTAATTAAAATCTAATCAGATAACATTGGTGCTTTGCGAGAGCGCGCTCCCGCTCAGGTAACCACGTGACCTCTAGTTAAAGGAATAATTACAGACGGCGGACATGGAACTCGTGGTTGACTGGGTGGCGTTCGTGTTTTCAAACACCACCGTACCACAACGTAATTATGAACGGTGGCCCCAGGTCTGGCTCACCGAGGAACAAACCGGGAATTAATCCCCCTGAGTTACAAGCGGTGTCTCGGTAAGCCCGTGCCGCAAACAATGTTAATGTATAATAAGAATGTATATAATGATCCCACACTTCTCTCGCTGAAGAAGTCTGTAATAAAGCACCCAAGAAGGCCTACACAAGGTAAGCGCTTTGCTGTTTTCAAACCGTTCCCAAGAGTTCCCCTCCACAGTTTAAAGATATTCACACATAATATACATGAGAAATCCCAAGCTACACACCTCCTCAGCTGCTGGACCGGTTTCTCGCTTCTTGGCGAATCATCCAAGCAACAGGCACAGACAGCTACAGCGATGCATGGCATACGAGGCTGTGCAAACATCTAACAGCAGTCAATATATCAATAATAAAGAAAGACAACACAAGGTCACATCTCTCACCTGTGAATGGAGGAATAGCCAATCAGCTGTCAGCTGAGGGGGTATGCAGAATTGGAAATTCTATGTGTGTAACTGTGTGAAGTCTTTGTTGGCTGTGAGAAAACTCTTGGGAAGGATTTGAACAGCAAAGTGCTTTACGGCATGTGTAGGCCTCTTGGTTTGCTTTATGCAGGCTTCCTTCGGCAAGAAGAGTGTGGGAGTTGTTAATTATCCGGAACGCCCCCCGGAGGGAGGGAGCGGGATATTGTAATTCGCTCCGGTTTGTTACTTGACGAAATCTACGATTTGTCAAGTATGTTGGTTGTTTTGTTTGGTTTGTTTGTGTGTACGTCTCACTCTACAGGTCGCATTTCGAGTCGGAATGTCATGGAACTTCCACCAATGGACTTATTGGGCCCAGAATAGAACCCTTATAATTTTTGGATGTATAGGTCAAGGTCAGGAAAAATTCCTGAAAATCGCAGAAAATCCGTATCTTCCTTTTAAAAGCATGGGGCCGATTCAAAAAAATTCATGTCTCCGCCAAAATCTTAAAGGATTTCTTTCAAATTTGAAACAAGGACTAGGAGGGAGTATCTTTGACTGGATTAAAATTGGTCACATCCGTTACAGATTACAGGGTGACAGATATTTTAATTTTAATTTTTTTTGTTTTTTTGTTTGTTTACCCTAAAAACTGTTTTAACCCCCAAAATACACTATTATCGCTCATATTCTCGATGGTACGCGATCTTGTTGAATTCTCGTCAAGTCCTGGCCTATGGGCCATTTTTTTTTGTTTGTTTGTGTGTACGCTCGCTTACAGGTCGCATTTCGGTCGGAATGTCATGAACTTCAACCAATGGACTTATTGGCACCAGAATAGAACCCTAATTTGGGCAATGTCAAGTCAAAAGGTCAAGGTCAGGAAAATTCCTGAAAATCGCGAAAATCCGTATCTTTTTAGCATGGCCGATTTTCAAAAAATTCATGTCTCCGCCAAATCATTAACGGATTGCTTTCAAATTTGAAACACGGAACGTAGAAGGGAGTATTATCTTTGACTGGATTAAAAATTGTCACATCGTTACGGATTACGGAGGTGACAGGTATTTTAATTTAACATGGTAAGTGGCTATCTATGGGTTTTTCATGGTGGTCATGATCAACTTATGAATCATAATGCCAACCAAATATTCAGAAAATTAACCATTACAGTGAACAATTTTAACGGAATTTTTAAAACGACATCTCCTCGGCCTCTATTATACACAATCCTCTCATCGCAGATCTGAACCTCGGGTTTCAGATCTAATGGGGTTCAGAATCTATTCTCTCATATTGCAATTCTCGAAAAAAACCTATGAGTAGGCGTCGCGTAATACCGCACGCATACGCACGTGAAGTCAGCAAAATATACAATGCCGCACCGGGCCTGCTTTTTTTTTGTTGTTTACCCTAAAAACTATGTTTAACCCCAAAAATACCTATTATCGCTCAATATTCTCGATGGTACGCGATGTTGTTGATTTCGTCAAGTCCTGGCCCTAATGGGCCATTTTTGTCTTTGTTTGTCTGTCTGTCCTGTTAGCAAGTTTATGGCAACGGCTTCAAGCAAAAAACTATCAAATTTAATCCTACAGGTGGAAGTGTGTACTATGTGTGAACGTCTTTTGTGGCTGTGGAGAAACTCAAGGGAAGGATTTGAAGACAGGCAAAAGTGCTTACCATGTGTAGGCCTTCTTGGGTTGCTTAATGCAGCTTCTCGGCAAGAAAAGTGTGGGGAGGTGGTTTAATTATCCCACCCCACCCCCCCCCCCCCCCCCCCGGAGGAGGGAGCGGATATTGTAATCGTCCGGTTTGGTTTGTCTGTTTGTCTGTCTGTCTGTTGCAACTTTAACGGCAAAACGGCCTTAGCAAAACACTATCAAATTAATCCACAGGTGGTCAATGAAACTTGGACGACCCCAATTAACTTTGGGTCCAATTGATCAGAAGGTCAAGGTCACGAAAAAGATCAAAAAATCGTTTTCGCTCATAATTCGTCAAAAATGATCCGATTTACTTCAAACTAAGCTATATGAAACCTTATTCTATTTGTGACTTAAAAAGCCTACCCATTCCTATAGTGAAAAATGCATATTTGTGAAGATGCCGGTAAGGGTCCGAAGTTTTGGGGGTCATGGTCATCGGTCAAAATTACAAATTTTTTCCATTAATAAATCAAAAGGTTAGGATATGCGTGTTTAACTATGACGACATATATCAAGTCCTTTTATCGCGCTTTCATTTGACACCATGACCTTTGACCTTAACGTGGGCCTTGAAAGGTCAAATCATTTTACGGTCATAACTTCGTCAAAATGGTTTAATTGACTTCAAATAAGACTAAAATATTCCTTATTCTATTTTCCTTATATCAACATTCAGGTAAGGATGTATCAATTTTAATTTTGATCCCAAAATAACTTTATGCTTAAATGGTGGGATTTGTTGTGCCTGGCACCACTGTTATTTATAAATCCTAAGGTTTAAAGTTGTCAGGTGAGACTGATTGGCTTTTCCCTCCACTCACAGTGAGAGATGTGGGTGGGTCTTCTTTATATATATATATATATTATAATATATATGTATCAGTCAACATCTGACTTATGGTGGCATCGCCGAGATTATGTCTCCACACGGTTAAACCGCATAATCCAACAAAGAACAACCATCCGTCTGCCACCCAGACAATTGTCCCACTAATGCAAACCTCACAGAAGGCACGTGAATGTGATTGGTGGGTAAATCGAAGACATGTGGAGTGTGACGAGCACTCCCCTGATCTCCAATGGACATAGTCAAACACCAAAGTCCAACATAGTCGCAACACCAACACTCCAACACAGAGGCCTGGCCTGGCAAC
Organism: Eptatretus atami; assembly: GCA_035128595.1. Classification (NCBI taxonomy): domain Eukaryota; kingdom Metazoa; phylum Chordata; class Myxini; order Myxiniformes; family Myxinidae; genus Eptatretus; species Eptatretus atami. The sequence goes on along the minus strand of CM068958.1, from coordinate 48,912,682 downwards.
TCTGTTCAAACAGAACAAAGATTGCATGGTCAACATCAGTTAAACATCAAACAGAAGCTGCCTATCCGGATTTCGGCTTATTGCCCATCAGGAGCATATCGATACAATATCTAACCAATGTGAACACATTCGTCATTTATACATCAATGCACCTCCTTGTCTGTTACGGTGAGCATCACCACGGTTATGTCTCGACCACGGTAAAGCGTCATAATCCACCAAGAACAACCATACGCTGCACCCATAAGACGATTGTTTCCTGCGAATGCAAAACTGTTGAACCAGAAGGCACATGATTTGATCGGTGGGTAAATCCTAAACATGTGGAGTGTGACGAAGCACTCCGCCCGATCTCCTCCATTGGACATACGTCCTACACCAAAAAGCGTCACCTCCAACCCAGAGGCCTCGGCCGCGGTGACTTTGTCAAAACAGACAAAAGATTACCATGGTCAACATCAGTTAAACATCAAACAGAGCCGCATATCCAGATTTCGGGCTTTATTTGCCCTTATCAGGACAGGCATACAATAAATATGTAACCAATGATGAACCACATTCGTCGTTTAAACATTTTAGACGCATGCTCCTGACTGTTATAATGAGCATTGCCCACAGTTTATGTCTAACTGGTAAAACTGCATGCGGAAATGACCAATGGGCGATAGGGGGAGTGCTCACGTACTCGGCGGTTGGAATTACACATCTTTAAAGAAGAAGGCGCTTCCAACCAAAAGTAAAAATGACATCGACTCCGCTAATTTGAGCAAAAAAGCGAGAGCAGACCCAGTCTCAGGGAAACATTTGGCCGGGTTCACAGCTGGCTTCATCAGGCACAACAGACCCCGGGCCTCGGCATGTGTGGTGAATTGCTAGTAAAGTACCGTTTTTCTTTTCACTATAACTATCAACATAGTTCACATTTCTCTACTCTTTACTTGACGAGAAATGCAAATACTAAACGATTCTATGACATAACAATAAGAAGATGAGCAATCAGAGATTGCAGACCCTTGCCAGGACTTTTTTTGTGTGGTGTGTTGTGCAGTTATGTGTGATGTATTTTATGTGGCATTTGTGTACTGGTGTGTTACATAATTAATAAGAGACATAATTAGAACTGCCACATTATAACTGCTGGCAGTGATGACCAGGTACCAAGATGTCTCGCTTTGATGCAACCCCACTTTGATAGGACACCTGACCCTGACCTATGACGTTTTTTTTATCATTATTCAACTGAATTCAGAATGGGATTAAAATAAATTCAATTCAGATAAAATGGAAGACCAAATAGGTACAGTACTGCTTTGGAGTAATCAGAAGGAACCCAAACAAGCAAAAAGAAAAGATGAAGTCATCAGGAGGAACCTGGATATGATTCACATTTCATCTGCTACTTCTCTACCCACAAACCCATCCAGGCACAGCCAAGTGAGCCTCATTGAAAAACAAAAACAAAAAAAAGACCCACATTAAAAATTAAATAATTCTGGTTGCCAGACCATATGTCCGATCAAGTTGAAATTTAAACCATGTATTCCCCATCATTACTGCATCACAATTTTGAAGTTTCATGCCCATTAAGTGCTTCCAGAGAAAACATTATTTAATATTTTCTTAAATCCAATATGGCTGCAAAACCATGTGAAATCAATTATTCCTTAACAAACTTGTATTCCGCATGCCATGGGGAAAATTTTTGTGAAGTTTCCCCTTGATCTGTCCAGCTGTTCTGGAGAAGAAAAGAAGATTTTTATATGTTTAAGGTAAATCCAATATGGCTGCCAAACCAGGTGACCGATGACATCATATGCGTGAATCATTTGTTCCTCATGGATAGGCGGTCATTTGTGTAAAGTTTCACCTCGATCTGTTCAGCCATTTCAGAGATTTTTGAAGGTTAAAAAAGCAAAACAATATGGTTGCCGAATCACGTGACTGACGATGTCATCAAACATTTTTCTAGACCATTTAATCGCTAGATTACCCTCAAAAATTTTCATACTGATCGGATGTAGCGTTCTACATATGCATTGATGACATCATAACGAAGGCACTTATGATGTCATAAAAATGACTCATTCCCCATGAGGAGTACTTGCCATGTGCCAAGTTTCAATTTTTTCCTTGGTGCAGTTTCAGAGATACAGAGAGCCAAATTTTTTTCCCATTTTTCCAACATGGCTGCCACACCATGTGACCTATGACATCCTAATTATCAATAGAACATTATACACGACCAATGGTGAAAATTGTCTCAATCCGACAAGCAGTTGTGGAGAAAAGCACGAAAATTCTGTGCAGACAAACAAACACAAACAAACAAACGGATCCAAATGATACCCTCTCCTTTGGCGAGGGTAATAATTGTGTACATGCTAAATTCTAAGTCCCATACAACAATAATGATCTCATAAACCATTCCACTCAATCAAAGCAAAACATAAAATTACTAGAAAAGCACTTGGTAGAGTGCATACCTCCACCAGGCTGAACA
>CM068958.1:48885285-48909576 GCA_035128595.1 Eptatretus atami | reverse complement strand
GAAAGAGAGAGATGTGCAGATAGTTCCCACCGTTGTTTAAAGGGATTATTCATGTTCACCGGGCTGCGACTCTTTGAGATAGCCGTTTTTCTTTTTCTATTGTTATTTCGAACAAACCTCCACGCAAGCAAGCCGCGTTGACCGTCGAACGAAAAAGGAAACCAAAGAGTTCCGATGGGCGCGCGATTTTCCCCGCCTGTTTCTCCGAGAGTGTACAGAGGCAGGGGGCACGCTCGCCGCGATTGGTGTGAACAGCGTGAGGCGGTCGGGTGAGGAACGCCCTTTTCGGGAACCTTCTCGAAGGGGGTGGACCAGAAGCGGGTGGGGCGAAGGCGACCTCGGATTAATAAAAGGGCGGACGCGCACGAGGCTCGCTCTCTCTGGTCCATGAGCTCTCGCCCTGTGGGCCATCATCCGCTCTCTCTCTGGTCCATGACCTTTCACCCTGTGCGTCCATCATCCGTTCTCTCTCTGGTCCATGAGCTCTCGCCCTGTGGTCCATCATCCGTTCTCTCTCTGGTCCATGAGCTCTCGCCCTGTGGTCCATCATCCGTTCTCTCTCCGGTCCTGAAGCCCCTTCTGCCCTTCAGTCTTTTCTTGTTCGGTTGTGGGTCGTGAAAGCACCAGCAGCAATGCCGGAGAGGCTCGCTGACCACGCAGGGCCCGAGGTCAGGCCTGCTACGCAAGGCCGTGGGAGTCGACCTGCGACCTGCCCACCGTCGCGCCACGAGGGCGCGGGTAAGACCCTTCGGTCTCACGGGACCCGTTCGGTCCTCCAGGTCCCGTGCCATAAAGGTTTACGAACCCCGTCTACCTCCGTGCCTATGGGGAGGGTTTTTTCTTGTTTTCGTATGCATGCTGTGGCGCGTGTCCTGCCAAGTAGAAACTGTGTAAGTGACTGTGCTTGTAAATAATAACCGTAGTCGGTGGTATTGCTTTTGCTTCTATGTGCCTGTACATTGCATGACTGCCTTGGCTGTATATACGTGTGCTGTTTAAATAAATGTCCTTGTGTGAAATGTATCCCGTTCGTCGTCTTTTTTCCTTTTGAAAGTGCCATCTTGAATCGCGGAATAAATTAGTAGTGGGTTTTGAACACCCGAGTAAAAGAAGAGAATCACATCCGTCGGGGTCGGCGATAACACCGCTCGTTTTCACTGTGCACGGAACGGACCGCTTAAGCGGTTCGTGTCCTAGGCCGACCTGCGGCGAGGTACGATCGCCCGTCGACTACTCGCGCAGGTACTTAGGTAGGTCGAATTTGGCGAGCAACCCTATCCTGCACGGGTGGGCAATTGGCACGATCGTGGTGAGGTTAAACCCCACCCGTGACTGGCTCCTGGCGGTAGTTCCAGGAGGGTCACGACTGATTGTCCGTCCGGTGGGCGACGCGGTTGCGATTGGAGTTACGCAATTGCTCGCATGCCAGGCGGGCCAGAATTCGTAACAATATGTTTATGTTTTTACAGAATCGGTGGACTACAAAATGTAAAACTTAGCGTCATAACTGATCTAAGGACCCTTTATGGTGTATTGCGAATTTCCACAGCCGTAACAATATTCTAAAGGCATTAACAGGAAACCCTACCAGCGTAAATAATTACTTTCATCAGACCTGGACAAGATAAGTGCAGGTCAGCTATTTGGAACATGATGTTCAATGCTGCGGTCACAAGCTCTGACACTAAGGCATGACTGAGCTACAACGAGGTCATCATTGTATACAAGGCTTTCATAGCTCCATTGAGTACGACTCCACTCTGGACTAGTGCTCCTGCTTCTCACCTTGCTCCTCTTGAGGCAGTTAAAACCAAGGCAGTGAACTTGAGGCAGTGAACCTTTGGCATCTCAAGACAAGGGGTGGATTCCCAGAGACAATCCCTCTCCCAATAGGAGCAAGTTAGTTAGCTCTATATTTCGTACAAGTTTACATCTGGCCGTTTTTTTTTTTTGTTGTTAACCTCGCCTTTCCTTCGAAGATGGACGGAGGTTACTGTTTTCACCGTCTGTTTGTTTGTGAACAGTATTACGGAAAAACTCCTCGACGGATTTCGACGAAACTTGGTGGGGGATTAAGTATGGTCCAAGGATCATTCCATTAGATTTTGGACTTGGTCCAAAGTCAAATATGGCGCTATGGGGCATTTAAAAAAAAATTTGAATTTTTGTTTTTGCATTTCTACATGTTTTAGTGATTTCCACCCCCCCCCCAAAAAAAAAATTGTTAGAGAAAAAACAAAACTGCAACTTTTTTTTCAAAAAATTGATTTTTTTTTTTTGGCATTCTACATGCGCGTCGATCTAGTTTAGTTATTCAATCGTGGTTCAGTAGAGTCTGATCCGTTTTGGCCATTTTGAAAAAATATGATTTTTATTTTGCATTTCTACATGTTTTAAGTGATTTCCAACCAAAAAAATAAAAAAATTGTAAGAAAAAAAAAGAAAATTTTTGCAACTTTTTTTTTCAACAAAATTTCGATTTTTTTTTTTTTGCATTTCTACATGTTATAAGTGATTTCCAACAAAAAAAACATGCCAAAATTATAATTGCGGCTGATTTTGGAACTTCAGGTGGATATACCCATGTAAAATCAATTTCTGTCTCAAGGAATCTAGTTATGACGAATGATCGAGTATGTAAAAGTTAAAAGTAAAGGGAAAGTTGCAAACTGTAACTCTGTGAGCACTGTTGACGTCAAATTGAATGAATAGGATATCAGGTTCACTTGAGTGACTAGCAGTATTGGCGGCGGAGGTTTTGCACTCTACCGAGTGCTCCCCCTCTAGTTCCTCCTGTGCACTCCTACCTCTGCTCTCCCCACAAGCTTCCACAGGTCACATGCATTCCAAATGTAGCCATCAGCTGCTCAACTTTCCAAAGTCTAGGCTGGTTGTCCACCTGCATTTATTCATCTCCTTACTCTCCCAATTGTGGAATTGGCACCCTTGTCCATTGTCTTATCCTCCTGATTTCAGACTTTCAAATGTGCTACCCTTCATTCCCTCATGCACTCACCTATATACAGTATGTCCATCCATGATCTCTTCTACACTCATGATTCTTTCCAATTTTGTTACTCCCTGGGCAATTGTTACTTGTTTTGTGTTATTCCTCCTTTCCTCTTTGTGTATGTCCACCACAATTGCCTTTGGTAGTTTGTAAATCTGATGCCCATTGTCGTTTTGCTCCTACATGAGCCGACATATTATGTTAAAAAAACTAGAAGGGCACTCTTCAACGTCGCCAGATATGCCTCAGCCCGCATCATTACATCATTATACATCCTTGTACCAAGTTTGATTTAAATCCCTGAACCCAGATTCAAAATATTAAATAATTCTGGCTGCCAGACCATGTGGCTGATCATGTTGAAATTTAAAACATATTGTCGCGGATGGTGGCCCGGGGTTCGAGTTAACCCCCCGACCCAAATTTGGCGGAGCCAGGTGGTTAATACCGACAGCCCCTGGATGGCCGAGCGGTTCCTTATTAAGACGAGATGGACACGTTGATTGACGGAGATTTTAACACGTGCTCGAAGGGTATAGCGGAGGGCAATGACGGACTGGTGGAGGAGTAAGGCACAAGACACCACAAGGGGATTTATCCGCGAACCCACGACAATTACACAAATAGTTTCTTCAAAATAACCACATTTAATGCACATACACAAATATTTACAAGACGATAATGCAAAAGGAAATAATAACAACAATAAATAAATAAATCCTATGGTCGAGGCCTCGCACACTGATGCAAGTACAGACAAAGGGTGACTAAAATAAAAAGAGAAACCCTCCTTTTCAAGTATACTGGAACTCAGCCTGGGCTAGAGCTGATGCCCGTCAAATCCGGAACGGAGGCGCCTCCACCAGCACGTGCACACGCAGGCAAAAATGGCGCCGTCACTCGGAGCCCGGCAGACATACGCCAGGCAATCCACAAGCAGCTTTTCACACAAAGGCTCCAAAAATGTGCCAGCCTTCCTCTTCCAATGGTGCCACCTGCCTCATGCAGTCCTCATACCGACCTCGTGTGTGCTCTGCCAATCTCCTGTCCTTTCCAGACGAAAGCCTTCCACAATCCCCACGTGCAATGCCCAGCCTCTCCTGTGTGCTCTCTCCCCTCTGCGCTCTATCTCCTCTGCCTCTAGGGCATGGCCTGCTCGCCCCCAAACCCAGGAAGGTGGGGCTTCTGCTGTTTGTTGTCGTTTCAGGGACACGTTTCGCAGCTTTACTGCCTGGCTGAAATATAAAAAAAACATAGGGAAAATCACAGAGGGCAATCACGTACTTGGGAACTTATTCTCATTCCCTAAGCTAATTAACACCGCACCACCCCTCGTGTGGTGACACGTAACACTTAAGCTCAGATTTCCAAACTTAGTTACATCGAGTTGCTTTCTACTCGTCGAGGAACCAAGCAACTCTACACAATGCTAAACTCCCTATTAAATCCTTCCATCTACCCCCACAACTGTAACAATTTATTCCTCATGACGACTTGATCATAAATGTGATGTTTCACGTCGAATGATGAAGCGGTTCATGAAAAATAATTTTTTTAAACATTTTCATTCAATCCAATATGGCTGCCAGACCATGTGATCTATTAATTATTTGTGAACACCCTGGTATCCCCAAGGCTTGGGGAACATGTGGGTGACATTTCCACATGATCTGTCAAGCTGTTCTGGAGAAAAAGATTTTTAAAGGTTTATTCTTCAAAAAAAACTTCGCTGCCAAACCATATGACCGATTAAGTCATAGGTGGAGAATCTTTTGTTCCTCATGGATAATGGATAGGCGATCTTACCTGTAAACTTTTGTCTAGATCTGTTCAGCCGTTTGAGAAGATTTTTGTAGGTTTTTTTAAATGTTAAAAACAACATGGCTGCCGAACCACATGACCAATAATGTCATCAGTGTCCCCCCCCCCCCCCATACAATTTAGACCTAGTTGACCCTCAAAATATTCATACTGATCGGATAAAGCGTTTGATGTTTGTAATTATGACGTCATAGCGAAACTGCCTATGACAACAACAAAAAAAATCACACCTTGTTTCCATGGGGAGTACTTCACATGCACCAAGTTTCAATTTTTTCCATGGAGCGGTTTCAGAGATACAGATGTCCAAGTTTTTCCTTTTTTCCAACATGGCTGCCACACCACATGACCTCTGATGTCATAATTATCATCAAAACATTCTTCACAAGTAGTTGCACTGATGGTGAAAATTTTGTGTCAATCGGTTAAGTGGTTGCAGAGAAAACAGAGAAAATTAGCATGGACAGACGCACGTACGAACCATATATGGACGTATAACGCGAAAACATAATGCTCCTGGTGACTTCGTCAGCGGAAGCATAAAAAGGAAAGTTTGTAGAAATAGTGGATCATTGACTTTTACAAAATGGACTTTCCAAATATTTATAACATCAGGGAGGATGGGAGGCTTGGAAACAACTGAAAGAGGCAATAAACTTTAATTGGGTAAGGAAAGGGGAGAAAAGCAGATATGCAGTAAGTAAGTCAGGAGGATGTTTGGGTGAATGGTGGCGGGGTTAGGGGTAGGCAGGGGTAAAGGTGGCTTATGAAATGATCGCACATTTACAATTGTGATTGAAAATTTTTCATACGACTAAAGCAACAATTAATTCATCAAAGTTGAACAATATCCTTTAGAGATATATTTGGCGTAAACAACAAGTTAAATTCTTGTGGTGATATAGTTACTCAATGATACTATTCTGCCAATGCACTTCCAACAACCAATGGAATAAATAATTCACTATGCAACATAAGTCTTTTCCCATTGAATGGAACACATCACGACTTCTTTCCCCAGCTCCAAGAGAGTTTGTGGCCTTTGTGTAAAATATTTGACACTTCAAATTCCTCCCATGGTATTAATCTCAAGGATTGAAGCCTAGACGATGATTACGCCATTCTAGTCCATATTGAAATCCATCAAAACTTGGAAACTGTCTGAAAATAAATGATGTAATCTTCAAAAGTTTCATAGAGAAAGTCAAGGACAACTGCTGGATTATAGGAAGTTCCACCATCCTGAACAAACCATTGGAGGGCAGTTCTAAGCCTCCATTGCAGAAGTGTGGGGCTGGCAGGATATCTTTGAGGTATGCGGACTCGACTCTGAACTGTCCAGCCTTGGTTTGAATCTTGCTCCAGTTAAAACCTGGTGGCTCGCATAGTCTTGTGTGTCAACAAAAGCAATGGTAAACATAAAATTGGATTGGCAGGGAAGATAGAATGGCACCATGGAGAACATGCCTGGTTTTCAGAAAAATTCAGAAATTAAAGTTCTCTCATGAAATGTTTTAAAACATACAATGGACATTTCTGAGGGTTGTTTAAATTTTTTGTTGTTGATGATTACTTGCATAATGCAAATCAAAGCTTTCCTTGGAGCACATTGGCCAATGTTTAATAGGGCTGGGAGAATAATCAATGGTAGAAAACCACATGAATTGATATACTTGCTCGACGGACTACCAGGCGCTGCCCACCGAAATGGCAAATCGCCATTAATTTTTCCACCATTTTACTTTCACTTTGTGTTTCTTGTTTTCAGTTGTTGGAATCATGTTTCAATTGGTGAAGGATTAGTATGTGCATTGGAAAATGGCCCAATTGTAAAAAAAAATATTTTTTGCAGGTTGTATAGATGTCAGACTTTTGTCTATGAATCCTGAGGTGTTTTATCAAAAAGACTCCTTCTACAAAATGCTTTACTGCAGATTGTGCACATGTAAAGCATGTGCTTTGTCAAAACTCCTGTGTGACTTCTCATGTGGTTCGTCAAATCACACAATTTCAGAAATGCCTTGCTACAAGATGTGCACTTGTGGGATTTCTCCTGTATGAATGATTTTATGCCTTTTCAAAGCATTAACTTCATGAAATGCTTTGCTACAGGTTGTGCAGTTGTAAGGTTTCTCTCTCATGTGAAAATGCAGGTGCTTTCGCAAAAACGTTGAGCATGTGAACGATTTCTTGCACACTTTGCCCATGTAAGGCTTCTCATCCTTATGAATTATTTGGTGCTCTTTCAAGTCATCCAGTCTTCAAAAAGTCTTAGTGCCGGTCGGACACTTGTGCGGCCTCTCTCGTCAGTTCTTATCTCTCTTTGAGTTTCAGGAGGTGGGAAGAACTCAAAATCTCCATTCCTTTTTGGTAAAGGATCATGATTGATGAATCAAACTGTGAAACTTCGTTCTCATAGCCTCGTTCCAAGGGCGCTTTTCAAAATTTTCACTGAACCTCTGACAGCCTCCGCTTGTAGCTCGTTTGTAGTGATATTGCCCAAAATGATTTTTAAATAATCAGTAAGGGTTTTCTTTATCATTCCTGCAGCTCCTCTCTCCTGTATGACTTCTAATGTGAATATGCAAGTTACATAATGTACAAAACGGTTTCCTGCATACCGTGCACCTGTGGGGACTTTCACTTGAATGAATTATTTTGTGCTGTTTCAAGTCATCCAATCTATGAAAAGACTTGCCGCAGGCTGTGCAGTTGTGCGGCCTCGTTCCCGAATGAACAAGCATGTGCCTTTGCAGAGAACTTTTTGCAGAAAATATTTTCCCACAGCTTGCGAACTTGTGGGGATTCTTCATCTCAGTGAAGATCCCTTCCACACCATTTGAGTGGGAAAATTCTTTCATGGAAGGTGTACAGATTTGAAGTATGCTTTCTGCATGCATATTGCCCTGTTCAATATTGAGGTTCTTGTCATAAAAAATAGAAGAAGCCTGGCCATAATTATAATCATTTGAAATGGATTATTTTACAGGTCTGTGTCATTCATCTTGAGTAATCCACACACTGTGGCATCCTACACTCCAAAAGTTTAGGTCTGCAGATCTTCCTGGGAGGAATATAAAAATTCACACCCGTTCAATCAATGTAATAATGCTGCAGGTTTAGCATACACAATAACAATAGAGCAGGAGATGACCGCTGACCTTGGTAGAAGTGAAGGAGAATACTGGATTGCACGCATCCTGCCAAATTCAAAACGTAAAGCAACACGGACATCATTTTTGACAAAGGTTCAAAAATAAATGCCATATCAATCAATTGCATGGATAACAAATAAATTCCCCCAATTATCAAGTAACTGAGTATGGTATTTCATGCGTAATTAAGACAGTAAAAATCCAATTTATGATGCTGTCATTCAGACTTCTGCCATTTCTCTGATGTTATGCTGTGACATTTCCCACGAAGCAGCGACAATCGAGCAATGATAACTGATACAAAAGAGTTGTTCTTCTTTGTTCGTAAGCAGTCCACGATAATCGGACCAATCTTGTATCTCAAGGAAATGTAAGAGTCCCAACTAGTATACTGTCTTGTAAAAGTAGACAACGTCCCTTCTTGGACGTCTTGGTTGAGAAATCAGCTGACACTTGTAAAACCAGTGTCAAGCCAGTGTGAAAGAGTATCAAAGAATGTGCCAATGGTCCAAATGAAAGCTCTTTAAATGTTTTAATTTTTTTTCTTAGCAGTCGGACTGCTGCTCGGATCATTTCAGTTTTTATCCCCCCCCCCCGCCTCACCTTGCATCATTCAGAGCCATTCTTTTCCACGAGATTTTTCCCCCAAATCCACATGATATTCAAAATGCAGTTGAAAATTAAAAATGTGAAAACGCCAAAAATGAGCCTGGCTGGAATGGAGACATTTTATTTTCCCATTGTGAACAAAATTCGACAAGGCAAATATACTGAACAGGTGGCAAACTGCACCAAGATCCACAAGTGTTAACAAAGTGTAAAAACCAGTGCTTACATGCATTCATAACAAAGCATCAAATTATTTTCAAAATCAACATACAACTCCCAAGTGCACCTCCTAAGGTGTCACCTTAACAAGAAAATGAGACACAGGATGAGGCCATTTGGCCCATCATGCCTGCGCTACACCAATACCAGACCAAATACATCAGTCAAAATGACATAATTTCATTCGGGGAATGAGTGCAGATGAGAAAGACGTGGCAGGCTCAGGGATCTATCCCATTCGTTCATTATTCTTACCGGCCCCCAGCACCTTATATTTATGCAGGTTAAATTGCATATGCCAATTTTTTGCCCAATCTATGCAAGTGTCAATATTTTCTTGAATCTCATTACTACCCCCTCTGATATCCACCTTGCCTCCAAGCTTTGTGTCTTCTGCAAATTTGGAAAGCCTACTCTTCACCCGACTTTCCAAATAATTGATGTAAACTATGAAAAATAATGGTCCTAGTACCGATCCCTGAGGTACTCCACGATTTATATCCTCCCAGGCACAGCCACTCTTTGCTTCCCATCACTAAGCCAGTTTGTAATCCAATTACCTTACCCGACCAGTCACTCCACAAGCCCTCACCTTGGCTAACAACCTCTGATGTGGTACCTTATCAAATGCTTTCTTAGAGTCGAGATATACTATGCCCACTGCCATTCCCTCATCCACCCAATCAGAAACTGCTTCATAGAACTCTAAAAGATTTGTTAGACAGGAACTACCTTTGGTAAACCCATGCTGACTACCTTTAATTAGTTTGTATTTATTACCTCCACCACCGAAGGTGAAGGAGGGTTATGTTTTCACCCCTTTCTGTCTGTTTGTCTGTGTACAGAATATCTCAAAAGGTTGTGGACGGATCCAGATGAAATTTGGTGGACAGGTTTGGTGTGTGACAAGGACGAACTGATTCGATTTTGTTGAAGATCGGATCCGGATCCGCCGACTAGAATTTTTAAAGAGATTCTTCACCATTGAGAGATTGGGCCAAAAACGATATGTAGCACGATATCTCAAAATGTGGACAGATTTGGCTGAAACTTGGTGGACTTGTTGGGTGTGACAAGGAAGAATTGATTCAACTCGCCGCTCCCTCAACACTGCCTGCACTCGCCGCTCCCTCAACACTGCCTGCACTCGCCGCTCTCTCAACATCATGCCGATGGGGCCAAAACGTTGCTTTATAATAAAATTTCCAAGTGACAGAAGTGGGTGCTCTTTATGATAAATGTGACATGGGATTTTGGGAGACATTTATGGAAATTACCATTTACACCTCACAATGCATTTAGCCTACTCCTCCCCCATAATTGAATTGTTTTATAGCTGTGAATCAATCACCACAATCAGGGATCTACAAGGGCAACATGTGGTTGCTTCAATAGAAATTAACAGGAAATTCAGTAAAGCTGTATTTGCTGATTTTCAGTGTATTTTTTATTTTTTTAACAAGTATACAAAGCGAAAAATTTGTTCATAATTATGGAAAAAAAAACTTCCGATTTCAACACATTGGTTTAAATTAATAATTAAATAAACGATCCGCAATATATACCAGTGGGGCATGCTTGCACACTGCAAGCAACTACTCGGGTGCATCCCACACGCAGACATAATAATTATAAGCTGTTTATATTTGATGGAAGTGGATTGAGAGAGATATACAGCTCTGGAAAAAATTAAGAGACCACTGCAAAATTATCAGTTTTTCTGGTTTTACTATTTATAGGTATGTGTTTGAGTAAAATGAACATTTTTGTTTTATTCTATAAACTACTGACAACATTTCTCCAAATTCCAAATAAAATATTGTCATTTAGAGCATTTATTTGCAGAAAATGACAACTGGTCAAAATAACAACAAAGATTCAGTGTTTTCAGACCTCAAATAATACAAACAAAACAAGTTCATATTCATTTTTAAACAACACAATACGAATGTTTTAACTTAGGAAAGAGTTCAGAAATCAATATTTTGTGGAATAACCTGATTTTCAATCACAGCTTTCATGCGTCTTGGCATGCTCTCCACCAGTCTTTCACATTGCTGTTGGGTGACTTTATGCCACTCCTGGCACAAAAATTAAGCAGCTCGGCTTTGTTTGATGGCTTGTGACCATCCATCTTCCTCTTGATCACATTCCACAATGGGTTCAGGTCTGGAGATTGGGCTGGCCATGACAGGATATTGATCTGATGGTCCTCCATCCCACACTTGATTGACCTGGCTGTGTGGCATGGAGCATTGTCCTGCTGGAAAAATCAATCCTCAGAGTTGGGGAACATTGTCAGAGCAGAAGGAAGCAAGTGTTCTTCCAGGACAACCTTGTACGTGCTTGATTCATGAGTCTTCACAGACAAAATCTGCCCGATTCCAGCCTTGCTGAAGCATCCCCAGATCATCACTGATCCTCCACCAAATTTCACAGTGGGTGCGAGACACTGTGGCTTGTTGGCCTCTCAGGTCTCCATCTAACCATTAGATGACCAGGTGTTGGGCAAAGCTGAAAATTGGACTATCAGAGAAGATGACTTACTCCCAGTCCTCTACGGTCCAATCCTTAAGGTCTTTTGCAAACCTCAGCCTGGCTCTTCTTTGCTTCTCATTGATGAAGGGCTTTTTCTTGCTTTGAACGACTTCAGCCTGCCCTAGAAGCCTGTTCGACCCGTCCTCGCGTGCACTTCACCCCAGCTGCCGTTTGCCATTCTTTTGTAGGTCACTTGATGTCATCCGACGGTTGAGTAACATTCGAATGAGTTGGTGGTCATCCTGGTCAGTGGAAAGTCGTTTTTGCCCTCTGCCAGTTGCCAATGTAGCTTTGTTGTCCCCAATGTCTGCTGCTTGACCTTGTTCTTATGAACCGCAGTCTTTGAAATTTTAAGGATGGAAGCAACGTGAGCTTACTGTATCCCTCTGCCAGTAAAGCCAGAATTGAACCCTTATTTTCCTCACTCAAAACTTTTCTTTTCAATTCTTTTGGCATGGTCAATAGCTATCTTTTTGATTCCAATTACTTTTGAGGTACTACTAGCACTGTTTTTGCCATCCAGCTGGTCATATTGCAAGAGGATAGTGATGACCACAGCAGTGTTTTTATACTTTTCCTTGTTAAATAAGATTCGGTTCAGGTGATCACCTAATCAGTACCTCACTAAGTAGAATGAGGTGTGCCTGTGTTGGAATTCAACAGACACTGGAATGGAATGGCTGCCATACATGTAGAATGCTGATTTAAAATTTTTTGAGTGTGGTTTATTTTTTTCCAGAGCTTGGTATTATTGCCTCATTCAGTACACTTTTCGGTTATCAATTGTAGGTGTCTATTAGACTAAGAATGACAAACTGAGATAAATGGAAATATCAAGCAATTACTATAAACAATGACCAAAACAATGGCAAGTCACATGACCCAAAATGCAATATAATTAAATATGCAATATTTCAGCGTGCCATCATGACTACGATTACTTAGTAATTAGCAAATTGCTAATTATGACTACTTAGCAATTAGCAATATTTAAACATATCAATACTAAAGCACATCATAGATCAGACATACACATATAAATCACTTGTAATTACTTCCTTTTTAATGTATAAAGTCCAGTCTCCTTCAACGGTTTTAAAATCCCATTGTGCTTGCATTCTTCAAACAGCTAAAGAACTCAAGTAAATGAAGAATTAGGGATTAGAATGAGCTCTTTATTGAAAAGTTTACAGCTATAGTAATTTTTAATGTAAACATGGCAAAAGTTATAAAACAAGAGGCAGAAGCAGTGCTTGTTACCATTGCCTAGCAACGAGCTCCAGTGTCAGCTCCATTGTCTAACAGCAGCGAGTGGTCACCTTCAAAGTAATCTCCCTGGGAGTCTATACACGCTTGCCAACGTCGCTGCCATGCTTTGAAGCACCCTTGGAAGTCGTTGTCTGAAAGGCCATTTAGCTCATTGGTCACGGCTCTCTGGATCTCTTCTACTGATGCAAAATGAGTTCCTTTCATTGGAGTTTTCAGTCTTGGAAACAAGAAAAAATCACATGGAGCCAAGTCGGGAGAGTAGGGAGGATGTTCAAGCACAGTGATTTGTTTGTCTGCCAATAATTGCATCACAGAGAGGGTCGTGTGTGCGGGAGTATTGTCGTGATGGAGAATCCACTTGTTAGGTGCGAGCTCTGGTCTGACGCACAAAACACGTTTTCTCAAACTTTCCAAAACGTCACGGTAAAATGTTTGGTTCACTGCTTGTCCTGGACGAACAAACTCCTTGTGGACAATCCCTTTGATGTCGAAAAAACAAATCAGCATTGTTGTGACTTTGGACTTTGACATGCGAGCTTTTTTCGGTCTTGGGGATGAGGGTGTTTTCCACTGCAGACTCTGGCGTTTTGTTTCTGGCTCGTACTGGTAGACCCAGGTCTCACCTCCTGTGATGATTTTGTTCAACAGACCGCGATCTTCTGAATGAAGGCGTTCTGACAAGTCAGAACAAACCTGAAGCCTTCCTTCTTTTTGCTTGTTGCTCAGGTTCTTTGGGACCATCTTGGCACACACCTTTCTCATGTTGAGTTTTTCAGTTAAAATCAACCTCACAGTCTCTCTGTTCAAATTCAACTGGTCCGCTATCAATCTGACTGTCAAACGCCCATCAGATCGGACCAACATTCTCACCCTTTCGACATTTACGTCCGTTTTTGCAATCGATGGGCGTCCTGACCTCGCGTCATCATTCACATCCATTCTCCCTTCTGCAAACCTCTTGGCCCACTCAAACACACGTGATCTTGACATTGCGTCTTCCGTGTACACCAGCTTCAACTTGTCGAAAATGTCCGTGGCACTTTCGTTTAGTTTTACCAAAAACTTGATGATGATTCTCTGTTCCATAAATTTGTCGTTCATCTTCAGAACACGATTGCAACTGCAAGCAACTACTCCCGTGCATCCTACGTGCAGACATAATAAATATTAAGCTTTAAATATTTGATGATATGGATTGTGAGAGTTTTATATTCAAGACCACTAGGTTACAATGATATACAAGCCAAAAGACAAACTAACAATGTTGCACATTCAAAATGAACTTAAACAAACTATGACCAAAAAATTGTCAAGTCACCCAAAATGCAGCACAATTAAATACACAATATTTCAAGTGTGCCATCATCACTATGATTACTTCATAATTAATAAATTGCTAATTATTATTAGTTATTAATTAGCGATTTTTAAAACATCACATCATCGATCAGAGACATACACATATGAATCACTTGTAATTGCTTCCTTTCTAATGGATAAAGTCCGGTCTGCTTTGACTGTTTTAAATGCCTCTTTACAGGATGGACACAGAAAGAGCACACAAAACTATAAATAGTAATATTTCTCAAAGCAATAGAAAAATATACAATAGTACATGGAATATTTTACTTTTTGCAACTGAATATTGCAATCACTTACAACTATACACTGTCCGAAGAGAGAAGGTCAAAGCAACACAAAACACAAGTCAAATATAGAAAAGGTCGAGCTCTTCAACACACAACCTTCCACGGCCGCTGCTTAAAGTAAAATGAAAAGCTTGGTGAGCTAAGCCATTTATATCAATTGTTGCCATGGCAATATTCTGTGAAGCAGGTGTGCACGTCCAACGCCGCCGATGTGCAAAGCGTGCACCTCGGTGTTCACAAAGTTACCGGTCGGTGCGGAAGGTTGAGGTCACATCGCTCGTGTGTGTCGGCCGGGGTGAGGGCGAGAATGCAGACCCTGCGCATGAGCTGTGCAAACCTGCAGCCAAGGCTGTGGTAGAGGTTGCACGACCGGTTTGTGAACCGTATTTTTCAGCATGCGGTAAACAGCCGCGCCATGGGACCGAAACCATGCGGTCCGTGCAGGCTGCCGCAAGTGCGTGGGTGGGTGAGTGTGGGCATGTGCACGTGTGTGGTGAGTGAGGTGAACAACGTTGCGAGTGTGGCGCCATTGTGTGAACACCTTTGAATGGACGTTGAGGAAGAAGGAGGAATGCTATCGGGGAAGCCGCCAGAGAGTGATGGTTGTGCTTTAGGTTTAGAACAGCTTCCCCAGGATGTAGTTGGTACGATTCCGGATAAGGGTGAGCAAGTGGTGTCGCATGTGGGAGCATGCGTGCATGCAGGTCCTTGCAGAGTAACGAACAAAGCAAAGTTATATTGGTGTTTGAATGCTCTCACCGGGTTTCATGTGGAGCTCAGCGGTTTAAAAAGAAGCGTCACGGTTTGGGCACATTTCTTCCCCCCCCCAGAACGCCTTGCAGACAAGGATGGGGCATTAAAGTAAATTGGGGAGGGGGATAAATTCACCATGAGGCTTTCAGAAAAGGAGATGGAATACGTGTGGCAAATTCACAGTGTTCCCATGATAATTGGCGGAAAAGCAGGAACACCAAGACGTGCAAAGAGGGGTCAACGGTGGACCCAGGGTGCGAGCACGCGAGACCATCAGGCATGCACAGAGGGCCGTGCGGGGTGCGTGGCGCACATGGCCAAAGTGGGTATGGCGACCACAGCTGTGGACTTTTCCCGAGTTCCATGTGCGCTTGGTGGGGGCTCCACAGCACGTGCCAGGTGTGAAGGCTAAAGCTGCGTCCATGGGCATTCCACGTGTTCCAAAGGATAATTCGAGGTCTGGAGAACTGAAGCAGGCAGCCGGGATTAGATGACTTGATGATTGAAATTGACAATTGGGTTTATTTTTACCCTCGCCGAAGGAGAGGGTATTGCATTTGGGTCTGTCTGTTTGTCCGCACAGAACTTTCGTGTTTTTTTTTTCCACAACCGCTTGTCAGTGACATAAAATTTTCACCATTGCCGCAATTACTCATGTAGAATGTTGTAATTATAATGACGTCATAGGTCACGTGGTGTGGCAGCCATGTTGGAAAAACGGAAAAACTTTGGAGGAGGCGAAAAACTCCAATCAGGAGGTGAGTGGGAGGGGAAGAAATTCCTCGGACCTCGCAAAAGGGAAGAGTAGAGTGGTCGTGAGGGACAGAGTACAAGAGCGATCGTGGCCTTTTTGATGCTCTAGGAAGAGCGCGAGAGCAGTGATCGTGGCCATTGCTTTTGGTCTGCGATCGTGGTCTGCGGTCCTTTGTGGGACTCCTCATGGAGGTGGTGGTCGAGCAGCCAGGATCGTGGGCTCGGTGGATTCCGGGATGTGGGTTCGAGTCCCACCGTGGGGTTAGAGTCAGGTGTGACCGCACGAGGCGGAAAGGTACCCAACCAGACCATGACTCTCTGCTCGCCTTCCCTCTCGAGCCGAAGGGTCCAATAAAGACCCGACGGGGTCCATTTCGTGTGTGTGTGTGTGTGTGTGTGTGTGTGTGTGTGTGTGTGTGTGTGTGTGTGTGGCACCAGTCTGTTAAGTAGAATTGTATGTGTTGATTGCTCATTGTCATGCATTTTATTGTGATTAAGTCTGCTCTTTGTGCTCCCCTCCCTATAAATAAACCCTCTTGTTAAATGTTCCAGTTTCGTGTGCCCGTGTTTTTTCTTCCATTGACCCAGCACGGTTCGTGCTCGAGAACCAGTAAGCCGATTGGGCTGTAAGTTGTCGTTTGGACCGATGTACTTTGCTAATTCCGCTTGGCTACACCGGACCGAGGTCGTTAGAGCGACTCGGTTCGACAGAGTCCGTTGAGGGTGTGACCTCTCCGGTAATTTGACGACGTGGGTACTTAGGTATATTGAAATTTGGCTATTAACCCTACCCATGCCGTCAGAGAATTGGCGATCACGGTCCTTAAGTGACCCGTGACCTTTGGAGTTATCCAAGGGTTACGACCTTGCAATTCCGGGTGTTCGGTGGGAGACGGCTCTACTGCTCCACCTGGCGGCCGTTCCTCGCCACCGACCCCCGGCCCACAACAATATGATGTCATAGGTCACATGGTTTAGGAGAGGAGGAGAGGAGATTGGGACCATACTCTGTGCAGAGCGTTGGTGCTGTCTAAGCAGTCTCCTTGTCTAATGGGCACAATCCTGGACAGGTCGCCACTCTGACACAGTATACCAGCATGCTGGCACTCATTTTGCCGACCTCGAAGATGACAGGTCGAGTTAACCACACCTGGTATTACTTCAACAGCTGAGCGGGATTTGAACTCAGGACCCTAGGCTCCAAAGCCCACCACTCTAACCATTAAGCCAACTCCAGGCATATGGTTTGGGAGTCATATTGGATTTACCCTGAAACATAAAAATCTTCTTCTCCAGAACGGCTGGACAGATTGAGGGCAAACTTCACACAAATGTTCCCAAACACATGCGTGTACAAGGTTGTCAAGGAATAACTGTCACATGGTTTGGCAGCGATATTGGATTTAAGAAAAATATTAAATGTTTTCTCTGAAACCAATAAATCAATCGTCGTGAAACTTCACATTGTGATCTCGTCGTGATGGGGATACATGTTTTAAATTTCAACTTGACAAATTCAATTTAAATTTCAACACATGGTCTGGCAGCCAGAATTGTTTAATTTTTTGATTTGGGTTTTTTTATTTTTTTATTTTTTGAATAAGGCTCACTTGGCCATGCCTGGATGGGTTTGAGTGGAGAGGAGTAGCAGCTGAAATGCGAATCTTATCTAGGTTCCTCCTGATGACTTTTCTTTTTGCTTGTTTGGGTTCATTCTGATTTCTGCAATGCAGGACTGTTCCTGTTTAGTCTTCCATTTGATTCGAATTGAATTTATTTTAATCCCATTCTGAATTAAATTGAATAATAATAAATAAAAAACCGTCATGGCTCAGGGTCAGGGTCAGGTATCCGATCAAAGCGGGGTTGCATCAAAGCGGGACGTCTTGGTACCCGGTCATCACTGCCAGCAGTTATAAAGTGGCAGTTCTAATTATGTCTCATGAATTACATAACACACCAGCACGCAAACGCCACACAAAAGAAGTTCTGGTGAGGGTCTGCAACCGTGACCACCTCTTTGTGAGTTTCCAGTTTTCCCTTCCACTTCTGTGATTGAGTGTTTGAAGCTGTATCCATCTTGTTTACCCCGTGCCATCCAGTTGCTTCCATTCTTCCCCACATACCTTATCCCTTCAAGTCTCCCTCTATTTTGTCCTTCTTCCCTGCTATTGGTATGTTCCCCCCCCTCATTCTACTGTTCTTTTCATTCTATTCCGTTCTGTGTTCTAGCTCCTCCATGACCATCAGCTCAGTCTACAAAAAAATCGAAAAAAAATTAAAATCGGACTCATCCGGTGTTGTAAAGCTATGTGGTGGAAAGGAAAGAGACAATGTGGTGGCAGTGGGCAGCACACTGAAAATAACGTAAGGAAGGCAACAGAATCAAGATTATGTAGGGAAAAGTTCCACAGATGAGAAAAGAGGTATGAAAGAATGGAGGTGAACGTTGAATCAATAAATAAATACTGAGCAACGGTGACCAAGATAAGATGGATTTCAAAGCATTTTTTTTTTTGCAACGATTAACCAAAACTCTCCTCACCTTCCGATTCCACGAGATCCAAAGCTTCAGATTTAACCCCGGCAATGTCAGCTGCACAGACAAAATTCCATAGAAATTCGTTGAAATGGCAAGTGGTTTCACCGAAAATGTTTACAAAGATTTCTTGAAATAAAGTAGTTTTTAATTGCAGGAACGAAGTCGATGAGGCCTTGCCATGAGTGAAGGACAATATTTGAGCCGACCCAGAAGCCCTTGTGTAACAATATCATAACTTACGCCATTTTACCAATGGGAGTCTTCTGAATGATGAACATTTTGAAAACTCACATATTTGCCGATTACAAAACAAGTATGACCATTTTCAAACTCTGAGGTAGTGTGATGGGCTTTCAGATGGTAATTATAAACCCTCTCAATGATACAGTCCCCACACTCACTAATTCCATGATAAAATGTGAATGATTTAATCATTTTATCCAAATTTGTGGTGTGATGGGCTGAGATTGTTTCTTGCTCATGGTTTAGGCCAGGACAATAATGGATGGAAACCAGGTGAGTCGTTTTCCTCGTTAATGCTATTTTGATACAGCAGGGTAGGTTGCTCCCATTTCCTTCTTCAAAAGTACTCTCTCGAGTGCAACTTAATAACTACAGGAAACAACATTTATGTTTGCCTCGACAACATCATGCCATCGAATCGTTATTACATCACAAATCAAACTGGAGTCTTAGCTATGTTCATTTCTGATAGTTAAGGCATCTTGTCATAGACCCCTCCAGCCAAGTCACCTTTCCGCACTTCCCAAAGCAAATCCCCCTCATCAAGAAATAATCCCAAATATCTGAATATCAGTTTCTCTGAACCTCACATCTCTTCTACCCATGACTATGTTCAAGTCTTCCATTAATCATCAAAACTTTTGTTTTCAAAACATTCCTATTCTACCCGTCTCTCCCGACCTCTCTAAATTTGCCTGCAATCACAATATCATCCCTTTTGAAAGCCTTTTCATTTTTACGAGTTTCAGCGC
Organism: Eptatretus atami; assembly: GCA_035128595.1. Classification (NCBI taxonomy): domain Eukaryota; kingdom Metazoa; phylum Chordata; class Myxini; order Myxiniformes; family Myxinidae; genus Eptatretus; species Eptatretus atami. Next base: position 48,890,263 of record CM068958.1, on the reverse strand, counting down.
AAAAAATATAAAACTTCCATTGCAATTGCACCAAAAACAAATTCAGCTCGATGAAGAAAGAATATGACACTGACTGGAAACTATAGCGAAAAGTCCTAATATCGGTGCTAAGTTTTGCTAATGCAGAACTATTCCTTATTGGTTGGGGAAGAAAAGTGACTGTCCTTCAGCATGAGTAATTGAAAAAATAAATACATAAATAACTTTTATATTTGGAAAAGGAAATGCTTCCTTCTCACCCTTTGTATCCACAGCTTCCAAAGCTTCGGGTTCAACCTTCACGATCTGCAGAAAGTCTGTAAGATAAACAACAGGCCTAATGCATGTGCTGGGGCGAGTTTAAAAAAAGAAAGAAAAAAAAGGAACATTTCAATTATAACTAGAAGGGCACTTGGTAGAGTGCATACCTCCATCACATAATGCCTGATCCATGAGATCATATCAGGCCCATTACATTTTTGAAATATCATGCTATACAGTACTATATCATTTTTGGCCCGATCTCTGAACGGTGAAGAATCACGATAAAAATTAAATAATTGTCGTATCCAGATCAGGATTCGGATCTTCACCAAAATCGAAGCAATTCGTCCTTGCCACACACCCAACCTGTCCACCAAGTTTCATCCGAATCCGTCCACAACTTTTTGAGATATCGTGCTATATATCGGTTCAGCACGATCTCTCAATGGTGAAGAATCACTTAAAAAAATTTATCAGATCCGGATTCGGATCTTCACCAAAATCTAATCAGTTCGTCCTTGTCACACACCCAACGTGTCCACCAAGTTTCATCTGGATCCGTTCACAACTTTTTGAGATATCCTGTACACAAACAAACAAACAGAAAGGGGTGAAAACATAACTTCCTTCACCTTCAGTGGTGGAGGGAAAAAGCACTTAAAACGAAAACAAAAATATAATCCCTCCTGTGCTTTTGGCTGTGGAAGCATAAAAATGCAAAAAGATGTCAAGATGGCAATACAAAAAGATTCTAACAAGGAAGGGATCCGAAAATGGTATGATGGAAGTTCATATCTACACATCATAACATATATCTATACTATATAACTATATATATATATGAAGCCTGCTGTTGGCGCAGTGGTTAGGGCAGCGGCTTGGGATCCAAAAGGTCCTGAGTTCAAGCCCCGTTGACCACTGAATATACACCAGGGGTTGACTCAGCCTTGTCATCCTTCCGAGGTCGGCGAATGAGTACCAGTATACTGGCCGGTGCGTATACCCCGGTAAAATAGTGTACATATCCCTGTGTCGTAAGAGGCGACCAGGGTTGCCGTCAGGAAGGGCATCCGGCGTAAACCTGTGCCAAATCACTATGCGGATCATACGGGATGATCCGCTTGTGGCGACCCCAAACGGACAGCCGAAAGAAGAAGAAGATATATATATATATATTATATATATATATATATATATAGAATATATATATATATATATATACACATACATATCGACAAACATTATTAAGTAGTTTAGAACACCCCATTTTCCAGTTTACTGAAATAAGCAGTTTAATATTTCAATGTATTCTGAAATAAAGCATAGAACAAATAACACAATTGCAGATAAAAGAATCATGGAATCGTTTGTTGAACAAAATTTAATATAAATTTTTGACTCTTCAAAGTAGCCACCTTTTGCAGAATAACAGCCGAACAAACGCGGCATTCTTTCTACAATGGAAATCAATATTTGTTCGGAAAGTTCTTCCCAACACTGTTGCAGAAGTTCCATAAATGTGTTGACTTGTAGGTTGCTTTGCTTTCACCCTTCTGTCCAGTTCATCCCAAACTAGCTCGATGGGTTTAGTCTGGAGACTGTGCGCATTCATGATTTTAAGCCAACCGCACCTTGTTCTTTTCTTCTAAGGTAGTTCTGACATAGCCTGGAGGTATGTTTGGTCGTTATCTTGCTGTAGGATGAACCCTGACCAACTAGCGTAGACCAGAAGGGTATTGCATGGCGCTGCAAAATGCTGTGGAGCCCTTTGGTCAAGTGCCAGTCACTCTGTGCAAGTCGCCGATCTGGACCCAGCAAAGACCCCAGATCATCACGCTTCCTCCCCATGTTTGACAGTTCGTGTCACACACTGAGGACCATCCTTCACCTACTCGACGGCGTACAAAACCCTGCGTGATGAACCGAAGATTTTCAAATTTAGTCAATCGGTCCATAAGACCTTCTTCCAGTTTCAGTGGTCCACTGTCGGTGCTTCATGCCCAGGTAATCCTCTATTCTTATTTTGCCATTTTTATCAATGGCTTTTTCTACTGCCACTCCACCTGTCAACTGCAGCTCGAAGTCTTCTCTTCACAGTTGAAACTGAGACTTTCTTACTCGACCGTGTTAAGCTGTGCTTGAAGCTGCTGTCCTGTGAGCCGCCCCCACGCAAGCTTTTGACTCTCAGAAACTTGTCTTCTGATTGTGTTGTGCGTTTGGACTGCCAGACCTCTTCCTGTCAGAGTTTCTCCAGTTTCAAGTTGCCTTTGATGTGTAGGAACTTTACTCACTGACACTTGGCTTACTTTGCAATTTCTCTAAAGGAAAGCCGACCTTTTAAGGGTTATATAGTCTGTTTGTCTACTTTGTTAATTGTCTTTTTCTCGCCATTATGAAGCAATATACTACTTCCTGAGTGCAATATTGTCCAAATATGTCTTAAGAGGTGTAGCAACACAGTCTGTTCCAACACTGCTTTTATACAGACAGTGGGTTGCAACTATCACAAAAGTTGGGACACCTGAAGGAATTGTTCTGCATTAACTTTCAAGCTAAATTTACTTCCATTGCTGCAGAACAGCTGCAGTTGCTAAACCATTCTTGTTCCTGAAAACAGCTTTTTTTAACAACTCTGAAATTTACATTTTTTTCAGTTTTTGGTAACCTAACTTTTTTTTTTTAAACCTCGGCAGGTTACCGATTAGCATTTCAGGTTATCACTGAGCTTGAACGCTTAAATTTCAGTAAAAACTGAAAAATGGGGGTGTTCTAAATTTCGACCGTTGAAGTATACATTATGTGTGTGTGTGTGTATATATATATATATATATATTATATATTATATTGTACAGGGCTGCAAAAGTAGTAGACAGTAATGAAAACAAAACGTGCGCACAAAACGTATTATTATACAAGCTATCATAAAACATATCAATAATAAACATATTAATCTCGTATTAATGAATGATTTATAGTATTAAATGAATCCTAGCAACCACTATTATAATCACTGTATACTGGTATATCCTTCTGTTCCTATTTGCAGCCCCCTGTATATGTATAATTATATATATATTATATATATTTAATATACATATATACAGTGAACCTCGTTTAAACCGCCAGCGCTGGGACGACGTCGTATATGGCGTTATGCGAGGGTGGCGTTGAACGGGGGGTTGCTAGAAGGGATTCAGATGTCCGATATCAATGTCACGCGTCGGTCCGTGCACGACACAGGATCCACGTGCACCAGAATTGATCTTTGGGCGCGTTTTCAACAGTCTTTCGAGTTTATTTTACCTTCTACTTCATCCTTTGGAACTACAAGGAATAAGAATGGATAACAAAAATATATAATATGTAAACTACATTACACCAGACACAGGCCTATTCCATGTAGTACGTATTTTGTTTCTGCACAACATGTTCAAAAAAACAGAGCTCAAAGTCAGGCGCTCATAGTTATTGTGTGCATATTGTACGTGTGGATGAATTCACAGAACACCATTCAGTTCCCCGAAGTCAGTTTATTCGATAAGTGTGTGTTCCAGGTTAGATTCCCCCACAATGTAAACGGGCATTGTTCGTGTGCCGGGCTGTGCATCTTTTGAGTTAGCGAATTCTTTCTCTATCTTTTTTTAACAAACACAACATCTCCTCAACAACAACAACCACGCCATCTAACAACACATCACTCCTCCACAACACCATAACATCCTCGACAGCGGAAGTGCCGTCGTGCAAACTCGTGCGCGACAGGATCGGCGACTTCAACCACGTCCGCGTGTGATCGTGATTTCAACCACGTCCGCGTGTGATCAGCGATTTCAACCACGTCCGCGTGTGATCGGCGATTCAACCACTCCGCGTGAGAGGGCGATTCAGCCTGGGTGAAGGTCAAAGGTGAAAAGGGGAAGGCGCGATTCGGGTGGTAAGCCCACAGCGGCCCCTCCCTTGGGGCTATAAAAAGCCGAGTATGGGACGCCGACAGCCAGTGGAAGAAGTTGGCGAGTGAGACATTCGGCTGTTAGCGAGCAGTTGGTGGCGATTGGAGTCGTCGTTGGAGCCCGTCAAGTCGCAGTTCGCTGGAAGTCGCCAGCGCAAACCAAGGGAGCCAGTCGGAGCGCGGAGTCGGGGTCCGGGCAAACTACCCTGAAGCGGTCGAGCGAAAGACCCGTTCACTCCTCCAGCGCTTTGTCGACTAGCCCGACCGACCAGCGCAGTGAAGGTCGGACGGCCGAGGGAACTGAGCAAGCCACTCGCAAGCCGCTCAGCGACTGGCGCGTTTACACCACAGGACCGAGCAGAACACCAGAGGCCACCAGCCCAAAGACCATCGAGTCGCACCAGGGCAGCCAGTAACGCGGCCGGTCTCTAGGCCTGTTCTTCATCCCGGCCTGAGTGCATTAAAGGCTCACGAGCCCGATTCTGTTCTTTCTTGGTTTGCATGAAGTCTGTGGCCCTGTCTTACAAGTAGAATTGTTGTTAAGTGCCTTATTATTGCATTCGAGAGCTCGGCTGTAGCTTTTTGCTCGTTCCGTCCTATTCCCCATTGACTGCTACGTGCTGGGTGAAATAAATGCCCATTGTTGAATGTCAACCCGCACGTTGCGTCACTTCTCCATTGATGCCATGGTGTGTTCGGAGAATAGCCTGGCTTTTCTAAGCCAGATAAAAGTGATCTTGGTCCGCGGGGATTTGGCGATTTATAACCGCTCGGCTTCGCATACGG
>CM068958.1:48858568-48871280 GCA_035128595.1 Eptatretus atami | reverse complement strand
AATTCTGTCTGTTTGTTTGGATGTTTGTTGGATGTTTGTTCGTTTGTCATCAGCATAATTGGTAGTAAACGTGGGCGGATTTTGACCAAACTCGGGTGGTAGTACATCTTATGACCTAGTGCTTTGGAAATTGTGATGGTTGCTAGGCCACTTTGGTTCTCTAGCAACAACCGAAAAACCTTCAAAATCGGTACCGTTCACGCGAAATCAATTCCGAAAGCCATTATCCCACGTAGGGTTATGAAATTTGGCACGAATGACTACAGGTGATGCTCTATCAAAATTATTCCGGTTTTGTGATATATGGAATACTTACTCGCAGCGCCCCCAACAATTAGGGTATGCGTGAAAATAGGCGAAAATTGAAGGCCCCTAGCGACCAGGTGGTGCATCGATACGAATGAAACTTTGCAGGTTCATGGTACTCAATGAGTACTACAACTTTGCCTCAGGACATATTGACCGATTTCGCTTAGGTCAGGGGTCAAAGGTCAATTAGTGCAAATATTGATAATATGCGAGAGCTGGAGGTGCTTCGTGCCAAATGCTACTCCTCCTCGGTTATGGTCGGATGGTCATGAAAATTCACACTAATCGTCTGGAATAATTGTGCACAAACGATCGAGCCGGATTTCGATTTAGATCTTTGTTCACCCACAGCACCCCTCGAACTTTGGGGATTCCGATTTCAAACCGCATTTCGGTACTTCTTCATTAAATGGATACCGAGTAGTTTAGTAGATGAACTGGATGAGATTTGATATGCATAATCTTAAGGTGATTCCCTATCCGCTATATGACATCCATTTTGCTCTATTCTTATAGTTTTCATGCTCGGCGACCCATGGCCGCCTACCGCTTTCTGTTTGTTTGTTCACCTCCAGGTCACAATTCTAAACCAATCATCATGAAACTTTACCAAGTTGTAGTGGTAGTCTCAAGTGAGAAACCTATTGATATTGAGGTCAAAGGTCAAAGTCACTCAAGGTCAAATTTTCTTAAATCGTCATTTTTCATCCGATTGACTTGAAATTTTAACAAGATTTGCATTTCCATTACTGGATTGGGAAAACAAATATTTTGAGGTCAAAGGTCAAAGGTCAACTCAAGGTCAAATTCCTAAATCATAAATTTTATCTGAAAAATCGTCAATTTTCATCCGATTGACTTGAAAATTAAACAGCAATTGCATAATGCATGACTGAATTGGGAATCCAACTATTTTTGAGATCAAAAGGTCAAAGGTCAACTCAAGGTCAAACTTCTAAAATCATCAATTTTCATCTGAATAAATCAATTTACACTTCCGGTCAAAGTTTTAGAACACCCCATTTTTCCAGTTTTTACTGAAATTTAAGCAGTTTAATGTTTCAATGTACTCTGAAATTAAAGCATGGAACAAATAAACATTGCAGATAAAAAAAGTAAATCATGGGATCGTTGTTTTGAACAAAATTTAATCCAAATTTTTGACTCACCGCTGTTACACTGCTGTTGATAGGGAAGTAGCCACCTTTGCAGATATAACAAGCCGAACATACTCGTGGCATTATTTCTGCAATGAAAATCAAACATTGTTCAGAAAGTTCTTCCCAACACTGTTGCAGAAGTTCCCACAAATGTGTTGCACTTGTAGGTTGCTTTGCTTTCACCCTTCTGTCCAGTTCATTCCCAAACCAGCTCGATGGGTTTAAGTCTGGAGACTGTGCTGGCCATTGCATGTTTGAAGCCAACCATCTGATCTTTTCTTCTAAGGTAGTTCTGCCATAGCCTGGAGGTATGTTTTGGGTCGTTATCTTGCTGAAGGATGAACCCCTGACCAACAAGGCGCAGATCAGAGGGTATTGCATGGCACTGCAAAATGCTGTGGTAGCCCTCTTGGTTCAGGGTGCCAGTCATTCTGTGCAAGTCACCGACTCTGGATCAGCAAAAGAGCCCCAGATAATCACGCTTCTCCTCCATGTTTGACAGTCGGTGTCACACTGAGGAACCATCCTTTCGCCTACTCTATGCATACAAAAACCCTGCGTGATGAACTGAAGATTTCAAATATTGATTCATCGGTCCATAAGACCTTCTTGCAGTTATCAATGGTCCACTGTCGGTGCGTCATGGCCAGGCAAGCTTCTTTTTTCTTATTTTGCCATCTTAGCAATGGCTTTCTTACTGCCACTCGACCTGTCAAACCTGCAGCTCGAAGTCTTCTCTTCACAGTTGAAACTGAACTTCCCTACTTCGACCAGTGTTAAGCTGTGCTGAAGCTGCTGTCTGTGAGCCGCCCCTCACGCAAGCTTTTGACTCTCAGAAACTTGTCTTCTGATTGTGTTGTGGCTTTGGGTCTGCCAGACCTCTTCCTGTCAAGTTTCCTCCAGTTTCCAAGTGCCTTTTGATGGTGAAGGAAACTTTACTCACTGTCACCTTGGCTTACTTTTCAATTCTCAAAAGGAAAGACCTACACTTTTAAGGGTTTAATGGTCTGTCTGTCTTCCTTTGTTAATTGTCTTTTTCTTGCCATTATGATAGCAATATACTACTTCCTGCAGTGCAATATTGTTCCAAATAATGCTTCAGAGGGTGGAGCAACACAGTCTGTTCCAACACTGCTTTCATAACTGACAGAGGGTTTCTAACTAATCAACAAAAGTTGGGACACCTGTAGGAATTGTTTACATCAACTTTCAAGCTTAATTTACTTCCATTGCTGCGAACAGCTGTGGTTGTGCTAACCCATTACTTGTTCCCTGAAAAGGCTTTTTTAACAACTCTGAAATTTACATTATTTTTTCAGTTTTTGGTAAACTAAACCTTTTTTTTAACCTCTGGAAGTTTACCGCTTATCTTTGTACCATTTCAGGTTATTCACTGGACTAGAACTGCTTAAGTTTCAGTAAAACTGGGAAAATGGGGGTGTTCTCAAACTTTTGACAGGGAGTGTACATCCTATTAACTTGAAAGTTGAACAGGATTTGCATAGTCCATCACTAAAACGGGAAAGCAACTGTTTTCTGAGGTCTAAAGGTCAAAGGTCAACTCAGGTCAAGCTTCTAAAATCATCAATTTCAATCTGAAAAATAATCAATTTTCATCTGATTGACCTGAGCTTTGATTAAGATTGTCAATTTTAATCTCAATGAAATGGACAAACAAACTTTGGAGAGGGGGTGTGGATTTTGCAAAGTATCGTACTCTGCATTACATTCTTTTTTTTTTTTTACCTCCGCCACTAAACGTGAAGGAGGTTATATTTTCACCCCTTTCTGTCTGCTTGTCTGTGTACAGGATATCTCAAAAAGTTGTGGCGGATCCAGATGAAATTTGTGACAGGTTCGGTGTGTGACAAGAAATAACTGATTAGATTTTAGTGAAGATCTGAATCTGGATCAGGATCTGATAAGTTTTTTAAGTGATTCTTCACCATTGAGCGATTGGCTAAACTAATATATAACGTGATATCTCCAAAAGTTGTTGACGGATTCGGATGAAACTTGGTGGACAGTTGGGTGTGTGGCAAGGACGAATTTATTTCATTTTGGTGAAGATCTGAATCCGGATCTGGATCCGAGAATTATTTAATTTTTCAAGTGATTCTTCACCATTGAGAGATCGGGCCAAAAACGATACAGTACTGTATAGCATGATATTTCAAAAATGTATTGGGCCCGATATTCTCATGGATCAGGCATTACGTGGCGGAGGTATGCGCTCTCCGAGTGTCCTTCTTGTGTTGATTCTGTGGTGATCCCATTTGAGGTGGCGGGGAAGATGGAATTGTAGCATACACCAGAAACAGACTTTTCAGGGAACCGCCATGACGTTGAGGAGGTAAACTGCTTCTATATTTCAGCCTTAAGGTTAGTAAAGTGATTTTCGAGTTTTCCGATCGGTGGACATAGACTTCTTGTGAGCCTCACGAAGTTACTTAAAGTTGCCCTAGTCGGGTTAGCCTTCCATATTGGCAAAGCAAACTGCTTGACCACAAACTGGCTTGTCACATAATCATATGTACCGGAGTCAAGAAGATGAATAGGCTTGCTGCAGAGAAAATGGGATAAATCACTGCCTGAGATTAGACCTTTATGAAAGTATTTGGAGGTGAATCAATATAAGATGTGGCGGTGCTGACAGCCCAATCCTTTTCTGAGAGGCAGATTGCAGTCCTTGACAGTTTGCCTGTGTTGAACAGCCATATTCTGTAGCATTGAGGATGCTCCCTTTCAATAGCCAGAGATATATGGGCTTTGAGAAAGAAAGTGCATGAAAAACGCACAGGGGCAGAAGAAGAACAGGAGACGGTTAGTCATTACTCAGCCCAGGAGGGAGGATGTGCTGTGAAGAGAGATGCCGGGCATTCATTCCACTCTCTTCTCTTTCTCTCCCTCTCTCTTCCCTCCCTCCAATCTCTCAATTGACTAAATCTCATTTGATGTCAATGATGATGCACTGTTGATGTTTTGGTTTATGCAAATGAGCATCCAATTTCATTTTGCATAGAACATGTCATATGTGTCAAAGTGTATACATATTGCTGATTGCTCTATAAACCCTACATTTTTTTTGTCTTCCTTGTTGGTGATGTCTGAAGGTATCAACAGGAAGTATAACTTGTATGACCATTAATTCTGACTTGAGGCCAATGTGCTCGGTAGTTATTACCTCCGCATTGAAGGTGGACGGAGGTTATGTTTCCACCCGTTTGTTTGTCTGTCTGTGAGCATGATATCTGAAAACGTTATGGACAGATTCAGCCGAAACTTGGTGGACAGGTTGGGTGTGTGACAAGGACGAAGTGATTCGATATTGGTGAAGATCCGGACTGGATACAAGAATTTTTAATTACGTAAGTGATTCTCACCATTGAGAGATTGGGCCAAAAACGATACGTAGCATGATATTTCAAAAAGTTGTGGACGAGTTATAACAAAACTAGGTGGATGAGTTGGTCCGGTGACAAGAACAAGCAGATTCGATTTTGTTCAAGGACCGCGATCAAGATCCGGCCTACAGTGGGAAACAAAATGTAAACTGTTTAGCCAGGTGGAGGTGTGCGCTCTACGGAATGCCGTTCTAATTTGGACAAGCTTTTCCTTGTATTTGGTCTTTGGGCTCATCAAGTACATGTGTGGGTTTCTCATAATGAGTAGATTGCTTACTTTGTTTTTTTTGAAAATAAAAAGGCATTTCTCATGTTACATGTATTTTCGTGACAAGCTTTTCATGGCTTTACATAGCCATGTATTTTGGTGTTTAGTTCAAAGCATATGTGCTTAGTTTCATCCAATGTTTTGATTTTTTAAAACCTTTTTGTATGAAAAGGCAATTCTCAACAGAGACATATGCAGACGCCCAAAAGTGCTGAGCTTGCTAACTTTTCTTTTGGGTTGTTTTTTGAAAGATCTCTTCTCTCTCTCTCTCTCTCTCGCTCTTCTCTCTCTCTCTCTCTCTCTCTCTCTCTCTCTCTCTCTCTCTCTCTCTCCGCATTTTGCAATGGAAAAGGCTGGTCCACAGGGTTGCAATAACTATGGGTGATGTTTCATGGTGATGCTTAGGACCACTATTACGACAACAACTACGACTACTTCAATGGCCTCAATTGTTCTACCCTTCATGTGAAGTCAGCCGAGGAGAGTTTTTGGTTCACATATTTCACGAACCAGCTGGCCAGGCTTGACTGAAGGTACCAGGAATTTGTAATTTTTCAGGGTTCCGGCAAAAGCTCGCCTCTTTATGTCGAGAGACCCCATGGGATCTTACAGTGAACTCGAGCCAAATGCAACCAGACAGGCCTCAGATTGATGCACATCCAAGGGTTGGTGCACTTTGTGATGCAGTCTCTTGCCTGTGTTGCTCAATCAAGGTTAATAGTTGGGTCAGAAATAGAACCCAGACGATACATTTGAAAGGTAAGTGTGCTACGTTGCACCACCTTTTCAGACTGATGAAAATGAGGAGGATAATGTCCTAAATATATTCCGACACAGACATTGATCACAACTTTATAAACCCATGTGATTAGTGTACACTACCCAGTTTTAGGTGTTGGTTCATATTGTAGGCTGAGTACGGACATGAGTGATTTATCATATCTACCATTGGTATTTTTGTACATTTACACTTCAGTCCACTGTATTTCGCAACAAAAAACACATAAACGAAGCTGCAACAAAATGAAGAAAACATTCCAGGTAAGGTAGACTTTATTATCATTATTTTATTTATTATTATTAGTTTTAAATTCATCTAAATCTTTACAAACAGCCAAAGTTGGCCATTTACACCAATGGGCTAGACACGCGTGCGATGTCGAAAATAAATGACAATGAAGAAACGCGGAGGACGCAATCGCACGGAGTTCTAATCCAGCTGTACAGAAGACTCAGAGTAATACACAATGACAGATGCTACATAAACCACTCCCACACCCAAAGTCATGTCCATGTACACCTGGGCTTCTTCATTCCACTCCTTTTCCTTTAACTCAGCATTGCTTGTCATTCATATAGCAGAAACATGGGCGAGGTTTGAGTCCGGCTCAATTGCACCCCAGCCATTCTTTATTAAAGGACAAAAATAAGAATAAAAGAACAGAAAACGAAACAAAACACGTGCAGAGTCAGTACAGTCGTTCCCCAGACCCCCAAAGCAGCCGTAACAGCACAGACAAAACTTGAAGGATGTAGCACAGCCTTCCTTTAGGTGTTCATTCAAACAACGAGAGCCTCTCATTAACTGTTAAAGTTTCAGATCCGGTCTTACAGAAGCTCCGATATAAAGATATAGTGTCAATAACACCAAAGGATAATGTGCATGAACTAAATCCCATGGCCATACTCAAGACACAAGAACGTTTGTTTGGAAGACAGTAAGGGGGAGTGGGAGGGGGGACATCATGACTGGGGGTGATGGTTGGAGCGTGTCCAGGCCGGCCAAAAATGTCAAAATTTACAGTGGATTGCTGAACACACAGCCCAGGTGAGTTTCACGAGCCTCAATGCTGTTTGAAGAGAGATCCTTCCGTGCTTTGTGCATGCAAGCACAAGCAGGAATCTTCCGGCATTCCTAAATGGTTGGTTAATAAAGCATTGTGTGTTTCAACTATCAATCCTTGGATTCCCCTACCAGTGAACACGTAGTCATAAGGGACCGGAATAGCGTGCGCGAGCAGCCGATAAATGATGCGCTGTGTGAGTTTCATGGACCCAAATGTTATCATTAAGTTTAAGAAAATAATGATGGGAGGTTTGAGTTAAAAAGAAAAAAAGAATCTTATCAAGTTTCAAAGTGGTACGAGCTGTAATAAGAAGAGGTCAAAACAACATAACTTACTTTTTACACTCAATGCTACTGGAATTGTATACAATACATCTCTCATTCTATAGCTAGCATATCCATCATAAGCCCCACAATCGACCACCTCCCACCCACCCCCCCCCCCCCCAGAAAAGAAATTCCTAACAGGATAAGCTGTACAGTAAATACAAATGCTGACACCCAATCGAAGAGACAAGAGAATGCTTGTGGACTTTGCTGCTAATTCTAGGATTGAGCGAGTATGGAATGAATTGATGTATTACAGAGCACAACAGGAAAAGCAATTCTCTTGACAGAGTACAAGTCTTTTGTTTTGCATCTGTGATGAAAGCAGGAGGTCTTGATATGTTCTACTTAGCTATTGGGATCCAGGGCCTTGCTCATTGGCATATCCACAAGATAGCTTGAAAACAACTCGGAGTGAAAATCTGGATATTTCGAGCAAAGAAACACCCCAAAGCATCAGTCTGAATTTTACTGAGCATTCGAGTGGCTGTCTTGCCTTCCTTTTGCACAACTTGGTTACACTGAGTTGTGTTAAGCCTGGTTTCCAAAGAAATTAGGCTTGTGAAATATGTTTTTCCTTTGCTGCAGTCGGCCATATTTGTTTCACATAGGCAATGGTGAGGGATGCTTTTTGGACGATGGATGAGCACGCGAGAAGGCTGCAGACAGCAGTGATGGAGCGAGAAAAAGGGTGAACAGTGAAGTTTGGTGCCAAGTCAGATCGGCATTAGTTCCCAGGGAAGACAACATAGGAATGAGAGACGGGAAGCAAAAGTATGAGCCTGGCTAGAATCGGGCTCCGAAGTCCATTCTGCCCGATGTTGTTTCTGAGGAAAACGTCGTCCCCTTGTTCGAATGCTGTTTGGGTGCAAAGGAGGCTGTTCTTTTCTTCCCTTGCCCTTTAAAAGCAGAGTGATGAGCAGAGAAAAGAAACATCAGGGAACCCTCACTGCATGTAAGTGAAGTCCGGATGGCTTCCTGGCTCCTTCTCAAAACGTTTTGCTTCTTCCTGCATACTCTCCTTGATCTTCAAGATGGCCGCTGACTCATTCTGATCCTGCCGATGCAAGCTGTCAGTGAAGGCTAACAAGGTGGGTCAGATCAAGACATGCCATGAATCCTTTAATTAACACATTAAAAAAACGATGAGGTTATAGTAATAAGTGTCTTTCATTCTCTAAAAGAAACAACTCTGACGCATAATTTTCTGACCAGTAATTTTTCATGGCCAAATGATGATACACAGGTAGTATGGCATGGAAGGAGGATAAACAGCCCATCGAGCTTTTCTCGTATCCACACACATTTACTCAAACTACTTACTTAACTTGCACTTACAATGAAGATCAATATCCCATTAAATGAGGGGCATTCAAGAAGTTATAGAAAGAGACACTCACAACAATCCAAGATGCAACACCTTTTTCTTTTCATCAGTGTCCCTTTGACGTCAATGAACTTTCTCTAATTTTTTCAAACGTCTATGCCGGTGAAGTTTTCAGATTGCTTCGTTAGCCACATCTTGGTTGCTTCAGTCAGTGCTTCGTGTCGGCAAATTGGTGGCCCACATAGGTGGCACTTCAAATGTTGAAACAGATCACAGTTACTGCGGGTGAAACCACAGTCACGAATGGCAAACCGTGTGACATAGCTTTATGCACAAGCATGTCGCGGCGATGGTGGTCAACGTCCCTTGCTCGGCGTTTGAATGACTGCTGCAACTTTATGCACGAGTTTGGTGTAATATTCTCCTGTGATGGTAGTGTGGTGAGGTAGCGTCAATCGGTAATATGCCCGTATAAATTCCAGAAATCAAGCCGTGACCGCAACAGTTAAGGAGTGGGTGCAAGGTTTCTTGGGTGGCGATGATACTTTGTGCTCCATAATTACCCCCGCCACCTAAGGTGTATGGAGGTTATGTTTTTTACCCATGTCTGTCTGTCTGTCTGTTACTTGGCAAAAGTATTTCACCAAGTATGTTGGTGTGCAGCGTCTGTTTGCCTGTTTGTTTGTTTGTCACACGATTTTTGCACATAGTTTTGAAGCAATCGTTCATGAAATTTTTTGTGTATGTAGTTGACCAGCCAAGGAAGGAAGCAACATGCACTTTTGGTCAGGATCCAGATCCTGGAATTTTAAAAGTAATTTTTAACCATTGAGAGATCGGGTCAAAAACGATATATATAGCACAATATCTCAAAAAGATGTGGACGAGTTATGACAAAACTAGGTGGATGATGAGTTTGTTAGGTGAGAAGAACAAGCCGATTCGATTTGGTTCAGGACCAGATCAGATCTGCCTATCAGTGGGATACAAAATGTAACTGTTTCAGCCTGATGGAGTATGCGCTCTACTGAGTGCCGTTCTAGTTTGTTCTGTTTCACCAAGTGTTGCTAGCCTGGTGTTGGCTAAGTGGTTAGGGTGGTGGCTTGGGATCCTGGGTCCTGAGTTCAAGACCCGTTGGCCGCTGAATTAAAATACACCAGGAGGCTGACTCAGCCTGTCATCCTTCCGAGGTCGGCAAAATGGGTACCTATGTACTGGTAAGGGGGACACTGCATCAGTGCATAGCCATGTCCCAACCAATGATGCAAACAGTAGCCACAGGCTGCACTCGATAGAGAGAGAGACCAAGTGGTCCGATGAGTGATTTCTAATTGGTCTATATTTGTCTGTCTGCCTGTGAGCAGGATATCTCAAAAAGTTATTGACAGATTCGGACAAAACTTGGTGGACACGTTACGTAGTGACAAGGAAGAATTTATTCGATTTTGGTGAAGATCTGAATCCGGATCCGGATACGAGGAATTATTTTTATTTTTACAAGTGATTCTCACCAGTGAGAGATAGGCCAAAAACGAATATACAGTGCTATAGAAAGTCTACATCCCTTTCAAAATTTTACCTTTTGTTGCCTTATAGCCTGGAATTAAATTGCATTAAATCAGACTTTTTCCACCTTATTTACACATCATCACATCAACTTCCAAGTGAAAAACAAATTCCACAAATTTCAAAAAATTAATTAAAATACAAAACTAGAATATCTTGGTTTGATATGTCTCCACCCCCTTAGATAATACTTGGTGGAAGCACTTTGACAGCAATTACAGCTGTGTGTCTGTTGGGAAAGGTCGCCACAAAACTCTGCACACCTTGACTGGGCAATATTTACCTATTCTTCTGTTGCAAAACTGTTCAAGCTCAGTCAAGTTGCGTGGGGAGCGTTGATGAACAGCAATCTTCAAGTCCTGCCAAGATTTCGATTGATTTAGGTCGGGGCTCTCACTGGTCACTCAAACACATTTATCTTTTTGTTCTTTAGCCACTCCATTATAGTTTTGGCTGGTGCTTTGGTCATTATCATGCTGAAAGGTGACTTCCATCCCAATTCAGCTTCATGCAGTGGGCAGCAGGTTTTCCACTAGGATTTTTTATTTGCACCCCATTTTCCTCTATCACGACAAGTGCCCAGCCGCTGCTGGAGAAACATCAACATAAAAGATGCCGCCACCACATGCTTCACAGTAGAGATGGTGTTCTTTGGGTGATGTACTGTGTTGGGTTTGTGCCAAACGTAACGTTTTGCATTTCAGCCATAAAGTTCCATCTTGGTTTTGTTGGACCACAAAACGTTTTACCAACATGGCTTCAAAATTCTGGAGTGGCTTTTTGCATACCTCAAACATGACTTGAGGTGGGCATTTTTGAGTAATGGGTTCATTCTTGCCACCCTACTACACAGGCCAAACTTGTGGAATGCTTGGGATATTGTTGTCACATGCACATAGTGACAGTCTTTGCCATAAAGGCATACGCTCTTTCAAAGGTGCCATTGGTCTTGTCCTTGCTTGGTCATCCAGTTTGAAGGGACGGCCTGATCTAGACAGGGTCTTGGTGGTATCATCCACCTCCACTTCTTAATGATTGTCTTGACTGTGCTCCAATGGATATTCAGGCCTTTGAAATATTTATGTACCCATCCCTGATCTGTGTCCATCAGGGGTCTGTACTGGCCCCCACATTTTTCAGCGTCTGAAGTGAAGGCCCGCTGGCCAGTTACTTTGAGCAGTTGTACAGGCTATCCACCAGCTGTTGAGTTGGATTCAAGGGTGTTACTCCCCTGTTGTTGACCACTCCAATCAACTGTGATCTACCTTTGTTTGTAGAACATAGGCTGCGGTGAACCAGTTGAAATTGGAAAGCTCCTGGGATCTGTGGCATCCATGCTGAACTTCTCAAGGCTGGTGGAAATGCTGTACTCATGTCAATGCATGCAGTTCTATGCTCTGCTAGGAACAGAGGCATCATCCCAACTGACTGAAGTGGGCCTTGTTGATCCTCTCTGGCAAAGGAAGGGTGATCACCAAGACTGCAACAACTACCGAGGGGTGACCGATCTCAGTGCAGGGCAGGTCTTTGCTCGATAATTATTGATCTCTCTCTTTCAAATATATTCCGGTTTTTGTGATATATGGAATACTTTACTCGCAGCGCCCCCAACAATTAGGGTATGCGTGAAAATAGGCGAAAATTGAAGGCCCCCTAGCGACCAGGTGGGTGCATCGATACGAATGAAACTTTGCAGGTTCATGTACCTGCACCCAATGAGTACTACAACTTTGCCTCAGGACATTGACCGATTTCGCTTAGGTCAGGGGTCAAAGGTCAATTAGTGCAAATATTGATAATATGCGAGAGCTGGAGGTGCCTTCGTGCCAAATGCTACTCCTCCTCGGTTAGTGTCGGATGGTCATGAAAATTCACACTAATCGTCTGGAATAAATTGTGCACAAACGATCGAGCCGGATTTTCGATTTAGATCTTTGTTCACCCACAGCACCCCCCTCGAACTTTGGGGATTTCCGATTTCAAACCGCATTTCTCGGTACTTTTTCATTCAAATGGATACCGAGTGTTGTATCAGTAATGGAACTGGATGAGATTTGATATGCATAATCTTAAGGTGATTCCCTATCCGCTATATGACATCCATTTTGCTCTATATCTTATAGTTTTCCATGCTCGGCGACCCATGGCCGCCTACCGGCTTGTCTGTTTGTTTGTCACCTCCAGGTCACAATTCTAAACCAATCATCATGAAACTTTACCAAGTTGTAGTGGTAGTCTCAAGTGAGAAACCTATTGATATTGAGGTCAAAGGTCAAAGGTCATCTCAAGGTCAAATTTTCTAAAATCGTCATTTTTCATCCGATTGACTTGAAATTTTAACAAGATTTGCATTTTCCATTACTGGATTGGGAAAACAAATATTTTTGAGGTCAAAGGGTCAAAGGTCAACTCAAGGTCAAATTCCTAAAATCATAAATTTTTATCTGAAAAATCGTCAATTTTCATCCGATTGACTTGAAAATTAAACAGCAATTGCATAATGCA
>CM068958.1:48829382-48840841 GCA_035128595.1 Eptatretus atami | reverse complement strand
TGGTGGAAATGCTGTACTCATGTCAATGCATGCAGTTCTATGCTCTGCTAGGAACAGAGGCATCATCCCAACTGACTGGAAGTGGGGCCTTGTTGATCCTCTCTGGCAAAGGAAGGGTGATCACCAAGACTGCAACAACTACCGAGGGGTGACGCTGATCTCAGTGCAGGGCAAGGTCTTTGCTCGGATAATTATTGATAGGGTTCACCACCATTTGCTTGAGCACCATCGCACAGAGCAGTCAGGCTTTACACCAAAGAGGTCAACGATTGACCGTATCCTTGCCTTCGGGTCCTCACCGAAAGCAGAAGAGAGCTTCAGCAGGGGCTGCTTGCAGCTTATGTTGATCTCTGTAAAGTGTTCAATCCAGGGAATCGGGATGACCTCTGGAGGATTCTTGGTCTTCGTGGGGTGCCACCAAAACTGATCAATCTGATGTCTGAATCTGGTACCAAGAGTGCTGTGAGATGTGGTGGTACCATCTCTGACTTATTTCCAGTTGTTACTGGAGTTCGTCAGGGGTGTGTACTGGCCCCCACACTTTTCAGCACTTGCATGGACTGGATTCTGGGGAGGATGTCGGAGAGATCAAGCTGCAGTGCATCGTTTGGGAATGGCAATATCTCTGACCTTGATTTTGGAGATGATGCAGTCATATTTGCAGAGATTCTAGATATCCTTTTGGGAGTCCTCGAGGTGCTAATTGAGGAATCGGAGCTGCTGGGATTATGGGTTTCCTGGGCTAAAATGAACATCCAGGCTTTCAATGACATCTTGGACAATGCTATCTTGTCTGTACCTGTTTGTGGTGAGGATGTTAATGTCACAGAGAGATTCACTTACCTTGACAGTGATATTTATGTCTCTGCTGGCTGTGAGCCAGAGGCCCATAGACGTCTGGGTCGGGCCCGGGGAGTGATGTATTCACTGGATCATGGGGTGTGGCGCTGTCAATACCTGTGCAGGAGGATGAAAGTCCGAGTCTTCAGGTCCTTGGTGCTTCCAGTCTTGCTCTACGGATGTGAGACATGGACTCTGACCAGGGATCTGAGATGGAGACTTAATTCCTTTGGTACCAGGTCTCTTCGGAGAATCCTTGGCTATCGCTGGTCAGACTTTGTGTCCAATGAGCGATTGCTGAGAGAGACACAAATGAGATTTGCTGCCTGCATATTCCGTGAGCATCAGCTGCGGCTGTATTGACATGTGGCTTGTTTTTCTGATGCTGATCCTGCTCACCGGATTCTCTCAGCGAGGGAGCCTCGTGAGTGGAGGAGGCCAATGGGCCGACCACGTGCCTCGTGGTTGCAGCAGGTTGATCGGCATCTCAAGGAGATGGGGATGGGCCAGGCATCTGCCTGGGGGATGGCCAGACGGATGTCCCTGGAGTACTGGTGGAAAGTGGACGCAGTGACACACTGCTCCAGCACATGTTCCCATATCTGACCTGATCTGTGCCTTTCCACAACTTTACCCTGGAGGTCTTTTGAAAGCTCCTCGGTGCTCATGGTTGAGTCTTTGATGTGAAATGCACTACCCAACAGAGGAAACCTACACAAACTGCTGATGTTATTCTGAAATAATCATAATCACTACAATTTAATACAGGTGGAGGCCAATTAACTTGGTGTGTGATTTTGAAGTTGATTGGTTACACCTGAACTAATTTACAATTGCTATTATAAGGGGGGTGGACACTTATCTAACCAATATATTTTACTGTAGTTTTGTATTTTAAATTAATTTTCTGAAATTTGTCGAATTTGCTTTTCACTGGGAAGTTTTGGGTTACGTTGTGTAAATAAAGGTAAAAAAGTCTGATTGAATGCAATTTAATTCCAGGCTATAAGGCAACAAAAGGTAAAAAATTTGAAAGGGGGTGTCGACTTTCGATAGGTACTTTAGCATGATATTTCAAAAGGTTGTGGACAAGTTATGACAAAACTAGGTGGATAAGTTGGTTAGTTGACCAGAACAAGACAATTAGATTTGGTTCAGTTCAGCACATCCAGCCTATCTGTGGGATACAAAATGTAAACTGTTCAGCCTGGCGGAGGTATGCGGTCTACCGAGTGCCATTCTAGTTGGATTTTGGGATACCGATGGTGAAGCTTTGTTTCATCACAAGTTTTGAACAAACTATAAAGTCAGCTGGATCTGCATTGAGGAGGCATATAAGCTTGTGACATGTTGCCAGCTGTTGCTGTCGATCATGAGTGCAAAGGTTTCAGGGTACCCAAATATGCTGAAACCTTGGACAGGCCCAACTATTCATGTAAGATAATGAAAACGCTGCCTTGAGAATGTCCTGTAGACATTTTGGTGATCTGAACACAACAATCCTCTGTCATTAATACCTCAACCTTGGCAAAACTTTACGGGCCAGTCGCATCTGCTGGCTTTCCTGATCTGGGGTCATCTTCAAGGGACTCACACCCACACTTAAGGTCAGGCATTCATTCGGTGACTGTGGAATATCCATGTAGACATTCGCCATACATGGTCACAATGCGTTTATGGAATTTCTTTGGAGCTGGCACATTTTTTGCATAAAATTTGGTGAAACCTAGATGCTAATATTTTTTAGTAATGTCTGTAATCGTATGACATTGCAAACTTCTGGCATATACTTTGAAACAACAAACAATTTCAGATTAATGAAACTAATGGAATATAAGAAGCATACATGTAAGTTTACAATGAGCAATAAACTGTGGTGCTTGGGTAATGGATGAAATCAACACGATGTTGATTGAGGGAAGATAACCAGTGTGGGAAGCAGGGAGAAGCTGACATTTCAGGTGTTGACCCTTTGCCGGAGCAAAAAAGCTAGGGTTAATGCCCGAAAGCTGGGGTTCATGCCTCTTTTGCTCTGATGAAGTGTTAACGCCTGAAACATCAGCTTCTCCTTACTTTCAATGGTGTTTAGCATACCTCGATCAATGTCCTGTTGATATCATCCATGGTTATACCTGTGCACCAACGCAGATTGACACTGACCTTCACCAGAAAGACTAGTTCTTCATTCTACAGTCGTGCTAGGGTGCCAACTAATACCACATTCCTCAAACTTTTTGAACGCCTCAAACTTAGCTCCCATAATCTCATCCTACTTATTCGATTCGGAAAGCTTACATGGGTGTAATAGTAGTACAAAGACATACTCTTGCAAAAAATCTAGTCATATCATCAGGGCACTACGATGTGGATGAGATAGTAAACTTAACACTCCCTTCGAACTAATATGCAGTGCTGCCTTTTGACGCCACATCAAAACCTTAGTTTTAGTCATATCTGACTCCATATCGAGATATCGAATCAGGAAGCAGATTCAAGCACGACTGTTTGGTAATGAGAATCAGAGGTGACCACAGTGGCAAGGAGCTATGATGCCTGACATAATGCAGACAATCATAATTATGTTTCATTCAGTAGTATGTGTGATTGCTTGAGCTTAACTTCTGTGAGCTGGCAAGCCAAACCACCAGAAACCATCTTTGATTTTTTTTTTTTAATGTTGGAAAATTGCGTCACAGAACACGAGGTTACAGGAAACAGCCTCACAAGGCCATATCCTGCCGAGCCCAATGAAAACACAGGGAGGCGACTACAGTATGAACCATGATGTTGAGAACAAATAAGGTTGAAGATTTACTCGATTATGATCACATTGTATCAAAACAATCAACCATCCTTGTCAAAGAAAGGCAGAATGCATTAAGACAATATCCCTTCTTTCTAATAAGTCACTGAATGTATTGGCTGCCATTCCGCGTCGGGGGGAAAGCAAGGCAGGGTAGTTACGTGCGGGAGTGAAGGGCCGTACCCCGTCGCTGGGGAAGGCATTGAGGAAACCCGCGGGGATCTCGCCATCATCATGTGGCGTGCCTGGAGCATTGCTCAGGCTGCTCAGGTTAGGTGGAGAGTTCTGGGAAGTAACAAGCAGATAATTATTCAACAATTTTATTTCGTCTTCCAAAAATTCCATCACAAACAGTTTGTGAAGCATGTGCATGAGCTTCCATTTTGAAAGAAAAAAACGTTTTATCAACCCAATGTGTGGGAAATAGGACTGTGGGAGTAGGAGAGTTTGAAGACAATGACATGTGTATCTGTGGTGGACATTTATGGTTACAAATTATTTTCACAGGAGTCTCATCAAATACCACAAACAAATTTATCTCAATGAGCTCCATTTTAAGATGATGAACCAAAGCAACCTTTATTAGTTATAACCGTAAATGTCCACTTACTTTGTATCATTATGCATATCTTTACTGCAATGGAGCAAACAAACGTGGATGTCATCGAAACTCCAAAATTGACATGTGGAGGAAATAGCGCCACCATGGGTGGTAGCCGGTATTACAAATCATCTTCCTTTATCTTATGATATGGATTATGAAATGTTGTGATCAATAAAATTTCTTTCAAAAACTGATAAAAATTATAAAGTGCATTTGCATTTCCAAGAATGTGCCACAGCAAATTGCCCACCAAATGTGGACGGAGAAGGGTACCCCCGTCCAGAGGGCGGGGGTGCCCACTAATTATAGGAAAAGGGAAAAAAAAATCATGATTGAGGTATCCCCTATAAGCAACGATCACTCCACAACGATTAGCAATCACACTGACCAATCCGCTTCTCCACACGGCCATTGGAAAAGATGCAGCCCCAACAACCCCTTGGCCACACATTCTGCCATAACCTTTCATGGGAGGATCATATCTCCAACTAGCATGAAAGAACACTCATCATTTGTGTATTCTCCATAGCACTAAGGCATTCCTGTGCCAAACCGAGCTCATCACAGTGTATAAGGCTTTCATACAGAACGCCATTGAGGATTGTTTCTCACTCTGGGCTGGTGTTCCTGCTTCCCACCCTGCTCCTCTTGAGGCGGTCTAAAACAAGACCTTCCATACCTTTGGAATCTCCAGACAGGATGGCGGATTCTCAACGATTGTCACTCTCATACCAGGGGGAAGTCGGTGGGCTCTCTATTTTATAGAAGTTTATATCTGGCCTTACTCCTCCTGACCCCTCCTACCTTTACCCTTCCCAATTCCATCCAGGTCACATGCGTTCCTCAATAAACCCTCACCTGTTAACCCTCCCAAAGTCCAGGCTGGTTGCACACGCATGAATTTCTCCCCTTGTTTTCTGATTTGTGGTGTCTATTGTCTCGTCATCACTTCAGTGTTCCAATGTGCTGCTCATTATGACATGATATCTTCTATATATGCTGATTCTTTCCCATTTTGTTCCTCTCCAGGTCATTGTTACTCGATTTTGTGTTCCTCCTCCTTGGGTAGCTCTACCTCCTCCCCTCCCATCCCCGCCTCTCCCCAACACCACGTGGTAGTTTGCAAACCAGCTGCCCTTTGTCATTTAGCTCCTCCATGAACACATATCCTTATATAGAGAAAATACAACAAAGATTTAATGGAAGTGCCATTCAGAATCTTACTTTTGGTATTCCATCCATCTCTCCAGAGCCTGAAAGAGGGGAAATGGCAAATTTCAGGTGTGATATGAAGACATTCACTCGATAACACATTTTCAAGTTCGTTCCCTCAAAATGCCATTCTTGCTTATGCTATAACAATGCTGCCACACCTGTCACTCACTACTCTGGCAAAATCTAATGTCAATTATTGTTGTACCTTCGATATGTCTGTGCACAAGCTAGGGGGCTTCGATTCATTATGCACACATGGAAGGTAGCTTGGGGAGGGGGGTTGGGTGGGGTCTCAAATGAGAAAATTAAAACTGAGAAAAGTAAGAGAAGTCCCTACAACTTTCATACAGAATTCCATAAGAGTAGGGGATTCTGGGAAGAGAAGGCAAGAAGTTTGGGAGGGGATTGGTGTAAGCGAAGGGAAGGGAAGGAGGGAAGAGGCATATGTGGAGCATGGAGGGAGGGGCTTCAAAAATCGTGCCATACTTTTGTACGTAATAAATATATGACACCTTTATGCAGTTTTTGTATAATCCAACTATGACGATAGTTGGATTGCAGCATGCGAGAGACGATGCTGAAGGCCATATTAGAGCACTATGGAGCTTTCACTTGCTGGACAGGAGTAAAAATCCCAGACTTTTGAAAACCCCTCATTTAAAGCAAATATCTCTGTCGAACTCTAGGCCAATAGCAGGTCGACCCTAAACAAAAGTCCAAGACATTAAATTCGATAACTAATGTCTCTTACCCATTGTGAGAGGAATGGAAAACAACTCGCTTATTAACCACAGACAGGAGTGCCTCGGCTTGCAGACAGGTGAATAAGGCCTCACAGGCTTGGACAAAGGCAATTGGCTACTGAGTATATAAAATTTGGATTAGCTCTTATTACATTCTGAATCTTCAGCAAATTGATGCAAACAATTTGCCCTGTGGTGGTCTTAAGTTTTCAGTGGTCCTGGTGATCTCTCGCAAAGTGGACCACAAAGCTGGTTGAAATCGGGTCCTTGTCGATAAATTGTGCTCATCGATACCTCTTAAAATATCTTCCAGCTGTTGAAACCATCTCTGATTACACAGCTCTGTTGTTGTTTTTGTTCAATCAGAATCTGTAACCCAATGGCCTAGAACAATGCATTTTAAGACGTCATTCATCTTGCAAAGCAAAAACATTTCAGTCCAACAACAACCCTTCGACTGATAAATGCCAGACAGACTGGCACGATGTAAAGTACCTCACCTAAGGAGCCATTCATTGGATGTGGTTCCATTCCAGCCATTCCTGACAACCCTGCCATAGGACCTTCGCCCCCAGGACCCATTTGAAACTGCGAGCAGGGGGTGAGACACAAAATCGAATAAAAGGCCACAATATGGGCCACAAGGGCAATTATTGCTGTTATTATTGTTTGTCTTTTCGTTTGTCAGTATCCACATTCCACTTTGTGGAATGTGAACTCACACTGGGCCGGTTGCCTGGAATGGCAGGGTTCATCATGGAGTACATGTCACTTGAGTTGGAATCTGTGGCGGATACACAAAAGCAATTATCTGAAATGTATGTTTTTTCCGTTTGTTTTGTTTTGTTTTAGAGCCATTGAGTGAATAATGTGAGGCCTATCCATTCTTAAGATATACGCACCTCCAGGGCTGGGCATTATGGGTGTCCCAGGGGGGCCACTTCCTGGTGGAGCCTGAAAAACACAACACCAGGTCCTTTAGTTGTTTGGATGTCCAACTGTATTATCATAACTATCGACCACTCTCTCTCTTATCTGTGTTTATGATCACATACAAAAGTATTTATGTAATGTGACAAACTGTATATGGGTTTCTACCCAACATGTGCAAGCGGTGCTGCACTGTACTCAAATAGTGAATTCTCCACAATGTCAACACGTTCATTGTGATTGTTTGAGTTTGGCCTTTTTGGAATTCCCATCTGATAACTTGCCTCGTGATGATAATATCCAAATTTCAGAATCACATATAGTGTGTTGATTTGTCCACTTCACCTGACGTCCTTGTTCTACACACGTAATACATTTACAAGCTCTTCCGTGAACCTGAGGCTCTTTGGAGAAAAAAGTAGGATAATTTAATCGTGTCTTTTAAGAAGGCATTTTAAGCAGTGGATAAGCAGAGGCATTGTTCTGGCCTTGCTCATTTGTTAAAGCATGGCTTACATGTGAATAGAGCATAAAATAATGGACGGTTTTCATTAAACGATTGATGTCCAACATGCCAACAGATACAGTGCATTCTCATGGCTGGTAGGATAGTCCAGAGGGACACACACTTCCCTCTGAGCTGTCTCGCCTGGGTTGGAATCTAGACCCAGATATAAACTCTCATCCTTTTGTTTTGCAGGCAGGGCGATTCATCAATGTGTGTGCCGTCCCTCGGATGGACGTTAAACTTGGCGTCCCGTCTGCTGACATTAGTTGGTGGACATCAAAGATGCTACGGTGTCTTTCGGAAAGAGTAGGTGAGCTATTGCCAGTACCCTGAACAAATTACAAATTGCTGCTCTAACCTATAGGGGGCACAATAAAATTGTGCTACCCGCAGCCACGTGACGTGTACAAAAGAAGGAGAAGAAGTACAGTATCGTTATGATGAACAAATCTGCACTGTGGAAGGGTCAATGGATCGAAAATTAATTAAATTGGTGTGACATCATTCAAATGTATTAATTTATTTAAACATTTAATCATTTTTATATCCTCCCTCCTCCATGGAAAGAAGATATTTTGTATTTGCTTTGTTTCTTTCTCTCCTTTCCTTCTTTCCAACAATTACAAATGAATACTATTCCTTCATTTTGAGGAAATCCTCATCAAATTTGTAATTGAGGTATACTGATCCAACACACACAGATCCTTTTTTAATTTTTCGATTTTCGCCCCCCACAACTTTTTAAGGGGTCAAAGGGAAAACACAAAATCACAGATTGTGCCTTGCCATTCCGTATGTGAGTTCATAGAGATGAAGTTTAGCTCCTATAAGGATGCATAGAAAAATCTTGGATTATAGTATTTTGGGGGGGATTTTTAGGAGTGAAAGGTCAAAATGGGTCACAAAATTAAGGATATTTGCTTTCCATGGCTCTCTATTTTAATCAATCCAGACAAGAATTCGTAAAAAAAATGTACCTTACCACAACCTCTACCGATGGAACTGGACAGATTTTAGTTTGGTGCTTTTGTATATATTCAACAGGGACTCAAAGGTCAAAATTGGAGGCAATATTAAGGTTTCTGACATGCTAGGTTCTAGGTTCATGGAAGAGCGAGATGACAGAGGGTAAAAAAGCAACGTACTGACATTGGGACCAGAGTTGCACACAATAAGCAAGGGAATGAATGACCGAACAGTTGAAGAAAGAAAAAGAGAGAGAGAGAGAAGAGAGAGAGAGAAGAGAGAGAGAGAGAGAGAGAGAAGAGAGAGAGGAAGAGAGAGGAGAGAGAGAGAGAGAAGAGAGAGAGAGAGAGAGAGAGAGAGAGGAGAGAGAGAGAGGAGGAGAGAGGAGAGAGAGGAGAGAGAGAGAGAGAGAGAGAGAGAGAGAAGAGAGAGGAGAGAGAGAGAAGAGAGAGAGAGAGAGAGGAGAGAGAGAGAGAGAGAGAGAAGAGAGGAGAGGAGAGAAGAGAGAGAGAGAGAGAGAAGAGAGAGAAGAGAGAGAGAGAGAGAGAAGAGAGAGAGAGAGGAGAGAGAGGAGAGAGAGAGAGAGAGAGGAGAGAGAGAGAGAGAAACACAGTGCACCTGCAAGTAAGAAGGTTGGGTTGGGTAGGGTTCATGGGGGTAGGTGACATTGTGGTTAGGCATGGAGGATGACATGACATGGTGGTGCAATGCTTGCTTGAAGTCCTGGAGTGTAGCGAATGATTGAACCATCTCCAGAAAGCAATTCCACAAAAGGGGGGAGAAAGAGGAACGAAAGAGTAGAGGTGGGGGAAAAGCCTGGATTTTTGAGTTCAGCAAAGAGTGTGACTTTACTAATCCTACATGTTAACCTCAGTTCCCATCTAGCCATAACATTCACTGAAATATCTGCCCATAACAGAGAGTTTAACTTAATTTATCCACAATAGTTCAATGGATTTTGTATTTTTTTAAAATAAAAAATCTGTAGTTCGCTGTTCATTATACCGAGTTGAAATTTGTTTGTTCAAATGTATTGTCCTCCAAAGGTGCCATCAGTTATAAAACATTTTGTTATGCAACAAGTGTTCCTTGAAACAAGACTTTATTGCATTCTTTCCAATTAATATATAAGCCAGTCAAAAATGATGGGTTGGAGTTATTTAATTCAAAATATTCAAAGTGACTGGAAGATATGATGTTTCGTAGCAAGAAGTGTTATTAAAACACCACATGTACAAATGTGATCATATTTTATCTTCTGGGACGTTTTGTTTCGACGGTACAGCCTCGTGAGCGTGCCAAAGTCTGAAGCCTCGACATAGCGCCAGGTTTGCTTGTATCTTCTTTATTTATTAGACATCGTACGGACATAAATGGACACTCGTTTTACTCTGCGCACGTTACACATCACGTGCAGCAAATTTCCCCTCCCTACGCCTTGTATTTATTGTTATTTAAAAAAATGCTTCTGTATACTGATCATGAAGCCCAGTTGCAAATCACCATCTACAGTTCCAATTGAAGAGACGTAATCACTCTTTTATGAAAAATGTTTTTTGAGTTTTTTTATCATGAAAAATAGACTGTAGTGAACACATGGTCATGTTAAAGGATTGGCCTTTAAACTCCTACTTAAATCGTCCTTAAGGCCCTGTCACACCTTGACGAGTTAGCCAGCGTATGCCGACGTATGAAAAATTTGTCTAAAACGCTGGCACACGTCGAATACATTATGGGTAAGTTTTGTATACGTTAAGAGCACGCTGAAGCACGCTGGCATACGTCGTAGTACGCTGAGCTCGTCGACAAATTTTAAGCATGCTCAAAAATTTTCGACGTATGCCAGCGTATGACTCACACGTTCCGCATACGCTGGCCATAAGTTGTAGGCACGTTATGCGATCGTTGACACACGTCGACACACGTTATTTGTAAGTTACTCATAAGTCGAAACACGTTGAGGTGATGTTTAGCGTACCCGAAACTTATTTATAACCTATGAGTAACGTGTTGTAGGCACGTTACACGATTGTTGCACACACGTCGACACACGTTACTTGTAAGTTACTCATAATCGAAACACGTCGAGGTAATGTTTAGCGTACCCGAAACTTATTTCTAACCTATGAGTACGTGCTTTGAACCTATGTGTAACATACTCCAACGCATATTGACGTATGTAGACGTATTTGACGTCTTCCGGACGACCACAGAACTTACTGAACGTGTTTCTAACTTACAGCTACCGTATAATGGCGTATTGGCAGCGTTTAGGGAATTGGTATATAAAAATGGGGTTCACACAGGAGGAACCCATCAGTGTTCTAGACTCCATGGTTTTTTTTTTGGTTTTTTTTTTCTTCGGCATGACGGTGATGTTGACACTTCGATTTCTAGTGCGGTTATGATTTAAATCGTTGAGCGGCAGCCTATTAATAGGCTACGCCACGTGATCGTCGGCGATACGCTGCCGCGCGCTTTGCATAAGTTAGACTATCGTTGGGCATAGGTTGTGAACGCCGACAACACACTAAGCATTCGTTGGTATAAGTGATCTATAAGTTATCGAAACGTTCTGTGTAAGTTACTAATACGTTATGCATACGTCCAACTCGTTATGAATACGCCCAAAACTGAAAAAAACATCAATAGTTCAGCGTATGCCAGCGTTTAAACATACATTTTGATACGTTGCCATACGCTGGCTAAAACGTCAAGGTGTGACAGGGCCCTTATGAAGGGGGACAGACAAATACATACTGTTTTATATAGCAAGATGAATACGAGTGTCTGTGCATAAGGTTATCTAGTTCTACAGGGTGGGGTAATTACATTTGACGGTTTTATTAT
>CM068958.1:48790187-48813117 GCA_035128595.1 Eptatretus atami | reverse complement strand
ACTCAAAAACGCCCACATTGAGTATCGTTTTAAGTATGCAGAAAACCACTCTGGAGGTTCTGAAGCCATGTGGCAAAAAGTTTTGTGGTCTGATGAAAGTTAGATGGAACTTTTTGGCCAAAATGCAAAAGGTTACATTTAGCGGCAAACCCCAACACAGTACAGCCACAATGAAACACCATCCCTACTGTGAAGCATGGTGGTGGCAGCATCATGTTATGGGGATGTTTCTCATCAGCAGGGGTTGGGGGCACTTCTCAGGATAGAAGGGAAAATGAATGGAGCAAAATATAGAAAAATCTGAGAGGAAAACCTGCTGCCCTCTGGAAGAAAGCTGAAATTGGGACAGAAGTTCACCTTTCAGCATGACAATGACCTGAAGCACACAGCCAAAGCTACACTGGAGCAGCTAAGAAACAAAAAGATAAATGTCCTTGAGTGACCTCGTCAGAGCCCCGACCTAAATCCAATTGAAAACCTGTGGCATGACTTGAAGATTGCTGTTCATCAATGCTCCCCACGCAACATGACTGACCTTGAACAGTTTTGTGTCGAAGAATGGGCAAATATTGCCCAATTAAGGTGTGCAAAGTTGGTAGAGACCTATCCCAACAGACTCACAGCTGTATTTGTGTCAAAGGTGCTTCCACCAATATTAACTCGGGGGAATGAACATTAATTACCAACCAAGATATTCTAGTTTTGTATTTTAAATTAATTTTCTGAAAATTGTAGAATTTGTTTTTCACTTGGAAGTTTTGAGTTACGATGTGGAAATAAAGGTGCAAAAGTCTGAAATTTTCGCAAATTAATTAAAAATGAAAAGCTGAAATGTCTTGCGTCAATAAGTATTGTCGGGCCTCTTTAATAGATATGTATCTCTTCAATGGATGCGAGACAGTAACAACACGGATTCCATGGGCTTCTGTTGGAATTAGCATAGAGTCACGTGATTTTGCAGAAGCAATTTGGCGATTGGTTGACTAAGCAGGCCCACCCCCTCCACCTGGATGTAAAAGGGAGGAGAATGTATTGAAAATTTGCTCTTGAGAAAGGCTAGTGGAGGTACGGTTTGTCGTCTTTGGGCGAAATGTTGAGCCATTCGGTTGGAGTACCCATTATTATGGATCTTGTTGATTCAAATGGATCCGTGTGTGTATATATGTATATATATATATATAATATATATATATATATATATATATATATATATATATATTAATTTATATACAGCACAGCAGAATGGAAGGGAACAAAATGGAAAGGCGGAAACACCAACAGCAGAGTGGAAGTGAGACTCAGAGTAAGGGAAAGGTAGAAGTACACATGGGTGAACAAGCTGCACACAAGCTGAATGAAACCAGCAAGAAGAGAAGGGGAAGGCAGGAATGAAACAGAAAGGAACAAACCAACCAACAAGTAACAAAGGAAAGGGAGAGAGAAGAGAGAGAGAGAGAGAGAGAGAGAGAGAGAGAGAGAAGAAGAGAGAGAGAGGAGAGAGAGAGAAGAGGGAAAAAATCCCACAATCACGTGGAAAAAGACAGTACTAAGGAATGAGGTCACTTGGGTTGGGGTGGAAGAGATCAAGAGTATGGATATGGGGGATGACCTGAGGAAGTGGTGAAAAGCTGTCTTGAAGCCCTGGAGGGAAGAAGGGGACTGAACAGACTGAGGAAGTTGGTTCCACAGGCAAGAGAAAAAAGGAACAAATGAGTAGGTGAGCAGTGGGCCTCAATTTTGGGAGTTTAACAAGAAGAGGGTTACTGGCAGACCATGTGCACCCTGCAGAAACCTAGGAGGGACAAAGCTAAGAGAGGTCAGAGGATGAAAGACCAAAATTGGGGTGGTAGAATAAAGAGAGGCCACCAACCTGTTTGTGACATGAAAGTAACAGGCCTAGACACTCAGCTTCGTCACGAGAGATCCCAATGATTTTGAGAGCCTTGTTTTCTAAGGCATCTAGAAGAGCAAGGCATGAGGCAGGGGCGCCAGCTCAAAGGGGACAGTATACTCCCTCAAGTTTTAGTGACTTCACCTCTTCAAGTGGTTTGTTTCGGAAGTCGATGGGAGGGTTTGCCAGACGGTCATTTTGGAGAGACAGAGTAAGTATGTGGGATTTGTCAGGTTTGAAAAGCATATTCCAAGTGTTGGATCAGCTCCTGATTATATCAAGGTCTGTAAAGAGGGAAGAGGCTGCTGCCTGCCTATCTGGAGGATGAGAAATGATATGGCAGAGGGTGGAATCATCAGCAAAGAGATAATCAGGATTTTCCAAGGAATCAGAAAGATCATTGATGAAGATGAGGAACAAAACTAGGCCCAAGACACCTTTAATTATGTATTTATTTTTATACACCTTTCCATCTCCACTGCCAACACACAACTTTGAATTATTTATGTATTTTTATACACTTCACCATCACCGCTACCGATATACCATGTTGTATTATTTATTTATACACACTTGTCCACTACCAACATATTAATTAATTTATTTTAATTGAAATGTAAAATCTACACATCCCATTTTAAAGTGCTTTTGCGGCTGTGTCCTCGATGAGGACTTGTATACTTGTTTAAATTATTTTTAATGGAATAATTCAAATATTTTAATTGTCTTGAAAGTTTAAGAGCTCACAACACAGCTCAAAAAAACGGTTACAAGGAAGGAGTTGCAACTTGTACAAAACGTAGTTACACATTCAGCCTGCAGTTGGTTCCTCCCAAGACCGTACGATGGGGAGGGAATCTGTTATGGTTCGTTGATAAGTATTTTATTTCAAAAACTAACTCTCATCAATATCCAAAATGCTTTTTGTGAAAATAAGGCAATTTCTGGTCATTACAATATAGCAAAACAATTTCCTCTTTATGACCGAGCATTGCTTATTGAGAGTGTCGAAAGGGAATGACTACATAACCTGTGTGAGCTATCCTTTTATTTTTCCCGTATCATCCCTCTGGCTGGAATACTACCATACTCCATGATAAAGGCAGAAAAGTTTGTTGTCAGCCTTCACGACCTCCTGTTCAACTGTTCCAGGTTGCAAAAGAGACCTCAAATACAACCCCACTTAACGACAATATCTCTTGTCTGTTATCTTCAACAGATCATTCTCTACAGGATGCCTTTCCTCTGCTTCATAGGTAGAAAATATCATTGTGACTTTCAAAGTGGTAAGATTAATTTGATTATGGGATGGTCTGCCTCTCATTGTGCAAGTGACCTCAAGTTATTCATATTTTAAAACTCTTTAATCATGAACCGTCAGTGGACTTTCACCTTGGTTACTCAATTGTGTTACTCCTTGGAAAGCAAGAGGTAAGTGCCATCACCTTCGACATATCCTGAAGCTTTGACATTGTTTTGCATCTCGTTCTCCTCACTAAGTTTCCCCCAGTGTCATCTCGGGCCCCTTACCAAATTGAATGACAGACATCGGTGCATGCAAGGTGAGAGGTGCTCTCTCGTTCAGACTCGGCAATGAGGTTAGTTCCTTCCAAGACAATGCCCCTCAACCTGCAATCTTCTTCTTGCACTACTGTCAGTTTTTCTACTCACTCAACATGTCTCTGTTCCATTTCACGTGAATGATTGAACATAGATGTGAGACCAAAAACGGATGTTGCTGTTGATGTACCATATGCTTTTCAGAGTGTTGGTGTTGCCAAAGCAGTTATTTGGCAAGGGTTATACTGGGTGGTTTGCCATTGCCTTCACAGCATTCGGACATGGCCAGGGTTCCAACTACCGACCTCTCAGATTTATAACGGACACTCTAACCAAATTACACCGAGTCTGATATACAAAACTGATACACAACCTAAATTTAGTACCGTTTGCCATATTTATGCTTTTTAACTCCAGCGTACCTAGATATAAGGTACGGTTTATTATTTCTACCTAATAATGAGTTCAGTTTAGTTTCATTTTAAAAGACTCCTGGTTTTGCCTTATTGGCTTGTTCATAAACACCATAGAATCTACGAGTACACAAGGTCGGAAAAAAGTTGAAAAAGCTCTAAAAAGAAAACAAGACTTGAGTTCCAAGGCAGGTTCCTGAGCAGACCTCGAGTGGCTCAGAGAAAACAAATAACCGGTGAAAAGCATGTGAAGTTCAAGTATCAACTCCCCACCATCACCACAAGATATCCAACAACTAGATCATTGGTTAGGGTTGTAGTGTCAGTACATGATAATCTCTCCTGTTATGACCTCCAACCATGTCCTCTCAACACTTCCTGTTTCTGTGATGCTTATGGTCTACTTTATGAGTGCATGGATACAAAGAAGCTTCTTAATGTAGAAAAGTTATGATTAATTGTCTAAAATGTCTTCTATTCAGGTTGCGGTCACTCACATGGACATTGCAGGCATAGGAGGTGTACCAAGGGCATTCGGTAGTACAGGCCTGAGTCCACCGGCATAGCCCTGAGTAGACAATGACATGAGAGGGCAATACGTAGTTGATACTCACACAATAAGGCTGAGCAAATCACAGCACATGCCACTTGCTGAAACTGTTATTTTCTTTCCTTGACATTTTAGACTCTGATGGAATCTGGGGTAAAGACACGTGAGATTGTTCTCATATGACAGCAGCAATGTTGCCTGAAACATTTTAAAATGTTGACTTGTTTGTTTCATTATGTATTTGTTTATTTATTTATTTATACAATGGCCAAAGCTCGTGAAAGAACAAAAACGGGGAATATAAATATAAAACACTTTCAATACCAAGTAAAAATTGTGACATCTCTTTATATAATTTCCTAAGATTTCTCATGCGATCTGATAAAAAAAATTGACAAGGATCTTATCAGATGTCATATGAAATTTTTGGAAAGGAAGTACTTGGTTCAGAGGGATGATTCCCAATCTGGATACCTTTGCAGATAATTTTATAAACTTAATCCCTACCCTGATACTGTGTGTGCACTGGTGTGTGTGTGAAGAGGAAATTCGTGTACAGCAGCTTTCCTCCTTCACCTGGAATGGAAACCCCACCAATGGTGAACTGCAGTCACTCCACATAACCCACAACCAGAGTGTACATGTCCTTAGATATTCCAGAGCTCACCATGGAGCTCACCTCAAGCCAAACTTTCAAGCCTCTCAACATCCTACCCTTCAAAGTTTGGGGAAAACTGGGTTTGGCCTGTCACTGGTACAAACTCCTTTTCTGTCCTTTTACTGCTGAAGGATGGAGTCATGCTACGCTGGTGAAAAAGTCGACACCGCCATAATCAAAATACTTTGCTGAAAAGACCAAGGTCCCCAATCTTGGTGTACATCAATAATATTTCTGGTTCCCTGTGAAACCCTCTGTAGCCTTTTGCTGATGACTCCACCCAATGCAGATCAGCCCTCCACACTTCTGATAGGCTGGCTGCTCTGACGTATCTACCTCTCTGTCGATCTGGAATATCGATCTATCTGTAGATATGGAAAATGAAGCCAATGGTCAATTACTTGGAAGTTGTCTTTTAACACAGGAGAATGCCACAGTCTTATTTTATCCCTTCATATATTTTGGTTGGTGAATCTCCCAGTCCACCACGGTTGGCAACTGCTTGGAACAGTGCAGTCTCTGGAGCTCCTTGGGCTCAGTACCAGGCACAACTATTCTTTAACAGACCATATTTCCTTGGTATTTGACTGGAAAATGTCTTGGTATTCTCCATAGACAAGTCCATGAGGAGCCGTCCACAAAACAATGAAGCACCTTCAGATTTTGCTTCGAACTGAAAAGTGATATAAAATAAATTGTTTGGTTGAATGATTGATGCACAGATTCCATCCATCCATCCATTGGGACCATACTCTGTGCATACTCTGCGCTTGCTGCCCAAGCAGTCTCCTTGGCTATTGGGTACAATCCTGGACGGGTCGCCACTCCGACACAGTATACCAGCATGCTGGCACTCATTTTGCCGACCTCAGAAAGATGACAGGCCGAGTTAACCCCACCTGGTATTAATTCAACAGCTGAGCGGGATTTGAACTCAGGACCCTAGGGTCCCAAGTCCACCACCCTAACCATTAAGCCAACACCAGGAATATGCACAGATTATTATGATGTAAAGGCCTTCATCTGAAATGCCATGAGTTTGTTGCCCACTCTGGGCTGGCAGCTGCTTCCCATCTTGTTGTATTGGTCTAAATTGAAGCTAAGGCTTTTTCAGGTTTTGGGGATTTCTCAGCAGAAGGCTGAGTAACAGGCCAAATAGAATAACAGACCAAGTAATACCAATCCAAAACACCAGAGGGTGCAAAGTTGTTGCAAAGTAAACTGTTGTTAAAAAATTAACTGAAGAACAAGAACAGTTTGTCATTTGGTTTCTCACCTGAGGGCCAATAGGAACAAGACCACGTGGAACTGACATCCTCTGCAGAGGTCCAGCAATGACTGGATGACCTTGGATTGTACAGTGATGGGTAAGAGGATGAGAAACAAAATTAGAACAATGTGTCCTCAATTATTTTCAAGTGGCTGACATCTACGCATGGAGTTGGAAGAAATTGGGATGACAGCAAGAATGATTGTGACGGCTCTCACAAAGATGGATCGATCATCATAGACCTGGCTTATATTGAGTAATGTCACAGGCTTCAGCTACCTGAAGGAATGATGTGACACAGCCCCGATGGCCCAAAAGACCTCGCTGTGGTCAAATCACAAGAAATAGCCGAGGGAGAGGCCATTGCAATTGTAACCGAAAATTTACTTTATGTATGCTCAACCATTTCCTTTGGACATATGCAGAAAGAGGGAGAGAGCCAAACCATTTCCCAAAATAAACGAATTTGTTTAATTACTGAACATGTATTTACAATACCATCACAAGTCGTATGAAATAGAATAATTCCACAGGCAAGCACAGATTATCAAAATCCTTTAACACAATAAAATGGTGAACCTAACAGTCTTTAACTTTTCTCTAAGTCTCCATGCAGACAAATATAAAGGAAAGAAGACAAAAAGACACAGACAGACCAACACAGATGAAAGTTAACATTGGGAGTTCCTTTTAAATGTTAACTCCTTCTCTGCCTGGACCAAGCTCGCGGTTTGAGATTTATTTTTCAACCAACCCACGTAGGCTGTACTGATGCTCGGGAAAGGGAGTGACACAGCTTACAATCCCTCTGATGAAAGGCCTTCAGGTGAGAAACCAAATGCTGATGTGAGTTCCTCCTTGTTCTTCTGATCTCTCACATACAGTGCATCCCTTCAGCTGCAATATGGAGGAAATATTGCTTGTGTGGTCCGGTATTGACCGGGTTGCGAGCACGGCTACAGTCGTACACAGCTCTGGGTTGGTTAACTTGTGGCTATATTGTGACAAGTACCACGCCGTTGGACCCTGACGTTTGGACTACTACAGAACTCCTGACTGTTCATGAGGCTTGTCTTTTGTAGGAAAATCGGCCAATCAGAAATCATCACCTGGCCACGAAGGCATGATTGCCCGGTGCTCAGTTTGCAGCATTCTCCAAATGATTGCATCATCTCCCATACCCACTCCCCAATCATCTGGGCTGTCTCTAACATCGTAGAAAAGTGCGACAGGGAACACTATCCGAGAACAAGATGACACCCTTGGGGAGATTGAAGGTGGGGAGGTTCTTGCAGAGGTGCAAAGTGGGGGCATCTCCAACGTATTCCACTTTTAAATTTGTAAATGAGACTTTTACGTATGACTTTGAAACAACTGCTGACACTTCAGGTGTTGATTCTCGCAAAATGCTTTCGTTTATCATCTCACTAAGAACCGGTCCAAGCTATTACTGCACCAATGGGTGTAATTCTCTGTATTTTACATCTACTTTTCTTTTTTAGTTTTTGCATGGTAAGGCCCAGATCAAAATAAAATACAGACGAGACAAGAGTATGGTATAATGTCAGACAGCAAACACGTGAAGGACATTCTCCAAAGCAAAATCGATACAAAAACAACATCAAATCACTCACACAACATCTAACTCTTTAGCTTGTTACAGTGTCTAACACATGACGTCAGTATTCATCAAATGGTGCTTGACTTCCTACCCGGATTCCTGGGGTCCATTGTGTTATGCAGGAGAGGCTGGGGTCCCGGCATTCCACCTGGTGCCTGTACAAACACCATCAAGTGTCCATCACCATCACCAAAGCCAAGTCTGTGTCTACCATTGTAACACACATTACATCAGCTTATTTGGTGGTGCTATTTTTCACTTTGTTGAAATGGTACAGATTTTCGATTGAATTGTGATTTGATAGAAAATGGTGTGATATACAATATTTTTCTTACAAAAGAATGTCATAATTATAGTTTGCCAAAGATATCTGCGTACCTTAGTACTTCAGACAGAAAATTGAAATGTGTCCTCACAGTGGTTAAAGTGGCTTGCTGCACCCTTAGTTATTTGACTGATATATAATACTCGAACTGATATATTGCGTGTATATATATATATATATATGACATACATATATAATATATAATTATATATATATATATATATATATATATACACAATATATGCTAGCGGGTGTGCTTACACATTGTGTAACCATACGAACCGTCCATCCCTATTGTCTTGGGTTGCTCACCTGCATTTGATTTTTCATTTATTTTATGGTAATACATTTATATACGTAGACACGCATAAAATACATAAAAACGACAAACACAAAGATTTACCTTTCAACAGAGTTCTTTGAAAGAGGGATTCAAGTGGAAAATTAGCAAAATTACATTGAAACATATATCAAGGCACAGAACATAAAATGTTGATCTATATAATTTATGCCTTCACAACCAGATCATGGCAAACACGTGGTCAGATGGAACTCATTGTTTTTACATGTGTATTGATACATGTCCCAGAGACGCCCAAAATGTCAAGCCACGAACGCTGACATCTCCCGATGTTTATTAGCATTGTCTGTACCCAGCGATTTGTAGCTATGATGAACAGGTATTCGATAATATGAATGAGGAAAGTGAAAACAACAACTTTATCATTAAGAAATCACTGCGGTCTGTTCCAAGTCAATACGTGGTTGAGCAGGCCAAAAAACATGGCGGCTTCAGACCCCAGCGAGGTTACCCAGGAAACGCCTGACAGACCCAGACAGCGAGGTGGCCAAGGATCGCCTGATGAAGGATATAATTAAATAAGGCCGTTAATTATCTTCAAAAGGAGTGTTTTAATTAACCCAAATACCCAATTTTCATCTCTCACTTCCTTGGAGATTTCTTTGTGTGCATGCAAAGTTTCAGGCTGATAGGTTTTATGGTTTTGGAGTTATAGAGGACACACACACACACACACACACACACACACACACACACACACACACACACACACACACACACACACACACACACACACACACACACACACCACTCACACACACACACACACACACACTGCCTTTTATTTGTATAGAAAAACATACATGTATTGCTTTAGAAAGGTTATATATAGTTCTTCAGCATTCTGTGAGAAATTTTCAAATAAGTGTGCAGCTGGCAGAAGGCCTTCGGCTTGAATTAGTTACACAGCTAGTGTTTGGTAGGTTGTTTGCATAAGGCATGTAGTTTTCTTCGGGGATTAATTAATTTTAGTCATGTCAATTAGGCATGCCACTTGTGGTTTGCATTGATCGCATGGCTTGCATAAGGGGAGTAGCTTTAGTAAGTCACAAAGTCTGCATTAATTATGTGGAGTGGCTCGTGGAGTGACTGCAATACAAATCGTGCAAAAACATGAACACAAATACCACACATGAGACACCGGACTTGACTTCAGACGTACACAGCCACTGAGCTTGGGGAAAATGACGTAACTTCCCGAGGAGCTTTGGGTTGCGTCATGGTCTCGATTACGTCACTTGTGTCTCTGCACTCAGTGGGGCAATTTAAGGATAAATTTCCGCCTCCCCACGGATGCCACATGATGGAGATTGTCTGTGCTCTATCCTTTAAATGCTGAGCATCAAGCAAGACAGAAGCATGTACCATTGGTTCAGTCTTTGGTTTGACTCATCCAGCGTCAGCATCAAACCAAAGACCTTCCAGGCTCAGAGTGGACGTTCTAACCATTATGCCACTGAGTATGATACCGAGTCTGGTTTTCATTAGCTTTGGTTTTTTTTAGCTAAGTGTTTTTATTTTTTTTGGGGGGGGGGGGGGCAAGGCAGCATGTTTCGCAATACGCCAGCTGCTTGCACTCAACAAAACTGCTCGTGGTTTGTGTTCATCAACTGGTTTGTGTCATGGTATACAGCTTGCGTAAGGAATGCGGATGCTGTAAGGAATTTATTACATACAAAGTCTCGGCTCATGTAAAAGCGCGGTGACAGATGGTAGAAGGCAACACACTGACAGTTGAGCAGTGGGACAACACATGGATGCAACAACAGGATGAATGAACAGGAGGAGAGAGAATAGGGAAGGAAAAGTAGTAATCTGCAAAAAGATGGCGAGAGGTAATGGTTGTTCATGAGAAGAGAAAAGATCACGGGTGGGGATTGGAGGGTGATTTGAGGTGGTGATTTATTGCCAACTTGAAGGATTGGATTTGTAGAGTGGAATTGAGCAGAATGGAGAAAGAGGTTCAACATGCAGGGCAGTGAGTTTGGATTTTGGGAGTTTCACAAGGACATGGTTGCTAGCAGGGTGTATGTGACCTGGAGGGAATGGAGGTTAAAGCCACAGCTGGTGGCCTGTCGGTGGGATGTACGGTATACTGAGGAGTTATCTCTGAACAGGAAAAGAGTGTTTTCCAGAACATTTAAAAGGTCCTTGATATACTTGAGAAACAGGACTGGTCCCAAAACTTGTAAGGCAGATGGTTTCCGTCAGGCAGGTGGCTTGAGTTACCAATGCAGTTTGCACAAGCCATACGGCGTGTGGTTTGCTTAAGGCATGTGGATTTTGTCAGGAACACAAGCTGTTTGTTGTGAGACATGTGGTTTGTGTTTGCAATGTAACTTGCGTAATGTGCATGATTTGTGTTTGGCAATCAGCTTGATTGAGGAATTATAAATTATAAACTTAAAAACACGAAAGTCATAAAAAAACGCAAAAGATGGTACCAAGTCAAGAAATTTATGAAGATCATGGTCTTCATCATAAGACCCGAGTGGGTTCTTGTGGAGTCTCACGTTTCTCCTTAAATTATTCTTCAATAAAACCTTCCTTGAATACCCTGCATGTGCTTAAACATCGTTTCAGGAGGAACAGACCATTGGGCAACAATGGCCATGAAATGTACTCCAATATGTGATGTCGTTAGTTATAACTTTATTCAATTCCCTTGATGTATCGACTGCTATTGTGATAATGTACGTCTTGCATCATGGAGTACAAACGGATGCTATAAAAGATGTACATTGTATTTAATAAGCTCCAGTGTGCTCTGTACTTCAAGATAACCTCTGCATTAGAATCTACTACTTCTTCAATGGCATCAGTTATAACGACCTTCTTTAGGGTGCCGTAGATAACTTAGCTACTCTTTGCAGAAGACACGATGGGATCTTTAATGTCCACCAACTAACTCCAATGTAATGTCCATTTCAGGTGATGGCACACTCTGTGATGCAACAGCCTACCTGAAAAGCACCAATCTGAGAGTTTATAATCGAGCCGAGAATGCAACGCAAGCTCGTCAGCTCAAAGGTAATTGTGCCACCTCTACGTGACCATGTTGTTGGAGACACACTTTGGTTTGGGTGAGCACATGGTTCTTCATTGGCATTGTTTATTCTTCGTATTTGCACAGGTTGATCTGTTTAGTATTCCTATCTGAGCAAATACTTCATGATGCTGTAATCTCAGGTCCAAGTCCAAGATAGTTTGTTGGTTTACCATTGTCAAAGGTGGATGGAGGTTTTGTTTCGATACCTGTTTGCCTGTCTGTCTGTTTTTCTGTCTGTGAGCAGGATATCTCAAAACGTTGTGGACAGGTTGGGTGTGTGATAAGAACGAAATGATTCGATTTTGGTGACGATCCAGATACGGATATGACAATTTAAAAAAATTTTAAAGTGATTTTTCACTATTGAGAGATGACTAAAAACGATATATAGCATGATATTTCAAACAAGGTGTGGAGAGATTCGGGTGAAACTTGGTGAATGATTTGGGTAGGTGACAAGAACAAGCCGATGAGATTTTGGTTAAGGTACGGATGCAGATCTGGCCTATCAGTGGGATACAAAACGTAAACTGTTCAGCCTTCCCTCCCCCCATTAGCTATATATCAGTAAAATGTAATGCAGTTTGCGTTTGGATGAATAACTTGTATTTGGGTTCGACACATTGTCTGCATTTGGTATGTCCTTTGTAGATTGTTCAGGTACACAGTGAGTCCAACACCTCCAAGATGTATGACGGAGGGTTCAAAAGGTTCTCTGCCTAAAGTACGACACTCATACAAAAAACTCTTTTTCGCAAGTGTATGTTACAAAAGTTGCAAGTGTGTGTTTGGCAGACAGCTTTTTGTATCCCTTGTGTACCATCGTAGCATGGTGTACCAAAATGACGCAAGGATCTCAAAACCTAAAATCACCAATGGAAAGATTGAATTTGAAAATGAGCTGAATTGGAATTTACCGACTGCCCAATTTTCTCCGTAACTGCACAAATCTGCAAGTGGCAGACCGTGGAATAGCTTCACATCGGCTTGAAATTACTGTAGCTTTCAGGAGCTGCAGCAGTGTCTGTCTGCACTGCATTGAGACAGAAACTTCATATGATGTTTGAACACACAAATATTGGAGAGTATGTTGCATATAAGACAAGCACATCAGGAGATACGAGTGTACTTTTTAATTAATTACAAAAATTAATTAAAATTAATTAATTACAAGAGATGATAGACAAATTACGTGGAGGAGCTGTATCACAAATCACATACACACCAGCTAAGCAGACACGTACGTGAGACAACACCGAACTTGACGACAGACACTAAACTTGGGGGAAGCGACGTAACTTCCCAGGGCACTCTGGGTAGCGATGAGATGATCTATATGACATCACTTTTCTCCCCACACTCAGCGGTGCAATTAAGGAGATATTTCCTCCCACCTATGAATACCAACCCATGGGGTTTGTCCAAGTTCTGTCCTCTAAATGCTGAGCATCAAACAAAGAAGTGGCACGAACCGATTATAAAGTCTTTGGTGAAACACAGTTTGGGTTGGAATTGAATCGCTGACCTTCAAGATTGAGAGTGGATGTTCTAACCATTATGCCACCAAGTCTGGGAACCAAATTTGAA
Source organism: Eptatretus atami (assembly GCA_035128595.1). Classification (NCBI taxonomy): domain Eukaryota; kingdom Metazoa; phylum Chordata; class Myxini; order Myxiniformes; family Myxinidae; genus Eptatretus; species Eptatretus atami. Next base: position 48,799,832 of record CM068958.1, on the reverse strand, counting down.
GATACAACAGAATACTAGTCTCTGTGAAGGCTATCTGTGAATGGACCTCAATTCGCATGGTGGTAAACAAACGATGTTTGCGGGCTAGAGGGCAGTATTTATTTCAAGGCCATCGTTGTGTGTGCAGATGTAGTTGTTGAACCCTCATCGTGTATTAAATGTGTGTTAAGCAGACTTCAGTATTGCCCACGAGGGGACAGGCATTGTCTAGTTTAGAATAGTTATGGTAAGGCCATTGTTCTCCTATGTCGAGCTGGGCAAGGCCAGGCAAGAAGAGGGTGATACGGAAGGTTTTTCTCCCACAAAGGGAAATGACAACTCCTCTCATCAGTGTGTAGGAGGGAGGCCTTGTTTCATATTCTCGCACAGATTTGATGAACTTCCAGGTCAGTGAATGGTTTGCTGTGTGTGACCATAAGGATGTGTGGCCCGTCTGTCAGTGTGTGGAGATACAGACAGTGATTGGTTCATACCACTGATGCATGGGATGCCCTCATACTGGGAACTCATTGTGGGAGAGGGGATGTTGGGGCTGATGCATGGGAAGTGGTCATTCGCTCATGGCTGCACATGTGGGACTCATGAGGGAGGAGGGAGGAGTGGCTGTCGATAAAGCTCTTGCTGCTGGGAATGCTTTCTCTCCTGCACCTGCTCTCTTTATCACTGGGTCTCCTGCACATGTCCTACTGTCCTGGTGTGCTGGTCATCGCTCATGGGTGTCTGAAGGATTGTGTTTCACATTCACGAGGACACTACATTGTGCTCTGCCCTGTAGCACTTCAGACAGTTTCACGCACTCTTCTGCTTGCTTCTTGTTGGGACTCTGGTCTGACGCTGCAAGCTGAAGTCCTGTGCAAGTGAAAGTTGGCACTAGAGAGCAGCACCCTGTGCTTGCACCTTTATCCTTTTGCCCAGTTTGGTGTGCACTATTGGTGTGTGTGTGTGTGTGTGTGTCCCCACAAGGGGTTAATTTTTTGCTGTATAGTGTATTTTACTGTGTAATAATTGGCTTGGTGTCTATCAGGATTTCATTTTTCGCTCCATGTCCTTGCGTGTATTTTTTATTTTTGTATACAGAGTCAAGGCTCATGGAAGAGCTAGTACATTGAAGGGATCAGGACATAACAGGACAAAAGAAACTTAGAGAGAGGGGAGGAACACCACCAGCAGAGTTGAAGGACAAGATAAAGGGAGACTTTGACAAACAATGGGTGTGGGGACGAATGGAGGGTAGGAAAGGATGCACAGGGTGGACAAGATGGATACAGAAGGAAAGCCTCAGTAGGGAAAAAAACAGGAGATTTGGAAAAAGGAGGGATTGGGTTTGGGGTTATCGAAGGTAGAAAATATCATCGTTTTGGATTGGGGATGATCTGAGATGGTGGTGAACAGCTGTCTTGAAGACCTGGAGGGCTGACCTCCCCTTTGTATTAATAAATAAATAAAAATTTTAAGGATGGTGTGTGCCTCGTGTTCCCGACATTTTGCCATGCTGACATTTGGGTTCATTTGTCATCTCTGGAGCGCTCAATTGGTAACAATCCTGATTTATAATTGGTGAGTTATTACACCTTGCTGGACTTTGTGCTGACATTCAATCGCTTGAGTTGAGCATTGGTCCATGTAAAACCTTAATAGCTTGGCTGCTCTTGGAAATAGCCTCCAGTTATATAGTAGACAACTGCTTTGATTGCAGTTATGGTTACCAGGTGGTTCCAACCATTCAACAATTCTTATCAACAAACACGATTTGAACCTCAGATGGCAGCATCACGAGCAGGGCTTAAATGGGACCTCCAGACAGGATAATCTGAAGTTTTAAATGTACTGCACTGCAAAGTTAGGGCTGTACGATGGTTGGTTTTTACAGCAATGTAAACAGCGTTTGTGATTGAGAAGGGGATGAAACAGTTCGTGAGGAAAAGCAATCGATGAGGTGAGGAAACTGTGAATGCGGCAAATTAAGTTGAGAAGCATTGAAAGTTTTGATGTCGGAATTTGTATGAAGACTTGCTTCAGTTGTCTGCCATTGAGCTTTACCATGAGCCTTGATCCCTGTATACAAGGAGCCATCACTGACAGCACAAACATGCAGCACTAAGACGGGTAATGCATTTTAAACCAAGCCAGTAATGATAAAATCTGCTGGACCCCAGACTGCAACTAACTCTAAACAATCAATGATTCACCATGCTTCAAGTGCTGACATTTCAAGCTAAATGCCATTAATCTTTTCTGTGGGACATGTAATTAATAATTGTGTTGTTCAAGCTAATGGCCATCTCAAAAAATATAATGATAATCTCCAACACTACATGTTGGCTTGAGCACAGGATTTATGTACAGGTTATGTTAATTTCAAAAATCATGAGGAAGAGTTTTTATTATTTTTTTCGAATGCAGCCCGTGGCTGCAGGCCACAGCACAGCACAGCTGTGCCCCTGGGAGCACAGCTGTGCCGCTGATACAGTTCCCCCTGTTACCAGTAAGCTGGTACTCATTTTGCTGACCTCGGAAGGATGACAGGTTGAGTCAACCCACCTGGTGTTATTTAACGGAACGACAGGGGCTCAAACGCAAGACCCGAAGATCTTAAGCCAGCCACCTTAACTGTGAAGCCAACACCAGGCTTATGTGGAAGAGTGAAGTTTAAGGAAAAGTTCATTGGGAATATGCTTGTTCGAGAAGTGGTTCACTTGTCAAAGTTCGGGTGGATGAGATTCGGCTTTTGGAGTTTTCGGGAGAGGAACACTGCCTTGAGATTTAGAGAGGTACTGAGGAAAGCTCTGTGAAGAAAGTTTGAATTAAGGGTGTTCAATTGGCTCAAGACATGACAGTTTGGGAAGAAACAATGCTGGGAGAGACAGGGACTTCACAAGGTCGGAATAAATAGGAACCAAAGTGTATGACAAGTTGGATTATACACTTGAAGGAGCCTTTTCGGACAATGTACCTATCACAAACATTTGGGAAGGGATAAGTTGGGGAAGAAATTAATTTTTTTTTAAAGAAGGATAAAGAGGCATGAGGAAGATAGGAGTAAAGGGCGGATGATTAATGTAGGTGGTAGAAACAATGTAACTAAGTTTTGTGCACTTTGTTAGTACGTACGATGTAAATGTCCTTGTGAAGTGTGTCATGGGATGGTGCTTGATAGCATAAAAGCCTTATTAACATCTTTGGGCCAAACGCAGATACATTTCCGACAAATATAATCAACATCTCTGTTTTTGCAATCATATTCATCAACTGCGGAAAATCTCTTTGTTCACCAACATTTGAAGACATCGTGTTCATCCACCAAGGAACAAGCTAGTGATAAAAACACATCAAACAAAAGCCTAGCAGAGGTCATCATTGCATGACTCGCCAGTCAAAATCTTCTAACCTGTCGTAATAGATAGTTGAGCTGAAACAGATTTTTTATCGAATAATAACAAATGAATAACGATAAGTAAATAAATATACAAACGAATGAATAAATTTTGCATTGTCTTTAAATTGAAATAATCTCAGAGAAATGGATTAAAACTTTTTTAGAATTACCATATCGATATTAGTCTCAAAAACTATTTGTTCTGAGTTTACGGTATAGCAGTTTTAAATCAAAAAGCAAGCAAGGTGTGACTGACACGGGTCAAAATGAATGATAGAAGAATGATTTAGGCTCACGACTGAAATTATTATTAAGCCTCCCCTAATGGAATATAGAGGGAGGCTTTGTCCTGTTGTAGGGTTTGCTTCCACAATTACTGCCCCCAATTTTCAATGGTACCTCACAGTTTCTTACCCCTAGGAGTACTAAACCGCCATTGAGGTGGTTTTAAAAAATTATTATTGTTCTTCCTTTTTTTTTTGCCAATGACGGAGCTGTATCTCGGATCCAGCTTGGACTTCCAGAATTAAATAAAATTGCATCAATAATGGGAATAAAAAGGAGTGGTTGACATAATTTTTGACCTTGACTTCATTTTAAGGTCATGACCTAATTATAGACAATTTAACCATAACTCGTCTAAGGTAGGTCTGATCAGAACGAAATTGCCCTCTCTAGATAGCCCAGAGTAATGTGCATTCACACTTAACTTACATCATACCCCTCAAGGTTAAAGGTCAAGGTCAAATGGCAGTCTGAAAAAAACCCCCCCTTTTTTTTGTCATTGCTCAATTTTGCCATTGTCATTGCTCAAACGTCCAAGATGTTCTTGCACCATAATAGTGGACCTGTACTGAAGTTGTGAACCTGATAATCGATTCGTGTCCTTGACCTACGTTTTTGGATTGTGACCTTATTAACAAAAAACACATTTTTGATCATCTAATTTGATCACCGACTGACTTACTCACTGATTTTGATCACCGACTGACTTACTCACTGACTCAGTGACTGATATTAAAGATCGGTACCTTCCAGGTGATGTAGAAAGCTGAAATTTTGCATGCCGATGGACATCGAAGTAAGTACACCGGAAAAATTCACAGAATCATCAGACAACATCCATAAATGAAAATATAAATAAATGGAAAAAAAAATGAAAAAATGCAGGTGAGTGACCCGAGACAATGTGGAAGCACGGTAATTTTGTGTGCCGAAGGACATCGAAGCTGATACACCAGAAAAAAACCACAGAACCGTCAGAAAGCATCTGTAAATGAAAATATAAACAAATGAAAAAAACATTCATGAAAATAAATAAATGAAAAATCAAATGCAGTTGAGCAACCTGAGACAATGGGGAAGCACGGTTCGTATGCTTACACAATGTGTAAGCACACCCCACGAGTAATTTGAATAATTTTCCTCTGATTTTCATGATGGTGAGTTTTGTGGATAGATTGTACATGGGAACACATTTTCTTTATTTATACTCTATCCCTAAATGTTGATGGTTAACGTCATATGGCAGTCCGAAAAACAACATGACTATCATTCGATTGCAGGTGCCGAGTGATGCTTACCCTTGGTGGTCACTTTGTGATTGCAGATGTCTAGTTATTATATATTTGAAGTTGATTAAGTACATGGTGAGCATAAATGTTAAAACAAAAAAAAATTGTGACACCAGAGGAAAGCAAGAATCAATGGGTCTGACCAAGTTAATTTTATTTTCCCTTTCCTTTTCTAAAATTTGTTAGTTGGTGGTGATACCATAAATTAATTCCCAATCATCACAGGTCACCTCACCAAAGAGACATGGCATTGTGTGCATAAAAAGGCTTTGTGGTTATCATGACTGATCTGTACATAATTCCTTCTTAGCAAAGTTTATAATTGCGACTTAATTGGTATGTAAAAATATTTAATCTCACGTAACCAATGTTCATTACTCACCTGGGTTGCCATACGTGGGTGAGGCCGTGGACCACCAGGGTAACGAGAAGGCATGAAAGGCTGGACGCAAACCCACACACAAATGACACATTAATTTACACACACGTTCATTTATATCTCATAATGTAACTTCTAAACTCTCATAGTGGATCCTAACTTTTGGTAAAATGAGCAGCAATACAATGATAACCAAGGCCATTTTGCCAAGTCCTACTTTCTATTAACATAGATAAGTACCTGATTCTGCAAATTGAGTTCTCACTAATGTCAATCGTTTGTACCTAATGAGGATGTGCATTGTATTATCTCATCGTGTGGAATGTCTGTTGGTTGCATCATTACTGAGGATGATGCTGATGCAGTGTGTCCCCATAGATTATGGGAAGGAATTTGTAATTTAGCGAGGGTATGGTAGGCAATACCTGAGGTCGGCAATAGAGATAAATGTTGTTCAATGGTCAAACACACCTGGCCGTGATGTCCCATCATGGGAGGGGCATTGGGAGTATGAGAAGGTGGCGGGTGTCCGTGAGGAGACATTTGGGAGCCTGGTGGACCCTGTGGTGATACAGCATTGCAAGTACTTATTTTAACTCACTGTGACCCAAATGTGTAGCCACAAAAATGCCTTGAAGAAGAAGAAAAAGTTATTTTACGGGAAGCACAATTGCAAGTACTGTACATGGAGAGTATCTATTTGAATAATGCAAATGGTGCAGACTGGTAATATACAAATGGTAATGAAATTGTAAAAAAAAAAATGGAATAATATCGAGAAATTATATAAAACAAAGGAAATTAAAGGAAGAGGAAGAAGAGGATGATGTGAGGAGTAAGAAAATTAGAGGATGAAGAATGATTCAGCAAATATGGTGAAACAAAGGCAATGTTTGTATCGAAGGTTTAAAGTAAATCAAAATTAACACAAAATTTCCTTTACATTACAAGATTTTTTTTAAATCTACTTTTAATTGCTTATTGTTTGTGTAAATTGCTCATTCCCTTGGGTTATTAATTCTAGAAGTGTAATTTTGGTGTCGAACATTGAAGTCAAATCTGCAAAAAGAAGGTATCTTACAGATAAAATAATGCAACATATGTTGTTTTAATCACAAAATACCTTGTTCAAAGACGTTTGTTTGTTCTGACTGTACAATTAAGTGTGAAGGCAATTGTGTTTGAAAAAATGTCGTGGAAAAAACCACAGTACAACCCAAGTCAGGGAGGTTTACCAGAGACCACCCTCTTTGGTTCTGAATGTTTAACACCTGACGAAAGTCCCAATTCTTGACAACAAAGTAATTAATTGTTGTTCCTGAGTAGAGATTTTATTTCTATTCATTCATGACATCCTGAAAGGTTAGTGAAATTAACATAGTGACTCTATGAAGGCTCCTCACATCCAACCGAGTTCCTCCTTCAACATCCTCAGTTCCAAGATCAAGTCCAAATGACAAAGCACTGAAACAGATGCTTGAGATGAAACCTCCTTCATAAAACTTTCATTACAAAGTGTCTGAGCTTGAACATCCAGCTGTATCAAAAAAGCATAGCAGGTTAATGGTGAACAGGTGAGCTCACCTTCCTAATAGGAAGGTTATATGAGGTTAAGTTATGGTCTAACATGACACCTGTGATAAGGCAGCAGGGAAGGAGTTGCCTTTTCAAAATTTATCTTTCCTCAATTGATTGATGATACAAGCAGCAGACTTTAGCCAAATTGGTATATTGATCTGGAGGTGTGACAACACCCTTCAGTGCCCGCTCTATGAATCGGAATCTGTGCAACTGATAGATCCTGTGACAAAATTAAGGAGGAAATCTCTTATTATTCATGCCAATCGGACTAAAGCAGGCAAAATGAAAGCTCAAAGTGCTTACAAAGTCAATACAACAAACTCTTTGTTTTCACATTATCTCCAAAGATGTCAGCGCTCGTTTCCAGCCTCCCAATTAAAGCAGACCTTCCAACATTTTTCATTTATACCTAGATTGCCATACTTACTGGCAGCTTTGTCAATCTCCATTAATTCCACTCAATTCTTCACATAATTTAGTACCTTTGCCAATGTGCAAGGAAAAGGACCCAATCATGAATGTACGGAGTGTGATTCTTTGCATGTGTGGATGAAAAAAAATTACGTAACCTGTCAAGTTCAATGAACATTGCTGGCAGATTAACTGCATTTTCAAGTTACTTCTCTCTCGCCCTCAATGAATATATTGCCACGTACAGGAATTGAAAGTAATTGAGTGCATGTGCAACCTTATATTATTATCTTAACCTTTTTCAATTCAGGAATTTACAGCTACAATCACACCCTTCTCTGGATTTTGCACACACTGGTAAAATTCCATCAAACGCTCAAACATCAGTATTATGATGGAGCCCTCTTTAATAGTTAACCTGCAAAGAGATCTCGCAACAGTGAATGAAATCTGGCCAATATAGCTTTTTATCTGAAAATATCTGAAAACATCCATCTGGCAGTGAAAATATCTGGCAATGAAATTAGAATCTGGCCAAAAGAGCTTTTCCCCATTCATTATACAATTACCAACATAATGACCAGCCATATAAGAAAAAGTAATTGCAAGGAATAAAATAAAATTCATATTCAACTGTAAAATAAAACAATATTTCTGGCTCTTTCGCAACAAAAAGAAAAAGAAAAAAACACTTTTGAATACACATCTATGTCTTGTTCAGATTTGTTGTGAGGTAAATTGTAAATATTGCGTTTTAGAGCACAAATCGTTAAAGTTGTCTCATAAGGAAACTGCTACTTTACAAATGTTACAATGTATAGCTCTGAGATTGTTGTTAATATTATATCATTAATGTTCATAGTTTCTAGATTACAGGATGAAACAAGGGTATACATGTGGTGCATAATACCTCCCTATACCAGATTGTTACTTTATCGATTTATGAAAGAACTTATTTTTCATATAATAACACATCCCTCACATTGACCCAACTTCCTCTGATTCAAACTTTCCATATTGAGTTCACTCGGGTTATATGTCATAATGCATTTACTAACAAGTTGCCCGTGTCCGCAAGGGATTCGAAAACTGAGTAGGGATAGAGGCGGCAAAAATGCAGATGGTGTCTTCTGTCATCGAGCTGGCAAGCTGGGAGCAACAATTCACACTAATTGCCACATCTGATGCAATTTAAATGCTCTAATGGCAGTGAGGTGCTCCATTTGAAACTGCTTGTTTGATATATGCCGCTTATTAATGCCTTGAACCCCAAATAAAAATTGTATTGGTGTCAAAGCCAGTGACCAATTTTACAAATTAATAGTAGGATTATATTGAGCAGAGTACAAAAGCTGAGAAAGTAACTTTCTGAAAAATAATATTCAACCCATATACAGCATGATGCAGCCGTAACATCTGAATTCAGGAGTACAGGGAGATAAATCTACAAACCAAGGATATATAATAATTATATATATATATATATTTGTATAGTATAATATATATATATATATAATATTATAATTATATAATAAATTTGATAAGCCTGTGTTGGCGCATGGTTAGGCAGCGGCTTGGATCCAAAAGGTCCTGAGTTCAAGCCCCGTTGGGCCACTGAATATTATACACCAAGGTTGACTCAGCCTGTCATCCTTCCGAGGTCGGTGAAATGAGTACCAGTATACTGGCCGGTGTATACCCCGGTTAAAATAGGTGTACCATATCCCTGTGTCGTAGAGGCGACCAGGGTTGCGTCAGGAAGGGCATCCGGCGTAAAACATGTGCCAAATCACTATGCGGATCATTCGGATAATCCGCTGTGGCGACCCCTAACGGGACAGCCGGAAGAAAATATATCTATAACTTATAACTCACACATAGCTCCAGCACCCACTCAATATCCGCCGCGAATAATCCACTCCTACCGCTCACCTTCTCTTTCTACTACTTCTGGCTTACCTCTACGCCTTCTCGGCTGATTTATACTACTATTATTTTAGCATGCCGATTCTCACTGTGCCGGCCTGCACCTCGAGCAATTGCGAACTCCATCGCCCTAACCCGCGATCTTACGACTCCCATCGGAACGACACATTTCAGTCTATGACCCTCCTGGAGACTCACCGCCCAGAGACATCCCACGTCTCCTGCGAGTGGGGGTTTAACCTCACCACAACCCAGTTCGCATTCTACCCACGCGAAATAGGGTGAATCGCCGAATGTCGATATACCTAAATACCCGCGCGGGTAACCCCCCGAGGGGTTGCACCACGCCGCAGGTCGGCTTAGGACACGAACCGCTTAAGCGGTTCGTTCCGTGCTAC
>CM068958.1:48747624-48760096 GCA_035128595.1 Eptatretus atami | reverse complement strand
GCTCGCCTGCAGGCTCAACCCCATGCTCTGCATTTCACCCCGCTGTGTTGGCATATCGCCCCTCAGTGTTTGCATATCGCCTCTCATGCCTTGCGCGCTCGCCTCCATCTTGGCATCCATGGCTCGCGCATTTGCATTCATTTCGCTTTGCATTCCCTGCATTTCTTCTTTCATTTCTTGCGCTACGTACACGTTCGCGTCCATTTTTTTTCTTCATTTCCATCAACATTTCCCCCAACCGGTTCATGTCGAACGACCCTGACGAAGCTGATTCGCCTCGGACCGAGGGGGAAATTTGACGGAGGGGGCGCTCGTGCCGCCGCTCCCACCGCGCCCATTACGACCTCTGGGTCCGGTTATGGGGGATGGTCAACCTGCATGGTGGTGTCCTGCACGGTGGTTTTGTCCTGGGCCATAGATTCCTCCAAACCTACACCACTACCCACCTGTTTCAGCCCATCTTGGCTTGATATGTTGCGTGTTGGGAATAAAATTTAAAAAGCTCGTAATTTGGGGGAACAGGGGGGTTTGCTCCCTACCCCGATCCGTGTCCCGTGAATTTCTCAATGGAGGCGGAGGGGTTCGAAACCAGCCCCTGACACCAATTTGTTGTGGTTTCGAACCCTGTAAATTTATTGTGGAGGCGTGGGGTTCGTGATCCCACTCCTGACACCAATTGTTGTGGAGCCGAGTTTCGGCGATGAGCACGACCGCTAGATGGAGCAGTAGAGTCAGCTCCACCGAACACCCGGAATTTATCAGGTCTCACCCCGGATAACTCCGGAGCCGACGGGTCCCTTATCGGACCGAAGATCGCCAATAGGTCGACTGCGTGGGATAGGGTCGATTGCCAATTTCAATTTACCTAAATACCCACATCGTCCAAACTACCAGGGAAATTCACCCTCGGCGGAGCTCGAGCGGAACGAGCCAGTAGCGTGCTCGAACAGTGCGTAACCCGAGCGGATGGTTACCGAGATCCGTCGGTCAAATGCACAATTTACCCTCGCTACTTCTCAACACGCACCGTGCTAAACCAATGAAGAAAACACAAAAATGAGCTGAAACATTTAACAGGGGATTCATTTATAATGGGGGGGGGGGGAAGGGACATACAACGAGCAGAGTTAAACCGACTAAAAGAAGAAATGCAATCAATGTACAAGCACAGAGCACTTAACAATTCCTACTTACAGACGGGGCCCAAGGACACACACACACGCACACACAAATAGAAAATGGACCCGATGGGTCTTCAGTCGGTAGAGCTGGCCCGGGGTACCTGCCCCGCCTCGTCGCGGTCACTCCGACTCGAATCACCACGGTGGGACTCGAACCCACGACCACGACCGTCTGCAGGGAACCTCGTCGACAACCACTCACTGGCTTTGGATGCCAGGTTGGAAAATGCCTGGACTGAGAATGTCCTCTCCAACCAGGAACGTCTCACTCACGATCCTCGTTGCTTGGCAAAATGCCACAATCTCGCCAACTGGCCAACGCTCCTGCCACGAGCACACCGTCTCTCCACTTGCTGATCCAGACCACCACCCTTTCTCTTCAGGAGGGAGGGGCTTCTCTTTCTGGCCACTCGCCTCCTCATTGGTCGGACCCATCGCGCAATTCCCTGGCCGTCCTCCATTGGACAGGCCCACGGTAGGCGGGGCAACTCCCACCCTTTTGGGCGGAGTCCCGAGCGGAGGCGTTTGTGGCTCCGCCCACCTCCTCGCCTTCGGCCACGTGCGTAATGGCGATCGTGTTTGGTCCGAAACGGGGTGGGTGAGACGCCCGCTCCTTGCCGATTGGCTAAAGAGGGACACCATGCCTGTTAGACTCCGCCCACGCACGCGCTTGCTGGCGAGCGCATGGAGAATGCCGTGAGCAGAGTGATGTCGTGTGAAAGTGAAGATGGGCGTTGTTGTCGTTGTGGATGTAAAAATCCTAACTATAAAAAATAACTCTGCAGCGCACGAACATTTAATTCCCATTAGACTAGGGACAGGTTCTATCTATAAACACACACTTACTGACATAACTGTTCTATTGGGACCTGAATGTTGAGTGCTCATGGCTTCCAGATTCGCAACACTATGAGTGCCAACACATTTCAGATGGATGGACGAACGGATGGACTGACAGACACCAACGTGAATTTCAAGGTTTTTTTTCGTTAAAAACTCAAGAATGCCAAAATAGGCATTGCTGAAATTTGGAACATATTACCTCGACATACAAAGGATTTACTTCTGAAATTTGCAGCCAATTTCGTCCAGTCCAAGATGATAAACAAATTTTCAGTCCCCATGTAAAAGTTGCATGCAGAGAAACTGCCTCATTTAAAGTGAAGCGTCCCTCCCTTGATATTCACGCTTGATATTCCCATGTGAGAATTTTAACAATTTTAAATTTGCAAATATGTTGCAACTATTGACATTGTTTATATAAAAAAAAATTTACAACTGATATTTACAATTATAAAAGTAATATTTGTAAAAAATACTATATAGAAAAATATAAAATATTATAAAAGTAATCAAATATATTTTTTTATAAATAATAAAACTACAAATATATTGTAGTAGTTATCGTTATTAAATAAATATTCATGGTAACAAGGCGATAGTGGAATTTTTCTTCTCTCAGGCAAGAGTAAAGGCTCCAAGCAGCCACAGGAGGGCGAAATGAACACGCAAGGCAAAGCACAGCACAGGAACATGAAGGATGACTCAAGGCCCCGAGGTAAAGCATGACTCGCAGAAGAACAAAACTGGAAGCCGGAAAACAGTATTGAACACAGGCGGAATGGAAAATCGCTTCCGGCCTTTGCTTTACTGACAGATGGAACTCTGGATGGAGCAAATTTTTGCAAGCAGTAAATAAAATACAATGACGGCGGTGACTTTTTGGAGTTAGTTAAACAAAGTTTTGGAGTTAAGGATGACTTGGTTTGACTACAGTAAGGCATAGCATGCACAGCGTGGTTTCTTAACGTATGCAGTCAGAGTTGCTGGGGTGAAGAGCTAGTTAGTCAGCGACCTGGTGGATGTTGTCAGCTTACATCCACTTAGCATGGTCCCTTGAGGCTGCAAAAGCCTTCAAAGGGGAACAAAAGAAAACAACAGAAAGATTCAGGAGACAGCACAGACCCACGTAGCCAAGGTAAGCCCGCAGTGAAAGGGGTGTATGTGCTGGCTGGGACGAGTTACAATGGAGGGCACAAGTAGATCAAGGATTACTTTGGTATTTTTACTGGGCTTTCCTCATGACATCAGAGTGAGGCTTGGTTGCAGTAAGCCTAAAAATCTGAGTGGAAACCAAGAAGAAATGGGTGCTATTGACTGTTAAAATGAGGAGGGAAAGAAAAGGAATGAGTGAAGGGTGCAGTGCAAAGTGTTGAGGAGCAGTGTCGAACAACAGGATGGACACACCAGTAATGGTACCTGGAAGAAAGAAGGGGCCATAGGCCCCACCAGGCATGCTGTCACGATGGGGTGGGAGAGCCCCGAGTATGGGGCTTGAGGCAGCAGTGGCCGCACCACTCTGAATCACCCATACGCCAAGGAAAAACCATGACGCCGGCCCTCAAATGACCTCTCAACCTCATTCCAAGTTAGACCTGAGATTGCCTCCAAACCTCTTACCATATTGGGCTCCCGATTCCCTCTCAACATCTTATCAAGTTGGGTCTCAGATGGCCTCTGAACCTCTCACCTTATTGCGTCTCAGACACCCTCTCAACATTTCACCAATATTTGGCCTTCGATGCCCCCTCAACCTCCCAGTACTACTGGTCTATATTTCCAAAAGTAATTGCGGGGTGAACAGGAATAAATGTGAAAACAGCCAGAGGAAGAAATTACCTGCAGAAATTGTGGGTGACAAAAAACGGTAGTGTTGGTAGCACGCTCATATATGGGTCGGCAAGCCTAAAGTTTCAAGTATACATAGACCTTCATGAGATGTGTTGGTACATAAAATTTAGTTGTGTAGCATCCTTTGAAAGGAATCTTGAGATGGCCTTTCCCCTCGTTTGCAATTGCCGGGTGACAATGATCGATGTCATTCGCACAAGCTATCTTTCGTAAGACTCGGCCTTTGTGTGCCGTACTGTGGTTAAATTCCACACAAAGAGGGAAGGGGAAGGGAAGGAATGTGGGGGGTTCAGGACTGAGAAGGAGAGTGGTGAAATCACTGGTGCAGAGTAATGACATCAAAGTACAGAGGCAGCTGGCAAGGTACACAATACTCTCGACACAAGCCTGCAAACAATACATGACAATGTAACATAATGTAATGCAAGACATCAAAGACATTTTTAGTCGACCTGTTTTTTTTTAAAGTCTGTTAAAGGCTAAAGGGTCACAGTTGAAAGGTAGTATAGAACATAAAAGTTTTTTATTGAAAATCTTTACGCAATGAAAGTAAAAAAACAAAATATAAATAAACTCAAGGATTGTGGTCTGCCTATATATACTAAAGCACCAAATAATTTGCACAGATGAGGCCTCCAGACGTATTGCGAGATGGAAATGTATGAAGCAGGCCAAGGGTTAACAGGAAGTATCCGTTATTTATTCATGAAGGTTTATGGGGCTGCAGAGGCCTGAGGATGAAAGTTCAAAACACAGCTCTTATCTCCACCATCCCTCTACCCTCCAAGATATACCCTTCTCATCAGAAATTATTTATTTCTTTACAAACTTGCATACTTCATTAATTCAGTGGCCTGGTGGAGAAACAACAGAATAATTGCTCGTTTTCACTGTCACGTCTAAATTGTTGAGCAAAATATGCAATTTGATAACGGTCACCGTTGGGAGGAGGTGTTTGAAGTTTCCACAGAGGCACGTTTCTCATTGAACAGCAGCGAAGAAAGGGATAAAAAGCAAATATATAAATCGAATACGTGTGTAGTGTTTAGTAATGAAAACACTACACCTATTCGATGTATATGTTTGCTCCGCTCTTTCCGTGCTTTGTCTCCCCCCCCCTCCCACCCTCACATTCCTGCACGGGTCACACGGTCCACCATATCAACCCCACACTGGTGAAACTCGCGAAATCCAGAATCACTGCTCACCTTCAATCATTTGTTCTTTTTCTCCCACTTGTAGAACCAACTTCCACATTATTTTAATCTCAATCTTCCCTCCAAGTCTTCAAAGGCAGCTGTTCACCACCATCTCAGATCATCCCCCATCCAAAACCATTATCTTTTCTACCCCCATTAACCACCCCAACTCCCCCAACCCCAAGGCCGCCTTCTTCCAAATTTTCAGTTCCTGAGAGATTACTTCTGTATCCATCTTGTCCTCCCATACCCCTCTTTCCTCCCCACACCCATTATTTGTTCAAGTCCCTCTATTCTGTCCTTCATACCTGCTGTTGGTGTTTCCCTTTCTCTCTGCTGTTCCTTTTGTTCTATTGCTTCCTGATCCGTTCAGTGTTGTAGCTCTTCCACGAGCCTTGACTGAATACAATAATAATAATAATAATAATAATAATAATAATAATGAGGAACACATGAAGTGGGTTGGGATGGTGTGTGAGGGGAATGTGGTGTGAAGTCATTGCTCGGTAGTAATACTGAGGTAGTTGAGGGTCTAAAGGTGAAGGATTTGTGGGACACATTGGTGCCGGATAACAAATAAATGTCTAACATACCAGGTACATTATGTCATTTTGTTTTTACATTGTCATCCTGCTTATTATCTCACCACCGACATTTTCTCCCCTGTTTGTCTGTCTGTGAGCAGGATATCTCAAGAAGTTTGGGACAGATTCAGACGAAACTTGGTGGACAAGTTGGGTGTGTGACAAGGACCAATTGATTCGATTTTGGTGAAGATCCAGATCCGAGAATTTTTAAATGATGCTTCACCATGGAGAGATACGTCGGGCCAAAAACGATGCATGGCACAATATTTCAAAAAGTTATGGATGGATTCGGACCAAACTAGGTGTATGAGTTGGTTAGGTGACAATAACAACTTGATTAGATTTCGGTTGAAGTTTGGATCCAGATCCAGCCTATCAGTGGGATATAAAACGTAAACTGTTCAGCCTGGCGGAGGTGTGCGCTCAACCGAGTGCCGTTCTAGTTTTCTGATTCGTTTGATTGGTATTTATCAAATTTGAATGCGTCATGATCAATGTCATTCTTACCAGCTCCTGAGAAGATGAGTGGCATGTCGCTCTATAAGGTCAGATAGACAATCACTGAACTAACCAAAGCACCGGCCAAGGTACGATCATGCAGGAGAGTGAGAGAAGTGATTAAAAGTCTTTAATGCAACGGGCACTCGGTCCACAGGTCAACAGAGTGAACTCATTTCTTGTTTTAAAATCTCATGTGCTTGAAATACTGCCCAGGAGGTTTGTTTTTTCAAATGAACTATTGTTACATTCCATTCCAAACTCACAAACTGTCGAAACAAACTCCCACAAATCCTTGTTCCAACTCCCCCAAACCCACGCTTTCTCTCAACACTCCGACACCCACCCCCCTCTACCCTACCAAATAGCATCACACGTCGCCTTCATTCTTTGACCTTTCATACACTCTCTTGGAAGTTGTTTACATTCAACCTAACATTTACTTTCTTATCACCACCGAGTGGGTTTAAATGCTCTTTCTTCCACTTTTATATGTGGGAATGATGTGCCGAACCATGTGCATTATGGTCTTCAGGCGATGCCTCAAGCACAGTGACCAGGACCATGTGACCTTGTTTTGATTTTTTTCCCCCTCCCCGCGCTCATGCCACAAATGAGAAAAAACACATCTCGGAGCCACTTCCTGAGATTAGGAGTGGCGGCATGGCAGGTGAGCGATTAATCACGAGGCAGAGAGGCATAATGTGGCGGGTCGAGAACGATGAACGGTTTTAGCTTTCGCACACCTGAAGGAATGAACACACAAACACCGACTTGAAAGAAGGTCGTTCGTCATCTCGAAACAACAGTGCTTTCAGATGAATCAACTGGAAATCTAACAATCTGCACCATTCCACATTTTGAGGTCCACTACTAGTGGTCAGGTCAGGTCAGGTATGGGAGCATGCACCGGAGCAGTGCGTCGCTGCGTCCACTTTCCGCCGGTACTCCAGGGGCCTCCGTCTGACTACAAGAGGAGTCGACCCTCAAGGTCTAATCCTCACCGTGAAAGCACATCCCAAAAGTGATAACTGTGGGTAAGCTGCAAGGCAGCAATTCTTCAGTCTGATAACTTCATTCTGTAGGAGCTGAGCTCAGAAGGACCACAGAAGTCATGAAACCCCTTGCACAAAGAGCAATCTTTAAAAAGATCTGCAGTAATGCTCCGTTAATTATGTATTATGTTAATTATAACCTATTACACACTAATTAGATGAGAGAGGATTGCGAACAAAAAGCGTGCAATAATTTATTACGCTTTAGTGAGAGCACGAGTGAGTGGTGAGAGGAGGATGCAGATGAATAATTTCCGACAAAACGACCGTGTGGATCATTTCATTCCTCTGCTCCACTCTGGGGGGTTAGAATTCACTGGCGGCTCAGTATATAACACCAGCTCAAGTGGCATAAGAGCTGACATGCACACGCAGCACAATCTGAGCAAACAAGACAATATGCACTTATCACCTCCTGCACAAATAAATGTCCACCACACTCATCCCTGATCCTCACCCTTTATTAACACCCAACCATCACTGCCTTACACACAACTCAAGGATCTCAAGATCCTCCCCCTCCCTTTCCCCAAAGCCATCTTCATTGCCCCTTTAGCCCCTCACATTCCCATCTCCCCTGTCCTCGTATCCCTCCAGCTACTTCCCTTCTGCATAACCCTCTTCCTCCACTCCTCCACCCTTACCTTACCCTCCCCCAGCAGCTAGCTGAACATCCCAGGAGCCTCATAAACCCGTCTGCCCGGCACACAGCGCAACATGGTATGGAGCGACGGCTGGTGCAGGGACACAATCACGATCAGGCGGTGCGGTCTATCACTCATTCCATTATATCCACCTGTCTCTGCATGTAAACTCAACGAAAGGCGAGCAAAATGGCCGTTCTCGCAAAAGTCTGCCTCTGAATCGAACTCGGATAAAATCAAGGCGATGCAAATTCCCTTGCGATTAGTCAAAGCCGTGTCTGCACCTAACGAGGGCCTGGTTCAATGGCCTAGGCCGCATGATGCACAGAGCAAGACGAAACCGCTTTCAAACCCGTGGTCATAAGCGTCTCATGCTCCTCAATGTGTGCCAAACAGCATGTGTGCACTAACACTGGTTTATAGCACCTGGTCGGTGATGAGTGATTCTTGGTTTGAGGTTTGGAGTTCGCAAATAAGACACTCAGCTGAGCTTCAAGATTTGTAATAAATAAATAAATAAATGAATAACAATCATCTGATGTGGTTAGTGTGTGGCAGTGGAAGCCGCATACAACACATTTCATTGAAGGGCCCCCAGGTTATTGGTCTGGGTACCACTCTTGCAAGAGTAACAGTTACATTTTCTTCTTTTGACATAGATCTAAGGCTAATGGAGATCAGCTTGTACGAAGATAACGTGCAGGCCAAACACACCGGTGTACTTCAACGTGAATCCAACCGGCATGAGCAGACAATGGGCAAGCACGGATGGTACATGGGATTTGAACAGCCGTTGCGATGGGAACACCAACAGCTACAGCAGCACCGGCAAATACTTCGGAGATTTATTTCATTCTTTTCTATCATCGATACCCCGAAGCATTTGCAGAAGTTTGCATCAAAAATCAACAATAGTTGGGATTTTGCCGAGAATCATCCAGCCAGTTACATGATGACTTACAGCGGGCAAGATCAGAGCTAGAGTCTCAATTTATATAAAACTTTCTAATTTAACAACCTTATTGTGTTTAAGGCTCACTTTGGTTCCGCTGCGACAAAATGCAGGGATGAGCATTTCGTAAGACGTTTTATAATGCCTCTTCGGGTTATGGATGTTGTGCACATTTATATACAAACCTCACAGCCACAGCATCGCAGCTCCAGGTGCCAGTGAACTTTCCAGTAGACCATGTTTTGTGGCCTGCCGCTGCCAATTACTGCCAGGACCAGGACAACAGACTGCCAGCTTAACCCCTTCCTTGCCTTCTTACCTCCTCCATGCTTTCCCAGTAAGCCTGAGCTTGCAGCTGGACAGGCTTTTCCGAACAGTGTTCATTATTGGAATTCTCGATTGAAAGTTAACTAATCACTCCACTGATTTCGTGGCAACTAGAGGCATTGCAAATCATTCATTATATATATATATATATATATATATATATATATATATATATATATATATATATATATATATATATAATCATTAGATTACTAAACCACTGGTTCACAAATCAAATCTGATGTCGAGCTGAAGGCAGCATCTTTGATCAGGACTATGACCATTTCTGGACAAGTTCAGACAGTTGTCTCTGATGTAAATACTTTGTAGCTACTGGGAGCTGTTATGGAACTCAGATGTCGAGATTGACAACAAAGCTTGTACGGCTGCAAGTTACCGTATATGTTCAGGATTTGCACTTTGCACCTTACCCAGTGTCTCCCTGTGTACTCATTCTTGTTGTAAAATTTGCTTACAGCTTTGGCAGTTGCCAGGCGATGACTGCAGTTTTGATGCCATTGGCCCAAAGCCAAGAATCCGGTCAGAGCTCTGGCCTCAGGCACTGGTAATTAGCAAAATGTTTTCCGTTCTACACACCCACACGTTCAACAGCAACTCATCTCCCCTCTCACACTTTCAGCAGCCTTCCATGGACCCTCTCACACCCCCAACACCTTCACATCTCCCCCATCACACTTTCAGCACCGTCTCATCTTCCCCATCACACCAGTATCACGTCATATCCCTCATCACACCTTTGGCATCCTCTTATCTATCCCCTCAAATCTGCAGCATCCTCTCTTCTGCACATCACATCTCCAGCCACCCTCTCATACTTTCAGCAGCTTCTCTTCTTCCCCATCACACCTGTGGCACCCTCTCATAAACCCCTTCATTCCTTTAGCACTCTCTTTATCTCCCTGCATCACACCTTCAGCACTCTCTCATCAACCGCTCCATACCTTTAACACTCTCTCATATCCCTGCATCACATCTCTCACGTCGTCTCATCTCCCCTCTGATATCTTCAGCACACTCTCTTTCCCCATCACACCTTCAGCATCCTCATCTTCCCCATCACACTTTCACCACCGTCTCATCTTTCCCATCACACCTCCAGGATAATCTCTTCTCCCCCATCATCCTTTCATCAACCCCTTCATACCTTTACCACTCTCTCATCTCCCCATCACACCTCCAGCATCATCTCATCTCCCATCTAATACCTTCAGCATACGCTCTTTCCCCATCACACCTCCAGCATCCTTTCATCTCCCCAATCACACCCCCATAATTCCTTCCTCTTTCCCCATCACACCTCCAGCATCCTCTCAATCTCCCCAATCACACCCCCATAATTCCTTCCTCTTTCCCCATCACACCTCCAGCATCCTCTCATCTCCCCAATCACATCCCCATAATTCCTTCGTCTTTCTTCATCACACCTCCAGCATCCTCTTGTTTCCCCCATCAAACCCCATAATTCCTTCATCCTTTCTCATCACACCTTCAGCATTCTCTCATCTCCCCCCTCATACCTTCAGCATACTCTCTTTCCCCATCATGCCTCCAGCATTCCTTCATATTCCCCAAGACAGCTAAAGCACCCTCTGATCTCTCCTCTCACACCTCCAGCACACTCTCATCTCTCCCCATCATAGCAATAGCATCTTCTTATCCATTACTCCTCCCACATCATCAGCCCCAACCTATCCCTTCTCTTACAACCATGTCATCCTTGTATTCCTGCTTAACCCCCCCCCTCTTCCCTACTTAAGATCTGTCTCAATTCACACTCATTCAGTTTTCTCTCATTTTACTTGTCATACCTCAAGATTCTCCTCCAATTTCCACCACTTGATTTCAGCACATATCCTATAACTCTTTATCTCTTCACCACATACTCTCTTACGCAGAATCCCCTCCGCACAATGGCAGCTCCTCACGAAACGACATTCATCAAACAAGACTTGAAACATGCCGACCGTTCGCCAAGCAAAGCTTGAACTATGAACAATCTTCATCAAACGAGAGCTACAGTGTGGAGATTGCTTGCCAAACGACCTGCAAAATGAAGGTTCTCCACCAACCAGGAGTTGCATTGTCAACATGCAACACACAGAACAGAACGAGCTTTGATTGTGCAGATTTCTGACAATTCCACAAGAAAAATGAAAATGAAAAACAGACATGTTGGACAAAAGAAACAAGAAAAGCCCTGATCAGGAAATTTGACGTCTGCCCCAGGGGAGTGCTAAACAGCTGGGGTAGGCTCCAAGCCATCTGTGTGCAGCAGGTCACGGACAGACATATGTTTCATGAACCGTGCTGACTTGATATGTGATGATCATCCTGAAAGAATTTAACACTCTGCACTAGTATACGGAACTGCCTGCTCGTGTTATGGAGGAATTCCACAATTGAAACACTTATTTCAAAGTGGGGGTGGGGAATAACGAATTCCATTGTTACGATTAGGAAAGCCACATTATAGCAGTAGCTGTATTTAATCAGGTGGGGGAATTATTCACCAGTGCCATATAGGGAGGTTAAACTAAAAATGTAGCTTTGGGATAAGCCTCATTTCCCTCGCGGCACATACATCATGTACATCATGTAGATGCCGCGAGTAAGGGACATCATCCCACAAATAACTGAGTTATTCCTCCATGCAACAATAGCGTGATGTCATAAAGAAGCACATATTTTCGAGTTTTAGATTTATCCGTCGCCGTGTGTCTTCCTTTATGGGCAAAGTGCGATCATACGTAACAGCTGCACAAAAATTCCAAACATGACACAAATCCACTCCGTATTTTCCCATCTGCCAAAGTCCTCATTATGGGCGGGTGGGGGACCCGACTGCTCCATTAATCAGCCATAGGGAAGCCTGCGGCGGGTAGGCAGCAAGACATGGTCACGTCACAATGGCCTGCGGATCGAAGAAAACACGGTTTGGTTTTAACCCCTTACGTCCCACGGACTCACCCCTTGTCCATTATGTTGTTTTTAGACCTCCCTCGCAATGATTTCTCAAGAGTTCTGATGAAATTCTGATCAGATTTCCATCCGACCTCATTATTAATCGTCGGATATCCTCGTAAGTGCTGTGTGCGGCACTTGATAATTGGCAACGTAAATATAGCTTGAGATGTGTCCATATTCCCACTGTTTCTTGGTGGGCATCATGCAGAAGATGAGGCTCATCAGGGAACTCACATAATCTATCATCTCATTCGCTCAAATTCAATCGTATTTGAAGGCTCATTGTGAAATGCTGATCGATTGTTCCACCGAGATGGTAAGGAAAAGTTCGTTTGATGGAGATTATTATCAAC
>CM068958.1:48699076-48731484 GCA_035128595.1 Eptatretus atami | reverse complement strand
TGCGGGGTTGCCACAATAACTTATACGGCGCAGAAGGCTCGCCACACCCATCTCCCGTCTGAATCCGTCCGCGTTTCAATTTTCCTCGCATGCACTCATGCACGCCAGGACACTCACAGTCATTCTGCACACTTCTGGACCATTTCAGCACACACTCCGGGACAAAATCACACTGGGAATCGTGTCAACTCAAGAAATCCCGGGTTTCCATACCCCCAAGCTCCGCGTGTAAACCCGTTCGCACACCACCCGCTCAACCTCGCTTCGCCCAACCGGACTCACCTCGTCGGCGATCTTGCTTTTCAGGAGAGCGTATTTTCTCCCTCTGTCCTTAGGAGGCTATTCCTGCTGCTCGCCACCGCGGTTCCGGCAGACATTCCACGAGTTCAACCTCATTGTCCCTCACTAACTCTATGTGTGTGTGCTCTTTATCTTTGTTTTCTCCGTATTTTCGTTTCCCTTTTCCTGTTCTACCTCCCGCTCTCTGTGTTCCCTCCTTTGTTCTCCTGCATCTCACTTTGTGTTCTCTGAATTGTTTCCATCGTTCCCCCTTGCGTTCATAGTTCTTCTTTTTCTCTTTATTATCTGCGTCTCCATCACCTCATTTAATTTTTCCGTCGTCCTCTCGTATCTGTCTTACATGTCTCCCATAAATTGTGTGGCAATCTCTCGTCATCCTGACCTCACCCATCTCCATCGCGGGCCGGACACATTCCACACTCCCCCTCTTCGGTTCGGTCGCTCCGCCACGTGGTGCTGCATTATGCCCTTCATGCTCGCTTTTGGCAGGCTTCAACCCATGCTCTGCATTCACCCCGCTTGTTGGCATTATCGCCCCTCAGTGTTTGCATATCGCCCCTGCCTTGCGCGCTCGCCTCCATCTTGGCATCCATGGCTCGCGCAATTGCATTCATTTCGCTTTGCGATTCCCTTTAGCATTTTCTTCTTTCATTTCTTGCGCTTACGTACACGTTCGCGTCCATTTTCTCATTTCCATCAACATTTCCCGCCAACCGGTTCATGTCGCACGACCTGACGAACTGATTCGCCTCGGACGAGGGGAATTTGACGGAGGGGGCGCTCGTGCCGCCGCTCCCACCGCGCCCATTACGACCTCTGGGTCCGGTTATGGGGGATGGTCAACCTGCATGGTGGTGTCCTGCACGGTGGTTTTTGTTCCTGGGCCATAGATTCCTCCAAACCTACACCACTACCCACCTGTTTCAGCCCACTTGGCTTGATATGTTGCTGTTGGGAATAAAATTTAAAAAGCTCGTAATTTGGGGGAACAGGGGGTGCTCCCTACCCCGTCCGTTGTCCCGTGAATTTTCTCAATGGAGGCGAGGGTTCGAAAACCAGCCCCTTGACACCAATTTGTGTTGGTTTCGAACCCTGTTATAAATTTATTGTGGAGGCGTGGGGTTCGTGATCCACTCCTGACACCAATTGTTGTGGAGGCCGAGTTTCGGCGATGAGCACGACCGCTAGATGAGCAGTAGAGTCAGCTCCACCGAACACCCGGAATTTTATTAGGTCGTCACCCGGATAACTCCGTATGCCGACGGTCCCTTATCGGCCGAAGATCGCCACATTAGGTCGGACTGCGTGGATTAGCGGTCGATTGCCATATTTTCAATTTACTAAATTACCCACATCGTCCAAACTACCCAGGGAATTCACCTCGGCCGGAGCTCGGAGCGGGAACGAGCCAGTAGCGTGCTCGAACATGCGTAACCGAGCCGATGGTTACCGAGATCGTCGCCGTCCAAATGCCACAATTTACCCTCGCTACTTCTCAACACGCACCGTGCTAAACCAATGAAGAAAACAAAAAATTGGTTTAAGCGAAAACATTTACCAGGGGATTCATTTATAATGGGGGGGGGGGAAGGGAAAATACAACGAGCGAGTTAAAACCGACTAAAGAAGAAATGCAATCAATTGTACAAGCACAGAGCACTTAACAATTCCTACTTACCAGACGGGGCCCCAAGGACACACAACACACGCAACACAAATAGAAATGGACCCGATGGGTCTCTCAGTCGGTAGAGCTGGCCCGGGGTACCTTGCCCGCCTGTCGTCACTCCGACTCGAATCACCACCGGGTGGACTCGAACCCACGGACCACGACCGTCTGCAAGGGAACCTCGTCGACAACCATCACCTGGCTTTGGATGCCAAGGTTTTGGAAAATGCCGGACTGAGAATTGTCCTCTCCAACCAGGAACGGTCTCACTCACGACTCGTCAGATGCCCACTTGGCAAAATCCACAATCTCGCCAACTGGCCAACCTTCCTTGCCACGAGCACACCGGTCTCTCCACTTGCTGATCCAGACACCACCCCTTTCTCGTTCAGAGAGGGAGGGGCTTCTCTTCTGGCCACTTCGCCTCCCTCATTGGTCGGACCCATCGCGCAATTCCCGTGGCCGTCCTCCATTGGACGCCCACGGTAGGCGGGGCAACTCCCACCCTTGGGCGGAGTCCCGAGCGGAGGCGTTTGTGGCTCCGGCCCACCTCCTCGCCTTCGGCACGTTGCGTAATGGCGATCGTGTTTGGTCCGAAAACGGGGTGGGTGGACGCCCGGCTCCTTGCCGATTGGCTAAAGGAGGGACACCATGCCTGTTAGAACTCCGCCCACGC
The DNA here is from genome assembly GCA_035128595.1 of Eptatretus atami. Lineage (NCBI taxonomy): Eukaryota > Metazoa > Chordata > Myxini > Myxiniformes > Myxinidae > Eptatretus > Eptatretus atami. The sequence continues at coordinate 48,728,839 of CM068958.1, read as the reverse complement.
ACGCCGCTTGCTGGCAGGCGCATGGGAGAATGCCGTGAGCAGAAGTTGATGTTCGTGTGAAAGTGAAGATGGGCGTTTGTGTCGTTGTGGATGTAAAAATCCTAACTATAAAAATAACTCTGCAGCGCCGAACATTTAATTCCCATTAGACTAGGTGACAGGTTCTATCTATAAACACACACTTACTGACATAACTGTTCTATTGGACCTGAATGTTGAGTGCTCATGGCTTCCAGATTTCGCAACACTATGAGTGCCCAACACATTTTCAGATGGTGGACGAACGGATGGATGACAGGACACCAACGTGAATTTTCAAGGTTTTTTTTTCGTTAAAATTTCAAGGAATGCCAAAATAGGCATTGCTAAATTTGGAACATTATACCCTCGACATACAAAGGATTTACTTCTTGAATTTGGCACCAATTTCGTCCAGTCCAAGATGATAAAACAAATTTTTCAGTCCCATGTTAAAAGTTGCATGCAGAGAACGCCTCATTTAAAGTGAAGCGTCCCTCCCTTTGATATTCACGCTTGATATTCCCATTGTGGAATTTTAACAATTTTAATTTGCAAATTATGTTGCAACTATGACATTTGTTTATATTAAAAAAAATTTACAACTGATATTTACAATTATAAAAGTAAATTTTTGTAAAAAATTACTATATAGAAAATATTAAATATTATAAAAAGTAATCCAAATATATTTTTATAAATAATAAAAACTACAAATATATTGTAGTAGTTATCGTTATTAAATAAATATTCATGGTAACAAGGCGATAGTGAATTTTTCTTCTCTCAGGCAAGAGTAAGGCTCAAGCACCACAGGGAGGGCGAAATGAACACGCAAGGCAAAGCCAAGCAAGAACATGAGGGATGACTCAAGGCCCCGAGGTAAAAGCATGACTCGCAGAAGAACAAAACTTGAAGCCGGAGAAACAGTATTGAACACAGGCGGAATGGAAAATCGCTTCCGGGCCTTTGCTTTACTGCAGATGGAACTCTGGATGAGCAAATTTTGCAAGCAGTAAAATAAAATACAATGACGCGTTTGACTTTTTGGAGTTAGTTAAACAAGTTTTGGAGTTAAGGATGACTTGGTTTGACTTACAGTAAGCGCATAGCATGCACAGCGTGTTTCTAACGTATGCAGTCAGAGTTGCTGGGGTAAGAGCTAGGTTAGTCAGCGACCTGTGATGTTGTCAGCTTACATTCCACTTTAGCATGGTCCCTTGAGGCTGCAAAAAGCCTTCAAGGGGAACAAAAGAAAACACAGAAAGATTCAGGAGACAGCAAGACCACGTAGCCCAAGGAAGCCCGCACAGTGAAAGGGGTGTTGGCTGGCTGGGACGAGTTACAATGGAGGGCACAAGAGATCAGGATACTTTTGGTATTTTTACTGGGCTTTTCCTCATACATCAGTGTGAGCTTGGTTGCAGTAAGCCTAAAAAATCTGTCAGTGGAAACCCAAGAAGAAATGGTTGCTATTAAGTGACTGTTAACAATGAGGAGGAAAAGAAAAAGGAATGAGTGAAGGGTGAGTGCAAAGTGTTTTGAGGAGCGTGTCGAACAACAGGCATGGAACACCAGGTAATTGGTACCTGGAAGAAAGAAGGGGCCATAGCCCCACCAGGCATGCTGTCACGATGGGTGGGAGAAGCCCCGAGTATTGGGGCTTGAGGCAGCAGTGGCCGCACCACTCTTGAATCACCCATACGCAAGAAAAAACCATGACGCCGGCCCTCAAATGACTCTTCAACCTCATTCAAGTAGACCTGAGATTGCCTCCAAACTTACCATATTGGGCTCCCGATTCCCTCTCAACATCTTATCAAGTTGGTCTAGATGGCCTCTACCTCTCACCTTTATTGCGTCTTCAGACACCCTTCTCAACATTTCACCAATATTTGGCCTTCGATGCCCCTTTCAACCTCCCAGTACTACGGTCTATATTTCCAAAAGTAATTGCGGGGCGTGAACAGAATAATGCTGAAAACCAGCCAGAGGAAGAAAAAAAAAAATATTACCTGCAGAAATTTGGTGACAAAAACGGTAGTGTTGGTAGCACGGCTTTCATTATGGGTTCGGCAGCCTAAAGTTTCAAGTTACATTAGACTTCATGAAGATGTGTGGACATAAAATTTAGTTGTGTAGCATCCTTTTGTAAAGAAATCTTGAGATGGCCTTTCCCCTCGTTTTGCAATTGCCGGGTGACAAATGATAAGATGCATCGCACAAGCTATCTTTCGTTAAGACTTCGGCCTTGTGTGCCGCTTACTGTGGTTAAATTCCACACAAAGAGGAAGGGGAAGGAAAGGAATGTGGGGGGTTAGCTGAAAGAAGGAGAGTGGTGAAACACTGGTGCAGAGTTAATGGACATCAAAGTACAGAGGCGCTGCAAGGTACACAATACTCTCGACACAAGCCTTGCAAACAATACATGACAATGTTCATATGAATGCAAGACATCAAAGACATTTTTTAGGTCGACCTGTTTTTTAAAGTCTTGTTAAAGGCTAAAGGGTCACAGTTGAAAGGTAGTATAGGAACATAAAAAAAGTTTTTTTATTGAAAATCTTTTACGCAATGAAGTAAAAAAACAAAATATAAATAAACCTCAAGGATGGGTCTGGCCTATATATATAAAGCACCAAAATAATTTGCACAGATGAGGCCTTCCAGACTATTGCGAGATGGAAATTGTATGAGCAGGCCAAGGGTTAACAGGAAGTACCTTATTTATTCATGAAGGTTTATGGGCTGCAGAGCCTGAGGATGAAAGTTCAAAACACAGCTCTTATCTCCACCATCCCTCTACCTCCAAGAATACCCTTCTTCATCAGAAATTATTTATTCTCTTTACAAAACTTTGCATACTTCATTAATCAGTGGTGGTGGAGAACAAACAGAATAATTGCTCGTTTTCACTGTCACGTGTAAATTGTTAGCAAAATTATGCAATTTGATAACGGTCACCGTGGAGGAGGTGTTTGAAGTTTCCACAGAGGCACGTTTCTCATTTGAACAGCAGCGAAGAAAAGGGATAAAAAGCAAATATATAAATCGAATACGTGTGTAGGTTTAGTAATGAAAAACACTACCCTATTCGATGTATTATGTTTGCTCCGCTTCTTTCCGTGCCTTTGTCTCCCCCCCCTCCCACCCTCCACATTCCTGCACGGGTCACCGGTCCACCATATCAACCCCACACTGGTGAAAACTCGCGAAATCCAGAATCACTGCTCACCTTCAATTCATTTGTTCTTTTTCTCCACTTGTAGAAACCAACTTCACATTTATTTTATCTCCAACTTCCTCAAGTCTTCAAAGGCAGCTGTTCAACCACCATCTCAGATCATCCCCCATTCCAAAAACCATTATCTTTTCTACCCCATTAACCACCCCAACTCCCCCACCCAAGCCGCCTTCTTCTCAATTTCAGTTCCTGAGAGGATTACTTCTGTATCCCATCTTGTCCTCCCATACCCCTCTGTCCTCCCACACCATTATTGTTCAAGGTCCCTCTTTCTGTCCTTCATACCTGCTGTGGTGTTCCCTTTCCTCTGCTTTTCCCTTTGTTCTATTGCTTCCTGATTCCGTTCAGTGTTGTTAGCTCTTCCACAGCCTTGACTGAATACAATATAATAAATAATAATAATAATAATAATAATAATGAGGAACACATGAAGTGGGTTGGATGTGGAGGGGAATGTGTGTGAAGTCATTTGCTCGGTAGTAATACTGAGGTAGTTGCAGGGTCTAAAGGTGAAGGATTTGTGGGACACATTGCTGCCGGAAACAATAAATGGTCTAAAACCAGGTACATATGTCATTTTGTTTTTACATTGTCATCCTGCTATTATCTCACCACCGACTTCTCCCTGTTTGTCTGTCTGGAGCAGGATATCTAAGAAAGTTTGGACAGATTCAGACGAAAACTTGGTGGACAGTTGGGTGTGACAAGGACCAATTTATTCGATTTTGTGAGATCAGATCGAGAATTTTAAATTGATGCTTCCACCATGGAGAGATACGTCGGGCAAAAACGATGCATGGCACAATATTTCAAAAGTTACGGATGGATTCGGACCAAACAGGTGTATGAGTTGGTTAGGTGACATACAACTTGATTAGATTTCGGTTGAAGTTTGGATCCAGATCCAGCCTATCAGTGGGATATAAACGTAAAACTGTTCAGCTGGCGGAGCGTGTGCGCTCAACCGAGTTGCCGTTCTAGTTTCTATTCGTTGATTGGTATTTATCAAATTGAAGCGTCATTGATCAATTGTCATTCTTACCAAGCTCCTGAGAAAGATGAGTGGCAATGTCGCCTCTATAAGGTCAGATAGACAATCACTGAACTAACCAAAGCAACGGCCAAGGTACGTCAGAGAGAGTGAGAGAAGGATTAAAAGTCTTTATGCAACGGCACTCGGTCCACAGGTCAACGAGTGAACTCATTTCTTGTTTTAACTCATGTGCTTGAAATACTGCCCAGGGAGGTTTGTTTTTTCAAATGACTATTGTTACATTCCATTCCAAACTCACAAACTGTCGAAACAAACTCCACAATTCCTTGTTCCACTCCCCAAACCACGCTTCTCTCAACACTCCGACACCCATCCCCCCTCTTACCCTTACCAGAATAGCATCACACGTCGCCTTCTTCTTTGACTTTCATACACTCTCTTGGAAGGTTGTTACATTCAACCTAACATTTACTTCTATCACCACCGAGGTGGGTTTAAATGCTCTTTCTTCCACTTTTTTATATGTGGGAATGATGTGCCGAACCATGTGCATTATGGGTCTTCAGCGATTGCCTCAAGCACAGGACCAGACCATGTGACCTTTTTGATTTTTTTCCCCCTCCCGCGCTCATGCCACAAATGAGAAAAACCATCTCGGAGCCACTTCCTGAGATTAGGAGTCCGCTGGGCAGTTCCGAGATGTGTTTTTTCATTTGTCGGCGGCATGGCGGTGTGAGCTGGCGCGGGATTAATACGAGGAGAGGGAGGGGGAAAATTCACAAGGTAATGGCGTTATCACATGGTATGTGGTGTGTGGCGGAGAAGTCAATATGGATGGATGGAACGAATGAACGGTTTTAGCTTTTCGCCAACACCTTTGAAGGGAATTGAACACACAAAACACCGACTTTGAAAAGTAGGTCGTTCGGTTTCATCTCGAAACAACAGTGCTTTCAGATGAATCAACTGGAAATCTAACCAATCTGCACCATTCCACATTTTGAGGTCCACTACTAGTGGTCAGGTCAGGTCAGGTATGGGAGGCATGCACCGGAGCAGTGCGCGTGCGTCCACTTTCCGCCGGTTACTCCAGGGCCTCGTCTGACTACAAGAGGAGTCGACCCTCAAGGTCTAATCCTCACCGTGAAAGCACATCCCAAAAGTGATAACTGTGTGAGTAAGCTGCAAGCAGCAATTTCTTCAGTCTTGAATAACTTCATTCTGTAGGAAGCTGAGCTCAGAAGGACCACAAAGTCATGAACCCCTTGCACAAAGGAGCAATCTTTAAAAAGATCTGCAGTAATGCTCCGTTAAATTATGTATTTATGTTAATTTATAACCATTACACACTAATTAGATGAGAGAGGACTTGCGAAACAAAAAAAGCGTGCAATATTTATACGCTTTTAGTGAGGAGCTACGAGTGAGTGCGTGAGAGGAGGATGCAGCTATGAATAAATTTCCGACAAAACGACCGTGTGGATCCATTTCATCCTTCTGCTCCACTCTTGGGGGGTTAGAATTCATTGGCGGGCTCAGTATTATAACACCAGCTCAAAGTTGGCATAAGAGCTGACATTGCACACGCAGCACAATCTGAGCAAACAGACAATATGCACTTATCACCTCCTGCACAAAATTTAAATGTCCACCACACTTCATCCCTTGATCTCACCCTATTAACCCAACCATCACGCCTTACACACCAACTCAAGGAACTTCAGATCCTTCCCCCTCCCTTCCCAAAGCCATTCTTCATTGCCCCTTTAGCCCCTCACATTCCCATCTCCCCTGTCCTCGTATCCCTCAGCTACTTCCCTTCTGCAAACCCTCTTCCTCCACCCTCCACCCTTACCTTACCCTCCCCCAAGCAGCTAGCTGAACATCCCAGGAGCCTCATAAAACCCGTCTGCCCGGCACACAGCGCCACATGGTATGGAGCGACGGCTGGTTTGCAGGGGACCACAATCACGATCAGCGGTGCGGTCTATCACTCATTCCTTATATCCACCTGTCTCTTGCATGTAACTCAACGAAAGGCGAGCAAAATGGCCGTTTTCTCGCAAAAGTCTGCCTCTTGAATCGAAACTCGGATAAATTCAAGGCGATGCAAATTCCCTTGCGATTAGTCAAAGCCGTGTCTGCCACCTCCTAACGAGGGCCTGTTCAAGGCCTAGCCGCATTTTGATGCACAGGCAGACGAAACCGCTTCAAACCCAGTGGTCATAAGCGTCTCATGCTCCTCAATGTGTGTCCAAACGCATGTGTGCACTAACACTGGTTTTATACACCCTGGCGTGATTGAGATCTTGTTTGAGTTGGAGTTCGCAAATAAGGACACCAGGTGAGCTTCAAGATTTGAATAAATAAATAAAATAAAGAATAAACAATCATCTATGTGGTAGTGTGTGGCAGTGGAATTCCGCATACAACACAATTTCATGAAGGGCCCCCAGGTTATGGTCTGGGTTACCACTCTTGCAAGGAAGTAACATTTTACATTTTCTTCTTTTTGGACAAGATCTAAGGCTAATGGAAGATGCAGCTTTGTACGAAGATAACGTGCAGGCCAAACACACCGGTTGTACTTCACGTGAATCCAACCGGCAATGAGCAGATCAATGGCAAGCACGGATGGTACAGGATGAACAAGCCCGTTTGCGATGGGACACCAACAGCTTACAGCTACACCGGCAAATTACTTCGGAGATTTATTTCATTCTTTCTATCATCATACCCCGAAGCATTTGCAGAATTTGCACAAAAATCAACAATATTTGGGATTTCGAGAATCATCCAGCAGTTACATGATGACTTACAGCGGCAAATCAGAAGCTAGAGTCTCAATTTATATAAAACTTTTCTAATTTAACACAACCTTATTGGTTTAAGGCTCACTTTTGGTTCCGCTTGCCGACAAAATGCAGGTATGAGCATTTTCGTAATACGTTTTATAATGCCTCTTCGGTTATTGGATGTGTGCACATTTATATACAAACCTCCACAGCCACAGCATCGGCAGCTCCAGTTGCCAGGTGAACTTCCAGTTAGACCATGTTTTGTGGCCTGCGCTGCCCAATTACTGCCAGGACCAGGACACAGACTGCCAGCTTAACCCCTTCCTTGCCTTCTTACCTCCTCCATGTTTCCCAGTAAAGCCCTAGCTTGCAGCTGGACAGGCTTTTCCGACAGTGTTCATATATTGGAATTTCTCGATGAAAGTTAACTAATCACTCATGATTTCGTGGCAACTAGAGGCATTGGCAATCATTCATGTATATATATATATATATATATAATATATATATATATATATAATATATTATATATATATATATATAATCATATAGATTTTACTAAAACCACTGGTTCACAAATTTCAAATTCTGATGCGAGCTGAAGGCAGCATCTTTTTGATAGGACTATACCATTTCTGGACAGTTCAGACAGTTGTCTCTGATGTAAATACTTTGTAGCTACTGGAGTGTTATGGAAACTCAGATGTCGAGATTGACAACAAAGCTTGTACGGCTGCAAGTTACCGTAATGTTCAGGATGGATTTTGCACTTTGCACCTTACCCAGGTGTCTCCCTGTGTAACCATTCTTGTTGAAATTTGCTTACAGCTTTTTGGCAGTTCCCAGGGCGAGACTGCAGTTTTGATGCCATTGGCCCAAAGCCAGAATCGGTCAGAGCTCTGGCCTCACACTGGTAATTAGCAAAATGTTTTCCGTTCTACACACCCACACGTTCAACAGCAATCATTCTCCCTCTCACACTTTCAGCAGCCTTCCATGGACCCTTTCTCACCACCCCCAACACCTCTTTCACATCTCCCCCACACACTTCTCAGGCACCGTCTCATCTCATCCCATTCCTCACACCAGTTATCACGTCCATACTCCCTAATCACACCTTTGGCATTCGCTCTTATCTATCCCCCAAATACTGCAGCATCCTCTCTTTCTGCACATCACATTCTCCAGCCACCCTCTCATACTTAGAGCTTCTCTTCTTTCCCCATCACACCGTGGCACCCTCTTCATAAAACCCCTTTCATTCCCTTTAGCCACCTCCTTTTATCTCCCTGCAATCACACTTCAGCACCTCTCATCACCGCTCCAACCTTAACACTCATCTCATATCCCTGCATCACATCTCTCACGTCGTCTCATCTCCCCTCTTTGATATCTTTCAGCACACCTCTTTCCCCATCACACTTCAGATCCTTCATCTCCCCATCACCACTTTCCACCACCGCTCATCTTTCCCATCAACACCCTCCAGGGTAATCTCTTCTACCCCATCATCCTTTCATTTCAACCCCCTTCATACCTTTTACCCCAACTCCTCATCTCCCCATCACACCTCAGCATCATCTCATCTCCCATCTTAATACCTTCAGCATACGCTCTTTCCCCATTCACACCTCCAGCATCCTTTCATCTCCCCCAATCACACCCCCATAATTCCTTCCTCTTTCCCCATCACACCTCCAGCATCCTCTCATCTCCCCAATCACACCCCATAATTCCTTCCTCTTTCCCCATCAACACCTCCAGCATCCTTCTTCATTCTCCCCAATCACACCCCCATAATTCCTTCCTCTTTCCCCATCACACCTCCAGCATCCTCTCATTCTCCCCAATCACACCCCATAATTCCTTCTCGTTTCTTCATTCACACCTCCAGCATCCTCTTTTGTCCCCCATCAAACCCCCATAATTCCTTATCCTTTCTCATCACACCTTCACTTCTCTCATCTCCCCCCTCATACCTTCAGCATACTTCTCTTTTCCCCATTCTGGCCTCCAGCATTCCTTCATATTCCCCAAGACAGCTAAAGCACCCTTCTGAAAATCTCTCTCTCACACCTCCAGCACACTCTCATCTCTCCCCATTCATAGCAATAGCATCTTCTTATCCATTACTCTCTCACATCATTCAGCCCCACCTATCCCTCTCTTACAACCATATCATCCCTTGTATTCCTGCTTAACCCCCCCCCCTCTTCCCTACTTAAGATCTGTTCTTCAATTCACACTCATCAGTTTTCCTCTCATTTACTTTGTCCATTACCTCAAATTCTCCTCCAATTTTCACCACTTGATTCAGGACATATCCATAACTCTTTATCTCTTCACCACATACTCTCTTACGCAGAATCCCTCCGCACAATGGCAGCTCCTTCACGGAAACGAATTCATCCAAACAAGACTTGAAACATGCCGATCCGTTCGCAAGCAAAGCTTTGAACTATAAACAATCTCATCAAACGAGAGCTAACAGTGTTGGAGATTGCTTGCCAAAACGACCTGGCAAAATGAAGTTCTCCCACCAACAGGGTTGCATTGGTCAACATGCAACCACACAGACAAGAACGAGCTTTTGATGTGCCAGATTTCTGACAATTCCACAAGAAAAATGAAAATGAAAAACAGACATGTTTGGACAAAAGAAACAAGAAAAGCCCTGATCAGGAAATTGACGTCTGCCCCAGGGGAGTGCTAAACAGATGGGGTAGCTCCAAGCCATCTGTGTGCAGCAGGTCACGGACAGACATATGTTTCATGAACCGTGCTGAACTTGATATGTGATGATCATCCTGAAAGAATTTAACACTCTGCTACTAGTATACGGAACTGCCTGCTCGTGTTATGGAGGAATTCCACAATTGAAACACTTATTTCAAAGTGGGGGTGGGAATAAACGAATTCCATTGTACGATTTAGGAAACCACATTATAGCAGTAGCTGTATTTTAATCAGGTGGGGGAATTATTCACCAGTGCCATTATAGGAGGTTAAACTAAAAATGTAGCTTTGGGATAAGCCTCATTTCCCTCGCGGCACATACATCATGTACATCATGTAGATGCCGCGAGTAAGGGACATCATCCCACAAATAACTGAGTTATTCCTCCATGCAACAATAGCGTGATGTCATAAAGAAGCACATATTTTCGAGTTTAGATTTATCCGTCGCCGTGTGTCTTCTTTATGGGCAAAGTGCGATCATACGTAACAGCTGCACAAAAATTCCAAACATGACACAAATCCACTCCGTATTTTCCCATCTGCCAAAGTCCTCATTATGGGCGGGGGGACCGACTGCTCCATTAAATCAGCCATAGGAAGCCTGCGGCGGGTAGGCAGCAAGACATGGTCACGTCACAATGGCCTGCGGATCGAGAAAAACACGGTTTTGGTTTTAACCCTTACGTCCCACGGACTCACCCCTTGTCCATTATATGTTGTTTTTAGACCTCCCTCGCAATGATTTCTCAAGAGTTCTGATGAAATTCTGAATCAGATTTCCATCCGACCTCATTATAATCGTCGGATATCCTCGTAAGTGCTGTGTGCGGCACTTGATAATTGGCAACGTAAATATAGCTTGAGATGTGTCCATATTCCCACTGTTTCTTGGTGGGCATCATGCAGAAGGTGAGGCTCATCAGGAACTCACATAATCTATCATCTCATTTCGCTCAAATTCAATCGTATTTGAAGGCTCATTGTGAAATTGCTGATCGATTGTTCCACCGATGATTGGTAAGGAAAAGTTTCGTTGATGGAGATATTATCAACCATGAGTCATATTCAGAGAGAGAGAGAAAAAAAAAATAGCAAAATCTCTTTGTAATAAACCAAGTCTGTTTTTAGTGTTCCCATCTGAATCTTTGGCTCATGATGTTGCAATTTTGGCTTCAAATCTCATACAACAGATTATTTCTTCCATTGTCGACTAATGAATGTTGTTCTATCTCTTTGAAAAAGTACACTGATGTCTCCGAGAGTCTTTGTTTCTGCTTGTGTGATGTTATAGAAGCTCCTCCTTGAGGCTTAGATCTCAAGTTTTAAGACAATGTCCTCAGGAAGCATTGATTGAGATGTATTTTACCCCCCCCCCCCCCCTTTCTCCCTTGGCACCGAAGCCGATGAAGGTTATGTTTCACCTCCGTCTCTCTGTCCGTTTGTTTGTCTGTGGCAGGATGTCTCAAAAAATCTTATGGATAGATTCGGACAATACTTGGTGGATAGGTTGGCTGTGTGATGACGATGAATTGATTTGATTTTGGTGAAGATTCTGGATCTGAATACGAGAGTTAAATTTATTTTTAAATGATTTCTTCACATTAAGAGTGGGGGCAACAAACGATATGCTAGCAAGATATTTCAAAAAGTTGTGGATGGATTATGCAAAACTTGGTGGATGAGTTGGAAAGGTGACAAGGACAAGCCAATTATATTTTGCTTCACGTCCATCTGCAGAATCCGGCCTATCAATGGCTACCAAAGTAAAAATGTTCAGCATGGCGGAGGTATGCACTCTACCGAGTGATGTTTCTAGTTTTTTACGTTTGTGATTTTTGGGGCAATCTGTTTATTATGCTTGCAAAAATGGTAAATGTTTGACCCCCTTCCTCTCTAAAACCTCATCGCTTCTTTCTCGAGCACAAACAGTGATCCTTCGGAAAATTTTCTTCTCATTCATCCACCTGGTGTGTGCCACGGTTTAGAATAGGTACACAGTATCCCTGCGTGTCAAAAGAGAGGACTAAAGGAGTTGGCATCAGGAATGGCATCCGGCCATAAAACATTGCCTCAAAAAAAGGGAATCATGATGAGTACAATTATATATGAGTCAAGGTACAGCCTTGAAGTACCCCGTGGGGTCCTCACCCCCTCTCGTCAAAAATTCATGGTAGGAACCCAATAGAAGCAAAGAGGAATTTACTTCATTCATGACGACCAAATGTCTGATGCCCCACATTAAGAGATCGGTTGCTGAGTTTGGGACCTGGAATGTAGGGACAATGGCAGGGAGACCAGCAGAATGGTGAAGTATTGGTCACAAGAAGAGTGGACAAATGTTGTGTGCAGAAGACTAGATGGAAGGGAAGTGGTGCGAGATGGTGAGGGTAGACAGGGACAGAAGTACAAGTTTGTGTGGCAAGGGTACCTGGAAGGTGTGTATGTGTTGGTGTCTGTTTTCTGAGGAGTTTGTAGACATTGTGGTGAGTGTGATAGAGTGAGTGAAAGGTTTATGATGGTGAGAATGATGATGGAAAGCTCTTAGTGAATGTCATCTCGGGATATGCCCAGCAGGTCAGTCGGAGCGATGAAGAGAAGGACAAGTTCTGGTGTGCGATAGAGAAGTTGATGGAAAACGTGAAAGAGGAGGAAGTGTTTGTTGGCAGGAGGAGACTTGAATAGACATGTGGGAAGGAGGACAGATGTTTTGAGCGGAGTCCATGGGGGTTAAGATATGGTGTGAGGAATGGAGAAGGTGAAGGATTTTGGAGTTTGCTGATTTGTTGATTTGTAATACTCAATTCCAGAAGGCGGATCATAAGCTCGTACATACACGTCAGATGGGTCGATGACAATGGTTCACTACCTGATGGTGCATAGGTGAGATAGGGGAACCAGCAGGACACATGTGATCCCGGGGAGGAGGCTGTTTCACAGCACCACTTGTTGTCTGCGACATAAGAAGAAATGAAAGGTACGAGGAGAGCTCGGCTGGTGAAGTACCAACGAGGATGAAGGTGTGGAGGTTGAAAGAGGTGACAGTGAAGGAGGCATTAAGAGAGAGGTTAGATGTAGTAGGAGGATGATGTGGTTGAGGTGAAAGTTGGTTTGATGTCAATGAAAGATGGTCTTTTGGGAGTCATTGGTGAGGTATGTGGATGGACAAAAGGACCACCGAGGCACTTGGCAAACATGGTGGGGGATAATGAATTGGAAAGAGGGATTGACGAGAAGAGGAAGGAGTTTCAGGGAGTGGCAGAAGGCGAAGGGTATGGTGCAGAAGAGCAGTGTATGAAAGTTATAAAGCAGCTAAAAAGGTCTGCAAAGAAAGAGGTAGCAAAAGGCGAAGGAGGCACATAGGAAAATGCTCGGAGAACGTTTGGATTCGGAAAGAGGGTCAGAGAGCGGTATTTAGGATTGCAAAGCAGATAGTGAAAGAGAGGTATGATGTACGGGGGTGAGTTGCTTGAAGGATGAAGTCGGCGAAACCATTGTGGACCCGGATGGAATTAAAGGAAGATGAAAGATATATGGAAAGGCTGTTGAATGTAGAGAATGAATGGGATGGCAACATCGAGAGTAACCAATTTTAGTACCAGCAGAGAAGATAACTGAGAAGGAAGTCGAGGAAGCTATAAGAGCAACAAAGAGTATAAAAGCAGGAGGGCCGACGGGAGTTGTGGAGATATGTTGAAGCAGCGGGAGTTGGGGTGTGAACAGAATGACAGAGATCTGTAATCTGGTGGTAAAAGAAGGCCGCATTCCAGTGATTGGGAACTGAGTTACCCTCGTCCCTCTGTACAAGGGGGAAAGGTAACCCCTGGACGATAAAGTTATTGGAGCTGGAATGAAGGTATTGGAAAGGGTGTTGGAGAAAGAGGATAGAAAGAAAGTGAAGATTGACGAAATGCAGTTTTGGATTTATGCCAGGAAGAGGAACGACAGATGCGATTTTTATTGTAAGCAGTTGCAGGAGAAGTACTGGACAATAGGGAGAAGTTGTTTCTTGGTTGTTGATTGGAGAAAGCATTCGATAGGGTTCCACGCAAAGTAGTGACATGGCATTGAGGAAGTTAGGAGTGGAAGAATGGTTGATCAGAGTAGTGATGGCAATGTACGAGAGAGCGCGCACAGCTGTAAGGACGAAGGACGGAACAGTGGTGAGTTTGAGGTGAAGGTGGGAGTACATCAGGGATCGGTACAAAGTCCACGACTATTTGTAGTTGTGACGGAGGGTGCTGGCTCAGAGCACAAAGAGGTTTTACTGTCGGAGTTGTATGCAGATGATTTGGTGTTGATTGTGGAGAGTCAGGGATGGACTGAAGGAGAAGTGAATAAGTGGAAGGAATGTATGGAGTAAAAGGTTTGAAGGTGATATCGGAAAGACGAAGGTGATGGTAAGTGGTAAAACATGTGTGAAGTAGCAAGTGGCCGTGTGCTTGTTGCAGGAAGAGTGTTTGGAGTGAACCCCATTCCATGTACAATTGTGCGCTGAGTGGTTCATCAGAATGTTGTGGTGTGAGAGGGTCATTACCAGTGTGGGAGCTACATTATTCAAGTGTAAGGTATGCATAGAGGAGTTTCAGATGTAGGAAACGTTGTGTTAGATCTTGGAGTTGGTGTGAAGTTGTAAGGTGTGAAAACATTTTGCTACTTAGGAGACATGCTGCATGAGAAGGTGGGTCAGACTCGGCGATGGCTGCTAGAGTGAGATGTGGATGTGCATGGAAGAAGTTTCGGGAACGGAGTGGCGTGCTGACGAGGACGGGAGTGCCATTGAAGTTGAAGGAAAGGCATATGCTACATGTGTGAGAAGTGCCTATGATTTATGAGAGCGAGACATGGTAATGGATGTTAGAGCAAGCAAACTAAGGCTGGAAATGGTGGAAATGCGAATGGTGTCAGTGGATGTGCGGAATATCGTGAGAGAGAAGAGACAAATGATGGAATTGCAGAAGATGATGGGAATAGAGCCGTGATGGATGTTGTGAAGAGAAAACAGGTTGAGATGGTTGGGTCATGTGTTGAGGAAGGATGAAAGAGTGGTAAGAAGAGTGATGGAAATTAATGTAGAAGGAAGTAGAGGATGAGGAAGACCAAGAAAGACTTGGCTAAAGGTGGTGGAAGAAGAAATGCAGGTAAGGGGTTAACAAGGGAGATGCAGAAAATAGGGGAAAAGTGGAGAAGATTGTCAATGGGGCCCGCAAGGCTTAACCCCGCTCTAGCAGGGAGGAAATGGCCTTAAAAATGCCTGTTGTGTGTGTTGTCATCCCTGTTTCTACCTGTGTACTTCAGAGCAAACTAACACACTTGCATTTTTGTCTGTCATTCCAAACAGGTGAAACAAATGGTCTTGATGAAAACCTGGCATTATATATTGGATACAACTTGAATCAAAGACAGAATCTGAACAGTCATAGAGGCAAACACATTGAGTCCCTCACCCTTCACCTCCTCTCCCGTTCTTTAACCAACCCAACCCTGCTTACAAGTCTGTTTTAGTGAAAACCAACCCTGGACAGGCTTCTGCAAACTATTTAGGATACCCAGCTGCCACACAGCTGCTCACTAGATTAAGTGAACGTTTCATCTGCAAATGTAGAGAGGTTTGAGCTAAACTGAAACCTCATCCACAATGGAGCCCCAACAGCATCAGCTTCCTCATGCTCAAAATCTGTGCCTCTATTCCAGCTTTCCCCTTTCTTTGCTCTTCTCCAGTTCTTTCACAGAGGGTCATCTGCATTCTTTATTCAAAGTATGTAATGCACCCATATTATAACGGTGATGCCCGAACTTATCCTCTGAGTTACACACCAACGAGTCAGCTCTTCTACCCATCACCAGTACGATAATGGAATCTTTAATTGCTGAAAGCATTCCGTCTTATTGGAAAAAGCATTTGCTTATTTGCAATTTTGTTCCAGAGTGAGTTTTCCACCAAATTATCTGGCACACATACGGTATTGGATTCTAAAAAAAAAAAAAACGAAATGGTGCAGTCGAGCAGGTTTTAAAGGGATATAACAATTCTGCAATCTCCTCTCCTCTTATTATTTAAACCTCGGCTTCTGAGCTATTTAGGATACTCAGCAGATGAAACGCAACGCTTCTGCAACATTGCTGGAGATTGCTATTTTGGTTTGAGCAAAATGTTGCAGGATTGCGTGTTAGCTCGGTAGTCTCTGTATACTTTTCATTTCTCATTCATCCACCAATATCTGCCTCTTCCCTCTACCCGTCTATCAGTTCTCTTGAACCACTACCCTCTGTGTGCCATCTCTTCCATGAATCCGAATTTTATTGCGAAAGTAACCAGAGGAATGTGAATTTGGACAACCATATAAGATGATGAGAAAGTTCACAATGGAATGAAAATGATTATGTATTTATATGATAAGGGGAGAAATAATGAGGAAATGCCACAATGTTGAGAGGGAAAGTGTGAGAAGTGTATTGGAGCCAGCATTGGATTCTTATGCACTGCTCAACAAACAGCATGGCTTTGATATCCAGAATTCTCCTTTCATTCACTTTTACATACTTCAGCCAAGCTGGTAGCGCAGGTTAACCGTTACCCTGAAGATGAGGTGAGAACAGTCATTGGGTGAAAAGCACATCTTTACACCAAAAATAGTAAAATTATAAACATTGTAAAGCCTCATTTCCCAAATGGACCAAAAGGGTGTGTGTGTGTGTGTGTGTTTGTGTGTGTGTGTGTGTGTGTGTGTGTGTGTGTGTGTTATTAAGCTTAATGTAGATGAACAGGCATTGAAGCATTCACCTCATCAAGGAAAGTTTTCTTTCAAGAAAGTTTACGAACGGATGACTCGACACGATGCTTGTTATTTGACTGCCCTAAGGATTATTGTTTTTCAACGACAAGCAATAATAAGAGTTGTACATGTAATAACAATAAAATCAACAATGATAACTATCCATCACCATACTCCATTATTTTCCAGAGCATCGTTTCGCCCACAAGAAGTCGTGAAGGCTGAGAACCAACCCTGGCAGGCTTCGACACTGTCGCAGATGACAACCGCAGCATAAATCACAGGGCCAACCTGCATATGCACCATGCCATCTGGAAGAATCGCATGCAAGAATCACTCCGAGGAAGAAATGTTGGCAGTTTGGGAATATCAAATGACCACATCGAAAGAGAGGCCAATATCACAGTATTGTTCGGTTGTGGATTATTCACTGCGTGTTGTAGGAACCTTAATCTGCTCGCACAACCATTTTGAGACCACCCCTAAGGATCGGATATTAGGATCTCGTTGTTGTCTATAAACTGCACGAAAAGGATGCAACTGTATAAGGTAACGAAGGTTTACAGTGAAAGTGGATACCGCTTGATGTCAACCAGCTTCCCAACCTACAAATGCACTTATGAATACAAGAGGGGAGGACGAATAAATAGAGAAGTTCAAAAGGAAAGATAGACAAATATATCAAATGTAAATACAGGCAAAGCACAGGTTATAATAATAAACATTTTTCCCTCAAGCTTCTGTGCCTCCTTCCCAAGCCAGCCTTTAAAAAATAAATAAATAAATCCTCCCACCTCCACAACCTCTCATCCTTCAACCTAAACCCACCCCGTTGCCGCCCGCGCCACACTGCTGCCAAAACTGCAACCATGGTAACACACAACCTGCTAGCCCCTAGAGCATGCCCGTCCAACTCCACAAACCGTGGCCACTCAGAGTGATGTGAGAGTGAGGTCGGACGGATCTCACCTCAGCCGTTCTCACTGTCACGCAGATCGCACTTTCGTGTCTATCAATTGCCTTTCCTTCTGTCCATTTACCACGCTCTTCTCTGGCTTGATGTTCTTGAGGCTAAAAAAAAAAAACCATCAGCTAAGCTGATAAAAAGATATTTTTAATATGCATTATTTTAAATTTCAAACGTATATTTTGGCTTTATTTACTTGAATGATTGGTTTTTTAAAAAAAATCAGGTCTCATTCAACCACCGATAGAGCTACACTTGTTATGGATTGCTAACACATTATTTTTCTGTTTGTTTTCCCTCCAATTGCTGTCTGTCTGAAAAAAAATGCCACAAGCGCTTGGACAGAACTGTTCATGAGAATATATATATATATATATATATATATATATATATATATATATATATATATATATATATATATATATTATCGTTCTAATCTTCATCACAGTACTGGAAATAGCTATGGTCTTAACTTGACCCTTAATCCCATCGTTAATGGAACCCCAACCTTCACATGAAATATCTGCTTTGATTAGCTACGGTCTATGTTAAAAACCAATACTAACGGATATTAAATATAATTCGTGATGTATATTTAATATTCCTGACTTTGGTTGATATATGAATATCAAGCAGACTCGGTGGCATAATGGCTTGAGCGTCCTTCTGAGACTGGGAGGTCTTGTGGTTTGATTCCGGCCCAGGCTGACTCGTACCAAAGACGGTTGGAATGCTCGTGCTGCCTCCTTGTCTGATGCTCAGCATGTAGAGGATAGAACACAGATACATCCTATCAGTTGGCTCCCATTGGGGTGCAGGAAGAATTCACCATAATTCCTCAGCTGAGTGCAGACAGAAAAGTGATGTCATAACGATGGTGTCGCCTGCACCCACAGTGCCCCAGGGTTCATCACGTCCTACAAATACAGTGGCTGTTTGTTTGTCTGAAGTCCAGTGGTGTGTGTGTGTGTGTGTGTGTGTGTGTGTGTGTGTGAGTGTGTGTGAGTGTGTGAGAGTGTGTGTGTGTTGTGTGTGTGGCATTTCCTTTGCAGTTCTTCTATGAGCCTTAGACCTTTTCAAGAACAAAACAATAATTTATACCTCATCAGCACTTTTTCCACTGGGAAAATCATTCTCCTTTGCCAATGTAAAAATTTCAATCTCATCTTATATCAAGCCTGATATAATGTACAGACTAATAAATAGACATTTCATGCATCACATTTAAAAAATACACTAATCTAAGGCTTATGGTGGAGATGGTATGTATGAGGAGATGTTTAAAAGTTCTTGGAACAAGATAGTCACAATAGTCCAAGACACTCCAAAGTAAGTTTTTTTCAATGTACAAGTAATCCTACTATTAATTTGCAATTTGTCACCGGCTTTGACACCAATCTAATTTTTTTTTTAATTACGGACCCTAGACATTAAAAAGCTACAGATATCGAACAGACAGTTTCAAATGGAGCACCTCCCGCCCATTAGAGCATTTAAATCGCATCAGATGTGGCAATAAATGTAATTGTTACTCCAGCTTGTCAGCTCGATGACAGAAGGACTCCATTTACATTTTTTCTTCCTACATCCCTATTGCGTGTGGGCACTGGCAACTTGCTCGTAGATGTAATAAGAGAATTTTATAAACATGTTACACTTTTTGGCACATCTGACTACTACAGGTATTCCGGTGCTGTCACTTTTTTGGTATACACACTCGCATCTAGCTGTCTCACCTGGGTTTGAATCTCGGCCCAGCTATAAACTCTCATTCTGGTGTATCGTAGGCAGGGTGAGGAATCGATGCGTGGGTGCCGTCCCTAGGTTGATGTTAAAATAGGCGTCTCGTCTGCGGGCATTTGTTGGTGACGTTAAATATACCACGGTGCTCATCACGAAAGGAGATGAGCTAATCACCGAAACCCTGAACAAATTCCAAATTCCTGCCCTGACTTCCTGTGTCGGAGTAGCGACTCATCCAGGATTGTAACCCCAGCCATGAAACTGCTTCGGCAGAACTGATAATCATTTCATAAGCTGTCTGTGGCTGCTGGTTGCATCACTGCTGGAGCATGACTGTGTCGCTGATGCAATGCCCCTATTTCCCGTAAGCTGATACTCATTTTGCCGACCTCAGAAGGATGACAGCCTGAGTCAACCCACTGATGTATTTGACAGCACGACAGGGGCTCAAACTAACACTCTAAGATCTTAAGCCAGCCACTTTAACCGTTAAGCCAACAGCAGGAATGGCAGAACTGATGCTCTGTATAGAGCATGGTACATGATGATGATGATGATTAACTTTTTGAAAGCCCTATTGATATCATGTGCAGGACAAGGAACAGAAGAAGACGTTGGACAATGAACATATAACACAGTATATATAGGATTTGAACCTGGGATATGATCAAAAAGTGACGTGCTCAGATGACAATGCTTTATACACCAAATGTATGGGTTATAAACAATGAATCCTGAATCAACTGCATACAATGATATATTTGGACACCAGGTCTGGGTTTTAGGTGTAATTAATGAATGTTCCCCCCCCCCCAAAGGAATTAAAATTAGCCTTTGGGTGATCCAAAGTAAGATGGGTATTTTCATTGACTAATATCTAGCTAATAATCTAGCTTGTTGAAGCATTCTCATCTGAAACACTGGCTCATGATGCAGTCATGATGCAGAGAACCCAGGTTCAAATCTCATCTATTGGATCTATTATGCACTTGTAATTAATCAGAACTCTGATCTCTTCAAATGCTTTTGTCCTACATGTGATTTCTGTACAAGCTCCACTGCGAGCCCGAGATAAATGTAAACATAGAGAAAAATGAATGGGTACACATTAAAATTAAAGGCAGAGGTGAACAGTAAACGATTTAGTGAACAATGATTTTACAATTGTATCCTTGCTTAGATCAGACACCAGACGTTCACGAGGATTCCTATCTCCAGGGGATTACATTGAATGAGGGAAGTCCTGTTAGTGATGAAGGTAGTGATTGGATCTTCATTATCAGGTTCCTTGGTATGATTGGAGGGGAGGAGGCATGGAAATGGGGCCATTCTAAAGGACTATCCCAGTAATGTGGTGGCACTAAAATACATAGATCATCCACAAGTTATCCTTTGAGAGAAGCAAAGTATTAGAATAAGACTACAAATTGTTTTTATTTTGGCCTCTCCTCCGCCCTATTAAGTCTCCATCTCAGATCCTTGATGGGTGATTCTTCATGTATTTCTACAATTATCGAATGCTTCAGAGAAATCACTGAGAAGAGGAATGTCAGCAGGTGATGAGAACAGTGACAGCTTCACAGTCACAGGTTGCAAGGGAGAGCAAATACTGTGGGCACCGTGACGTTATCAACCCACGCGGACGGTGCACTTGCTCCAAAACAAATTGAAAACCAACGCAGTGGCGCCATCGGGGAAACCCAATATCTTTCTCATGTCAAACAAAACTTTAAAAACCCCTCCAAGTTTTCAATTTGCTTCATTCATTGATATTTCGATTCAAGGACCAAAATTTGCATTTTTTTTGATAGTCAAACAACATATTGCGGTGTTTCCCATTTAACCATGATAAAGAAAACCTTGATTTGAATTTCTATTTCTTGCCTTAGGCTTGTGGAGGACCTGCAACACAAGTCCCACACACATGTAGACAAATACTTGAAACAACATGGAACTGACTGAAGACAAACACAGCTGTTAAGCTTGATGGGGGCGGGGGGGGGGTAGAATGTTAGGGACACTCTGGGTACCATCTCTTCTCTCCAGTCAGCACAGAAAATTAGGAGTATTTCCCCCATCCCCATGATCACGTAAGATATGGGAGCATGCGATGGAGCAGTGTCGCTGCGTCTACTTTCCACCGGTACTCCAGGGGCCTCTGTTTGGCCATCCCCCAGGCAGAGGCCTGGCTCATCCAATCTCCTTGGAGATGCCGATCAACCTGCTGCAAACCACAAGGCACGTGGTCAGCCCATTGGCTCCTCCACTCACGAGACTCCCTCACTGAGAGAATATGGTGAGCAGGGTCAGTGTCAAGAAAATGAGCCGCGTGTCCACACAGCCGCAGCTGATGTTCACGGCCTACACAGGAATCAAATCTCATCGGAGTCTCTCTCAGCAACCGTTCGTTAAACACAAAGTCTGACCAGCGATAGCCAAAGTTTTCCAAGAGACCTGGTACCGAAGGAGTTAAGTCTCCATCTCAGATCCCTTGTCAGAGTCTAAGTTTCACATCCGTAGTGAAAGACTGGAAGGACTAATGACTAAAAAAACTAGGATTTTCATCCTTCTGCACAGGTACAGACAGCACCACACCCCGTGATCTAGTATATCCACGACTCCCTAGGCCAACCCAGATGTCCACTGACCTCTTGCTAACAACATGCGGGGACATGAATATCACTGCAAAGGTAAGTGAATCTCTCCGTGACCTCAACATCCTCACCACAAACAGTACAGACAAGACAGCAGCATCCAAGATGTCAGTGAAAGCCTGGATTTTAGTTTTGACCAAGAAAACCATAATCCCAGGGGCTCTGACTCTTCATTCAGTACCTCGAGGGCCCCATAAGGATATCCAGAGTCTCCGCAAAGATGGCTGCACACTCTGCAATATCAAGGTCAGAGATCTTGACATTCCCAAATGATGCACTGCAGCTTGATCTCTCCAACATCCTCCCAGAATCCAGTCCATACAAGCGTGAAAAGTAAGTGCGCCAGTACACACCCATTACGAACTCCAGTAACAACTGGAAATAAGTCGGAGATGGAACCACCACACCTCACAGCGCTCTCAGTACCAGAACAAAGTTCAGAAATCTGATTGATCAGTTTGGTGGCACCCCACTGAGAATCCTGTAGAGGGCATCCCGATTCACTGAATCTATCGATTTGCACAGATAAACATAGGCTGCGAGCAGCCCTGCCGAAACTCTAATCTGCGTTCGGTGAGGACTAAAGTCACTGAGGTCATGTCTTACAGCCATGCCAGCCATAATTATAGGCAACCAGGCCTGTGCAGCATTTTATGCATCCCTAAGCATGCAGGAATGTTATTTGCTTCATTAACACATGGGCCACACTTGCATGGAAGCTGTTGCTTTCAATATACTTGGTGTCCTTCATTTACCCAAGCATTTCCAGTTTTTTGTCCACTAACTATATATGTCTACACTAATAAAAGGCAATGTGTGTGTATGTTTGTGAGTGTGTGTGTGTGTGTGTGTGTGTGTGTGTGTGTGTGTGTGTGTGTGTTGTGTGGTGTGTGTGTGGTGTGTGTGTGTGGTGTCAGTGTGTCTCCTCCATAACTCCAAAACTATAAAACCTAGCAGCCTGAAACTTTGCATGCATGCAAAAAAACTCTAAGGAAGTGAAAGAGTCAAAGTTGTGTGCTTGGGTTAATTAAACACCCCTTTTGAAGATAATTAACGGCCTTATTAATTATATCCTTCAGCAGGCGATCCTCGACCACCTCGCTGTCTGGGGTCTTAAGGTGTTTCCAGGATAACCTCGCTGGGGTCAGAAGCCGCCATGTTTTTTTTGGCCTGCTCAACCATGCCTTGACTTGGAACAGGCCGCAACGATTTCTGAACGATAAAGTTTTTTTTTTTTTCACTTTCCTCACTCATTTATCGAATGCCTGTTCATCATAGTACAAATCGCTGGGTATATTGCAATGCTTATAAACAAACGCCTGGAGACGCCAGTGTTCGTGGCTTTATTTCATTTGCGCATGTGAATAACCGAGAGAATCTCCAGATTTGAAAGATCAGCAATTCCGACTCCCCAAAAAAGTGTTTATTTATCCAATTCAGACATTGCACGGGTGTTTCCGGGGGCATAGTTGCATCGACGGCAATTGGTAATCGTTGCTAAGCCAGGCATTCTGTTGGAGGGCTTGAGTGCTTAAGCCACTTACCGAGCTGTACAGTTCAGTTCGTGTCCTGATCGGGATGTGCAGTCGACAGATACCACAAGGTTGAGGTACGTATACAGCACACACGGACGCGGTACATATCGGTAAATTTGGATCTCTATGGACTCTCCGCGGGTGTGTGGACATGCCATACCTGTTACAGGTGCTGTGGTGACAAGTTTCATCTCATCATATGGAGGTTCTTTCAGGTTTTCCTTTTTCCTCGCACCTGTTTCTAAAGCATTTAGTTATCGGATTTGCTTTACAAAGGTTAAATGGTTTCTCTTTGTGAGTTTCAAAGCAAAATATATTGATAACACCCGATTTCTGAGCCGTTTGCCGTATTAACGTATTTTCTAAATGACCGAGCCAATTTTTTTCCACCCGTCACACACAGCTGTTTATAAAGAATAATGTTTGTGAACATCTCCCTGAAACGTCTTTATTAAATGTAACGTTGTTTTTCGGTGAAAGCTACTCAAGGCTTCTGGGTTGTATACAGTACGTACTGTAGTTGGTAATCACACTAACTCCAACCTACCGCTTCCCAAAAATTGCCGATATCGGCCATGCGAGTGTGTGTGTGTGTGTGTGTGTGTGTGTGTGTGTGTGTGTGTGTGTGTGTGTGGTGTGTGTGTCGTTGATTGGTATCTACATATGCGCGTTTCAGAATGTAGAACGGAGTCCTCTCAGGGCAGGCACAAAGTATCCACCTTCATTTTCAGTAAGGGGTCACGATTCATGGACCAAGCTGTGAAGTTTTCTGTTCTCAAAGTTTTGTGTCAAGGGCTCTCTTCAGGATCGTCGCTGAGCCCAGAGAGCTTCCAACTGTCGTTCGTTTGTTATAATATTCCAGGGAATTTTTTTAGCTCACTGGTAAAGCAGTTTCCAGCAAGCTTCTGGGGTGGCGCATCGTCTGTCTGTCCGTTCTCAAATACTTGCAATACTTGAAACTGCACATACGATTTCAACGAAATTGACCACAATCTTCATCACCCATGATGGCATTAAAAAAGGGGTCTAAAGGGGTCTACTGAAGGAGTTTATTGGGGGGGGGGTGGAGGTAAGTGGGTTGCCTCCCCAAAGAGGTATTCCTTCTTCTCAAACGATACACACAATTCTGATGAAACTTCACAAGAACCTACATCACCCGTGATGTACCAAACTTTGTTTATGATGGAAGAAAAATCTGACTCTCTTTGGCAAATTATGTTTTGGTTTTCTTCTCCAAAACTACACATACAATTCCGATGAAGCTTGACCACCATCTTCACCACCCATGATGTACTTAAGTTTGTTAACATGAAAAAAATTGGGGTCTAAGAGGGTCTATGGAGAGAGGGGTTTGCCCCTTAAAATATGCATTTGCTTTCTTCTCAGAAACTACACAGGCAATTCCGATGAACTTGACCACCACCTTCACCACCCGTGATGTACCAAAGTTTGTTCACGACATGAAAAAAATTGTCGTCTCAGGGGTTCTACGGGGGGTTGTCCCCCAAATATGTATTTGCTTTCCTTTCTGAAACCACAACACAATTTCAATGAAGCTTGACTAGAAACAACCTTTATCACCTGTGATGTACCAAGGTTTGTTCAGGGCATTAAAAAACATCCATAAGTATTTACTTTCTTCTCCATTATATATTTTGTGGGTCATCTATGTAACGTTGTGATCAAGGTGTAACGTTATTAACGCGTCAACCCATCAAGTGGGGGTTGAGTCAGCCTGTCATCCTTCTGAGGTCGGCAAAATGAGTGCCAGCATGCTGGTATACTGTGTCGGAGTGGTGACCCATCCAGGATTGCGCTGAATAACAAGGAGACGGCGTAGGCAGCACCAATGCTCTGCACAGAGTATGGTCCAACAGAATGGACGGATACACCCTCACCATTAAACCAACACCAGGCATTAATACATATATTATATATATACATATACATATATATGTATATATGTGTATATATATGTTATAAATGTATATGTATATATGTGTATATATATATATGTATGTATATACGTATATATGATTATATATATATATATATATATATATATATATATACAAATATATGTACACAGATTTATCCCTTCTCGTTTTCACTTGTCGTGCCCTTCCTCCTAGCCGTGGTTCAGTGAAGCTGTGGCGAGGCAGTTGTCCTGAAACAACTTGCCTTTGCCTCATGGAAAGCAAACCCAACTGAGGGTAATCCAGTTCCTTCCATAAAGCTCGGAACAAGTGTGTCTACCCTCAGGAGAGCCAGAAAACAACATCTTTCTAATCTCGTCGGAACTCTCAAACCTCTCCCTCCTCCAAATCCTGGTGGCATCGAATCAAATCTGTTTCTGGTGTATGTTCCCCTCCATCCCTTCCATTACTTCAAGTGGCCGCACTGTTGATACCGCACGTGAAAAGGCTGAATGCCTCAACTCGGTGTTTGCATCTCAATCTTGTGTCCGAAACCATCGCTTTCTCTACCACCTTACCCAGTCGCATCCAACTGGCTCTGGACTCTGTGTCCTTTTTTCCTGAGAAGGTGGAGAGCTTTCTGTCAAACCTCGACTCATATCCGGCAACCAGTCCAGACGCATCAGCCCACGTGTCCTAAAAACCAGCTCGTCTGCTCTTGCTCACCTCTCTCTGTTCTATTCACCCTCTCATTTCCTCAAGGCCATCTGCCATCACCTTGGAAATCAGCAAACATTACCGCCCTGCATAAAAAAGGTACAAAACAGATCCCTGCAACTACATACCAATAAGCTTCTCCCAATCATCAGCAGGGTTATGCAATCCATCATCGCTTCAGACATTAAATCCTTCCTCTTCTCCAATGGCTTGATTTCCAATCATCAATTTGGTTTCAGACCAGATCACTCTACCCTGGATATGCTGCTTCTGCTCTCCCAACAATCGATGGAGGTACTCAATGCCAGACAGGAAATCCGAGCCGTATCCCTCGACATATCACGTGCTTTTGACATGGTCTGGCACCCTGGCCCTGTCTCACCAAACTCTCTTCCTATGGTATCCAAGGCCATCTCCACTCATGGCTCACAGACTTCCTCTCCTGTCGCAGCCAACGTATGGCCCAAAATGGAGCTCTCCCATCTCCTCTTCCTGTCCAGGCTGGAGTTCCTCAAGGCAGTGTTCTGGGCCCTGTTCTTTTTCTGGTTTTTTTTTTAATTATCTAATTAATATATATATATATATATATATATATATATATATATATATATATATATATATATATATACAAATTATGTGTGTGAACATACTTTGTATGAAAGTCTTTATCGTTGTTGAGGAACTCTGGGTAAGGTTCGAAACAGCATAGCACTCACCTTGTGTCGGTCTTCTTGGGTTGCTTTATGCAGCTTCTTTGGCTGGAGGAGTGTGGGAGTGGTCAATTGTTCATATAATCCGAGCCACCTGGGTTTAGTTGATTGGGTGAGAGCTGATTGGCTATTCCCTCCATTCACATGTGAGAGATGTTGGTGGGTATTTCTTTATTAATATATTGACTGCTTTTGACTTTTGCATGTGGTACATGATTGGGAGCCTCATTGGAAAGCATTGCTGTCTGTGCTATCACTGATGATTCGCCACGAAGCAATGAAACAGGTCCGGTAGCTGAGGGGGTGTGCATCATTGGGATTCTCATGTGTGTACTATGTGTGAACGTCTTCATAGTTGTTGAGGAACTCTGGGAAGGGTTCGAAACAGCATAGCGCTTACCTTTTCGAGATCTCTTTGGTTTCTTTATGCAGCTTCTTCAGCTAGAGGAGTGTGGGAGGGGTCAATCGTATATATATATATATATATATATATATATATATATATATATATATATATATATATATATATATATATATATATATTGTTGCGGGCTGGAGGTCCGGTGGCGAGAACGACCGCTAGGTGGGAAAGTTACATCGTTTCCCACCGGACTCCACGGAATTGTAATATATATAAGGTCATGTATATATATATATATACATATATATATATGGCCCTATAAGGCCGGCGCTCCGGATAACTCCGTGAGGCGGCGGGTCGCTTAACCGATCGTGGACGCCAATACCTCCACCGCGTAGCGTAGGGTCTTTTTGTCTTGAACCAATTTGCCTAATTAACCACGCGGTGTCGTCTACCGGGGACCCACGCCCTCGGCAAGTCTTGCTCGAACCAGGTCACAATCGAACTTACAATGATCGAAAACACTTATGCAGTTGTACTTAGCAGACGGCGCCACACACACAGACACACACACAGACGAAAATAAAACCCAGGTGAATTCCAAGGAACCTCGCAGCCAGGAGGGGGGTGAGCTGAGTTTGCAGTTCTTTTGAGTACCTGAGTCTCGGGGAAAGGAATGCTCTGTGGTGCGGAACCTGCCAACAGTCGTACAGTCTGACCGATGAGGCCAGTCTGACCGAGGTGGTCGGGCAGAGGGTAGTCTGGTGGTCCCCCTCTATTTTGGTTTTGGTGCCTGTGGGCAGAGCTTAGCAGCAGTTTCCCATGCACATTTGTCATGCTCTAGTTATTTGTCAATGGCGACCGACAAATGGCCCCCAAACAACAGTGGCCCTTGCATTGGCGGGGTGAGCAAAGACTTGTTCTCTGACAATTTGCCCAAATCACTGATAGAGACACACATTCTCAGTCTGTGTGGTAGGCCATCCTCTTCCGTTGGGACCAATGTAGCCGCCCGTGTGGAGTTCGGGTCCATGGAGGAGCTCGAGTGGGCTGGGACCAGTAGTCGGGCCGTCGGGGCAAGACGTGAGCAGAGCCAAGCAGTGGGAACCCTTTCGTTTCCAACCAACTCCGACCTCCAAGCGCAGAACGAGCGACCCCCAAAGAACTCAAGACTGAGGATGATGTCGTGGTTTATAGACCTAACTCAGCGGGGCGGGGCATTGGTCAAAACTGACGTCACTGTCCGCCCTGATTGGACGGGGCTCCACGGGTCCGGCCCTTTCTGGGCGAGGCCCGCCACTCCACGTGTGTGGACTCGTCAAGAAAGAGTTGGAGCGTTTGGAAAAGCCGAATAGGAACTGCAACAGCGAAGATTCTGTCTCGGAAAAACGAGCCTCCAGAGACAACAGGTGGACCGTGGTACGTTGTTGCCAGCGAACCGAAGGCTGCAAGCGCTCGGGTACCGTGGATCATAATGGAGGATGGGATATAAAGATTTATTACCCTAACTAAAAAAACATCACAACGCACCCCTTCGAATTCTCACGACACACTAGGAGGGGTTCTGTCTACACATATACTTAACGGCATAACTGACCTGGGACACCTGTATGTTGTATGCTGTATGGTTCCTAGAACCGTAACTCTATATATATATATATATATATATACATATATATATATATATATATATATATATATATATATATATATTCTTTTCGGGAAGGAAAGGAGGGAAGAATGGGATTGAAGAGAGTGTGGGAGTTTATTCCAAAGGTGGGGAAAAAAGAGGAATGAAAGCGTGAAGGTGAGCAGTGATTCGTGATTTTGGTAGTTTTACCAGAAGGGGTTGGTTGCTGGCGGACCTTGAGCATGAGCACCCTGCATAAATATGGGGAACATATCACAGACAGAGCAGGGCGGGGGGGGGGGCGAGACCGAAGAGAGACGGCAGAAGCCAGAAAGACCACCAACCTGCCTGCGGTGAGAGAGTGAGAGGCCCAAAGACTCAGCCTCACCACAGGAGATACCAATGACCCTAAATGCCTTGGCTTCCACATTGTGAAGCCGAGAAAGGTGAGAGCAGGAGCACCAGCCCAGGGGGAGAGCAGTACTCCATCAGGCTGTGGATGAAGGCTTTGTATTGTGGTCAGGAGCTCAGGTGGGCCAAGGAAGGACTTTGCACGACTGAGGATTCCCAGTCGGCAACTGGCTTTGGAGGCCAGGTTGAAATGTGGCTTTCCCAGGAAATATCATGGCAGTGAGTCTGCCCCCAGAAGCAGGAATATAGGAAATATAGTGAGACACAGAAGCTTGAATGAGAGGATTTCTTCCAGAGGATTGTTGAGAAGTAGATGGGGGGGGGGGTTCTTAAACGGTCCTTTCGGAGAGACATCGTGAGAGTGTGAGATTTGTCAGGATTGAAAGACATGTTCCACGTGTTGGACCAGTTTGTGATTTTATCCAGAGCTGCAGAGAGTGAAGAAGCTGCTGCTTTCCGGTCTGAGGGACGGCAGATGGTACGGCAGAGAGTGGACTCATCAGCAAAGAGATAAAGAGGATTTTCCAGAGAGTCGGGAGAGATCATTGATGGG
>CM068958.1:48668620-48680362 GCA_035128595.1 Eptatretus atami | reverse complement strand
TGGATACTTCCTTTGCTAGAGCCCCCCCCCTCCGCTGCTAGTCACATCTCTCACTAGTCCCCTATAATTCATTGAAGGGGCATCTCTCGCCATCCCACCACCGACTGTTGCTCAGTGCCAATCTAGCTTATTTGAAGAGACTTGACAGGTAAGTATAAGTTATGATTGTACATTGTCATGATCATTAGTGATCATTCAATCTGTGAGTAACTTACCTGTCAAACCCACCCCTCCTCTCCTCTTTACAGCACCTGTAAAGTCTGCTAGGTGAGAGTTTATGGTCTCCCAGTACTTCATGGTGGTGCTCCTCAGGATGACATGCTGGGTCACCCGCAGTGCAGTGTGGACGCAACCATTGGAGTTAAAGGAGGTGAGTTAAAATTTGTCTGTTTTATTTGCCAGTTTTTGGAAGGCTTAAAAAAGGGAAAAGCTTATTTGAAGAAACTCAATAGGTAGGTATAAGTTATTCATAGATATAATGATCATGACTGATCATTACAACCTATACCAGTCTCACCTGGTCACAATATTGTGATTTATTTTCACCTTGACCGAGAGGAACCTGATTACGTGAAGATGTTGAGCTTGTTCTGCCCTCTGTTCACTCACTCATTCACTCAATCATTCACACAACCACACACACACACACACACACACACACACACACACACACACACACACACACACACACACACACACACACACACACACAAACAATTGGTACTGTGCATGACAAAGCAAAATGCAGGGACAATGGTATCATCATCATCATTACCCATCAGGAGGCTAAGGCAAAGAACAGAAAACTTTTGCTTTGAAAACAGGCCAGTTGCCTCATCCTCATCCTCCTCCTCCTCCTCTCCTCCTCCTCACCTTCCCATCCCCCTCACCTCCCTCCCCCTCACCTCCCTCACCTCCCCACCCCCTCACCTCCCCACCTCCCACCCCCCCTCACCTCCCTCACCTCCCCACCCCATCACCTCCCTCACCTCCCCACCCCCATCACCCCCTCACCTCCCCACCCATCACCTCCCTCACTCCCCACCCCTGCTCCATAAGTCTTCACCACCACTTATTTGGCCTAGTATCTGCGACTACAAAAGCTCAGTCAAGAACTCATTTATCCACTAAGCCGAGTTAACCTCCTTAAGCCCAAGCCAAATTCTCACTTCCACTCTTTTGTTCCCCTTTTCTTTAGCTTATTCAATCATCTCATTGGATTTAACAAATTACAGTCTTCTCTGAAATCCTTCAAGAAGGCAACTCACCACCAGTGAATATCATCTCCATCCGTTCATGTGTTCTTTTCCAAACCCTTGCTAATCCTGTCCTGCAATCATCAACTCACCAATTTAAATATATACATTCCATGTCTACTTGTCTTTCATGACCATATTGTCAGCTTCTCATGTTTCTAACCTCTTTCATTAAACCTTTCCACAAGTCCAGAAAAAAAACGTGTCAGAATGCAATGTTTTAGATAGCATCCATTTTTGCCTGTTTTTTTTTTGTGGGCATCATGGTGGATGAAACATGAAAAGCAACAAAATATTTACTGTTATTCTGGGTGAGATGAGGTGCACTGGTGCAAGCCTCACGTGGAGGATGCTGTGATGTACAATGAAATACAAGACCACGTACATCTAAGCATATTAGCTTGGAAATGCAGACTTTCCAGGCGCTGTTTTGTCACTGTTGATAAAACTAAAGAAATAGCAAAAAAGTTGGAAAAGACTCACGTAGTCATGGAAAGCCTTGGCTTCGCTGGAATGGTCACATGTCTCTCTCCGTTCTGGTGAAGCGCAGTACAGGTCCCAAAATACACTGTAGTGAGAGTCGTACACATGGCGAAAATTTTGTCTTTGTAATAAAAACGACGCCCAAATGGGAAAGAAAAACTTGCAACCACAGAAAAGACTCAGGTACAGCCAGTAAAGTCATGCTATTAAAAACCATGCAACCTCAAAGAACAAGAGGCCATCTGATCATGGGCAAGAGACATGATTGGCATTGAATTTGACAAAAAGCCCGACAGAAAACTTGGTTATACAAGAATATTTTTAAGAGGCCATATTTTAGTTCTAATTCAGAGCAGAGGTAAAGAAAGACTTCAAAGGCAGAAAAAAGCAATGAAGTGCAGGTGTGCTCAACTTTTGCAGGTTAAGGGTTGAGAAAAAGAAAGCAGCATGTGGCAGTTTGTTGACATACTTCTTCTGTGTTAACATTATAAAGAGTTGGGAGATGTTCCAAAAGAAAACTATTGCATCTGACAAGATGATACAAGTTTCACCATCTTGTCTAGAAACATTTAACATGTTTTCATAGCCAATGCATTATTTTACAGTGTCATAGTTCATGGAGGGGCTTGAACACAGGTGTGCCATATTACCTCTAGAAAGATTGCACTCCACACAAAGATCAATATTGGAAAAACACCTGCATCATCATTCTCGTGCTAAGTCTGCTCGTACTTCAATCCACGGAGCTATATCAGTGGGAACGTACGTGATTCTGCTAAAAACACAGCCGTGTTGTCAAATATTATCCATGTTATATGTTGCCAGCCACATGACAGTTCACATTAACTTTGCTGCTGTTATCAATGCAGAAGAAGTCAAGGTCTCCTGTATGTTTTCAACAGCAACTATCGTTCTTAGACTGAATAATAAGATTGTTGAAAATTCAGTGAGTAGTTCTGGTACATAGTGTGCTGGGGATTAGTCAACGAGCAATGAACAAGTCACACCCCACCTCTTCTGTCCACTCTCACCCTCGCTGCCCACATCCCACCAGCTCTAAAAATAGCCTTACACACGAGGCTGCCATCCCAGCACAGCAGCAGAGGATGAGAAGGTTGGCACAGAGAAGCAGAAGAGGAAAAGATAGAAAAAGGGGTGGGAATGGAGGAGGGTCGAAAAGGAAGAGACCAGAGTAAGATATATTCATATATATATAATTTATATTATATATTAATATAGCAAATTTTTTAATTAAAATAATTAACTTTTTTTAATATATTTATCAAAATACTTTCACTCATTTATGGAAAAAGTAAAATATATTGGTGCGTGGGGGGTCGATTATGGTAAGAACTAGATAAGTAATATATATATATATATATATATATATATATATATATATATATATCTGCTGGGTTGACACAAATTAGTGCACCAACACAGCTATTGCCATGTGAATTTTCACAAGGATGTGTCGCCTGCATGCAAAAATGATGTGTGTGTGTGTGTGTGTATATATATATATAAATATATATATATGTATATATGTATATACAGTGGCCAAAAAATGGAAACACCTGGGGTAAATGAGGGACACCACATGCATTGGTATATTGAAAGCAATGTCATCTGCACAGGTGTGGCTCATGTGTTGATGAAGTAAATAACATCCCAGCATGCTTAGGATCGTGTGTAAAAATGCTGCACAGGCTTAGTTGCCTGTAATTATGGCTGGCATGGCTGCAAGATGAGGCCTCAGTAACTTTGAAAAAGAGTTGGTTGGTGGGGCGCATTTGGCAGGAGCTTCAGTGACAAAGGCAGCTCAACGTGCTGATGTTTCACGAGCAACGGTGTCTACGGTGATGTCGGCATTGAACTCCAATGAAAGGACATCATCAGCAAAGGGCAACTGTAGATGTAAGCGCATACTCCATGATCATGATATCTGTGCATTAATTTGAAGTGCAAGGTAAAGTAGGTAAGCAACTGCAGATCAATTGACTGTAAATTGAGATCTGGGGCACAAGCAGCCAGTTTCATCAAAAACAGTCCACTGAGAACTCCACAGAGCTGGATACCATCGTCAGGTTGCAGTATACAAACTGCACATCACACCTGGCAATGCACGTTTGTGAGTCCAGTGGTGCAAAGAGCACAGACAATGGACTACCGAGCAGGAGAGAAATGTGATATGGTCAAATGAATCATCCTTCACCATGTTCTTGACAAACAGATGAGAAAGCGTGTGGTGCCTACAGAAAGAAGTCTTCAACCCTGAGTGCTTGGTTCCCACAGTGAAGGATTCTGGTGGTTCTGTAATGTTATGGCACTCATTTTCCTGGCATGGTTTGGGTGCATTCATTCCCTTCAGAGGCAAGGTCAATGCCAATCATGACTTCTTTTTCCTGAGTGATCATCTTCACCCCATGTTGCAACATTTCTTTCCTGCTGAGAAGGGTGTCTTCCAGGATGACAATGCCCTCATCCACAGAGCACGTGTGATCACCCAATGGTTTGATGAGCATGACACTGATGTTATCCATATGTCATGGCCTTCTCAGTCACCAGATCTGAACCCAATCAAGAATGTATGGGATATTTTGGAATGACTCCTGAGACAGCATTTTCTATCTCCATCAAACAGGTGTGAGTTGATTGAGTTCCTCGTGGAAGAATAGTGCTGCATCCCTCCTGCAGAATTTGAGATGCTGGTGGACTCTATTCCACTGCACATGCAGGCCATACTGGCCACACGTGGTGGCCCAACTCCCTATTAAGCGACTTTACATTGGTGTTTCCATTTTTTTTGTCCACTACCTGCATATATATACACACACAAACACACACGCACATATATATCTTATCTATAATAATAAATGTTAGTGTGTCAGGAAATGTGTCTCCCCGATAACTCCAAAACCATGAAATTTAGCAGCCAAAAATTTTGCATCCATATGAAGGGAACTCCAAGGGAGTGCAGGAATGAAAACTAGGTGTTTGGGTAAATGTAAATACCCCTTTTGAAGATAATTTAGTGGGTGCTAATCAAAAAAAAAACACTCGAAGGGCACTCGATAGAGTGCATACCTCCGTCAAGCTGATTAGTTTATGGTTTGTATCCCACCAATAAGCCGGATCTGGATTCTGAGCTGAACTGAAATTTAATCGTCTTGTTCTTGTCACCTAACCAACTTATCCACCAAGTTTAGTCCGAATCCGTCCCTAACTTTTTGAGATATTGTGCAATGTATCATTTTAGACTGATCACTCAATGGTGAAGAATCAGTTAAAATATTCTCGGATCCAGATCCGGATCCGGATTCGGATTCAGATTTTCACCAGAATCGAATCAATTCTTCATTGTTACATACGCAACCTGCTCACCAAGTTTCGTCCGAATCCGTCCACAATTTTTTGAGATATCCTGCTACATGTCGTTTTTGGTCCGATCTTTCGATGGTGAAAAATCACTGAAAAAATTGTCGGATCCAGATCCGGATCCAGATCTTCACATAGATCTCATAA
Source organism: Eptatretus atami (assembly GCA_035128595.1). Lineage (NCBI taxonomy): Eukaryota > Metazoa > Chordata > Myxini > Myxiniformes > Myxinidae > Eptatretus > Eptatretus atami. The sequence continues at coordinate 48,675,098 of CM068958.1, read as the reverse complement.
TTTCATCCGTGTCACATACCGAAACGCTCCATCAAATTTCATTTGAATTTGTCGACAACTTTTTGTGATATCCTGTTCACAAACAAAGAGACAAACAAGAAAAAAAAAGTCATGCAGAGCACGCTACTTGCAAAATCCACCCCCCTCTCCAAAGGTTGCCATGGATACATCAAATTGTCCATTTCGTTAAGATTAAAATTGACAATCTTAATCAAAGCTCAGGTCAATCGCATGAAAATTAATTATTTTTGAGATTGAAATTGATGGTTTTAGAATTTTGTTGATCTATGACCTTTGACCTTTGACCTCAAATAGTTGCTTTCCCAATTCATGAATTTACGATGCAAATCCTGTTCAACTATCAAGTTTAATAGGATGTAACTTCACGATTTTTCAGTTGAAAACTTATTTTAGTAGTTTGACCTTGAGTTGACCTTTGACCTTTTGACCTCAAAAATAGTTGGTTTCCCAATTCAGTGAAACAATATGCAAATCCTGTTCAAATTTCAGGTCAATCGGATGAAAAATGACGATTTTAGAAATTTGACCACAAGATGACCTTTGACCACAAAATCAATAGGCTTCTCAGTTGAGACTACCTCAACAACTTAGGAAAGTTTTGTGAAGATCGGTTTAAAATTGTGACCTGCAGGCGATTGACAGACAAATGAAAAATCACTCAGAGTGACACCTGGCGAAACGGAACGGCACTCGGTAGGGTGCACACCTCTGCATCTGGACCTTAACCAAAATCAAATCGGCTTGTTCTTGTCATCTAACCAACTCTTCCACTTCGTTTTGTCACAAGTCGTCCACAACTTTTAGAGATATCATGCTATCCAATGTTTTTGGACACATCTCTCAATGGTGAAGGAGGAGATTGGGACCATACTCTGTGTGGAGCGTAGGTGCTGCTGAAGCAGTCTCCTTGGCTATTGGGCACAATCCTGGACGGGTCGCCACTCCGACAGAGTATACCAGCATGCTGGCACTCATTTTGCCGACCTTGCAAGGATGACAGGTCGAGTTAACCCCACCTGGTATTATTTCAACAACTGAGCGGGATTTGAACTCAGGACCCTTGGATCCAAAGCCCACCACCCAAACCATTAAGCCAACACCAGGCATAATAGTAAAGGAGAAATAAAAAAAAACAACAACAACAAAAAACAAAACAATTCTCGTATCCAGATCCGGATTTGAAGCTTCACCAAAATTGAATCAATTAGCCCTTTTCACACAGCTGACCAGTCCACAAAGTTTCTGCGGAATCCATCCACAACTTGTTGAGATATCATGCGATATCATTTTTAGCCCCATCTCTCAAAGGTGAAGAATCAGTTAAAAACTAAATAACTCTCGTATCCAGATCTGGATTTGGATCTTCATCAAAATTGAATCAATTCTTCCAAGTGGCACTCCCAACCTGTCCAAGTTTCGTGTGAATCCATCCATAACCTTTTGAGATACTGTGCTATATATCATTTATGGCCCTTTCTTTCAATGGTGAAGAATCACTTTATAAAATTCTCAGATCCGGATCCGGATTCGGATCTTCAGCAAAATTAAGCGTTGCTGTCCTTGGCCGGTCACCTACACACGCACAAAAATTTCAGAACGATTGCTTGAAAACGGTGCCCAAAAATCATGTGAAACAAACAGACAAACAGACAAACAGACAGACAAGCCGGTAGGCGGCGATGGGTCGCCGAGCATGGAAACTTTAAGATATAGAGCGAAATGGATGTCATATAGCGGATAGGGAATCACCTTAAGATTATGCATATCAATCTCATCCAGTTCCATCTACTGATAACTACTCGGTATCCATTTGAATGAAAAGTACCGAAAATGCGGTTTCAAATTGGAAATCCCCAAAGTTCGAGGGGGTGCTGTGGGTGAACAAAGATCTAAATCGAAAATCCGGCTCGATCGTTTGTGCACAATGTATTCCAGACGATTAGTGTAAATTTTCATGAGCATCTGACCATAACCCTAGGAGGCGTAGCATTTGGCGCGGAGGCAAACTCCAGCTCTCGCATATTATCGATTTTTGCGCTAATTGACCTTGACCCTGACCTAAGTGAAATCGGTCAATATGTCCTGAGGCAAAGTTGTAGTACTCATTGAGTACCATGAACCGCAAAAGTTTCATTCGTATCGATGCACTCACCTGGTCCCTAGGGGGCCTTCAATTTTCGCCTATTTTCACGCATACCCTAATTGTAGGGGGCGCTGCGGGTAAAGTATGCAATATATCACAAAAACCGGAATATATTTGATAGAGCATCACCTGTAGATCATTTGTGCCAAATTTTATAACCCTACGTGGGATATGGCTTTCGGAATTGATTTCGCGTGAACGGTACCGATTTTGAAGGTTTTTCGGTTGTTGCTAGGGAACCAAAGCGTCCTAGCAAGCATCACAATTTCAAAGCACTAGGTCATAAGATGTACCTACCACGCGAGTTTTGGTCAAAATCCGCCCACGTTTACTACCAATTATGCTGATGATAAACGAACAAACATCCAAACAAACATCCAAACAAACAGACAGAGTTACTGACAATAAGGGTCACCTATTTTGGCGACCCAACAGACAGACAGACAGACAGACAGGGGTGAAGACATAACCTCCATCCACCTTCGGTGGCAGAGGTAAAATAAGCCTCACCAAAATGACGGCGCAACATCTTGGTCAGCCCTCTGTTACATCGTTGGCTTTTGAAGCTGCCATCTTGTTTGACCTGCTCGAAAATGCCTTTCCTTGGAGCCACGATGACCTCTCACGGACAAATCCTCTCTTTGTTTCGGCGGTGTGTGGACAACAAAATGCTGCCTCGCATGCTCCCTGAAGTTTATGTTTACTGCTACAACGCAGTGGTAATTTTAGTCATCCGCACACTTATTGCCAAAAAATAATGTAATGAATTTGTTTTATCTTCCCAGAGATCAGACGTTGAAGTGAAAATAAATGATAAATTAGAAAATGAAAGTGACAGTAATGGTGAATGAAAGTGACAATCAGGAAAAAAATAAAAACAACGTGTTGTTTTATATATCTCAGTATCTCACTAAAACAAACGTTGTGAATTAGCATTGTAGTGGCATCTGTGTTTGCTGCTACTCACATTATTTATGCTTTGTGATGGCGAACAATAGTGATGCTCCAGTAAAAGAAATAAAACATTATTTCAGTGTGGATTGAAGGGAGGGGAAAGGGGGGATAGGGGCCCCTGGTGATTCAATACTTATGTATGGCCTACGTTTGTTGTAATGAATTAGAAAAGGGAATTAGTCGTACGAAGTTAAAAAAAACAAAATTTCTTGGGAGCAATTAACCCTCCAAATGTCATAGTGTAGTAGATAGTAGAAAAATCGTGCAAATTATGATACAAGCATCAAATTTGGCATTTCTGTTCTGCAGGGCTTTCTGATCAAATCTGCCAGATTGGCCATTTGAAAATCCAAATTTTGAAAAAAAATAAAAAAACTTCAAAAATTTTTGAAGTCACAGCTGGCTGAAATTCTTGAAGCGCAAGTGAACATCCCAGACAGAGAACCAAGGGGAGATGCAGTCATCATTGATGGCTCAGCACTTATCAATGCCCTCCCTCCACGCACTTCAAGGATATTTCATGACTATGCTAAAGAAGACATCATCCCAAAGGTGGAATCCTATGGTGCCAGTACGAGAGGGTGGACGTAGTGTTTGATGTGTACAAGAAGTCAAGTCTGAAGTCCGAGGCAAGTTCGAAAAGGGGGCAAGGAATCAGAAGAAGAGTGACGGAACCAGTAAGACCCAAGTAACTGAGAAGCTTGCTTCGAGATGACAGCAACAAGACTGAGCTGTTTCACTTCCTTGCGGAAAAGATGTGTGAAGCACAGACGACAAGCACAGTCATTGTCACAAAAGGAGAAGATGCCATTAGCAACACAAGGAAGTCACTGGATGCTGTTCTCCATGTTGTCATGAAGAAGCTGACACTCGAATATTTGTACACGCCAGGGATGCAACGACGGATGGTAGCAAGTCCATTATCATTAAGGCTAATGACACGGACGTACTAGTCATCGCAATATCTGTACTGCCATCCTTACAGGAACTAGGTCTTGAGAACATGTGGATTGCCTTTGGCCAAGGAGCCAAGGCGCGATGGATTCCAGTCCATGAGATAGTTTCTGCAATAGGGCCTGAGAAAGCTAGAGGGATCCCATACTTCCATGCGTTCACTGGATGTGACGTCGTGTCTGCCTTCTGCGGTAAAGGGAGAAAACTGCATGGCAGACTTGGAACGTCTTTGATGATGTTTCTGAAACATTCACCAATCTCAGCCAGCATCCAACATTGATTCGTGATCTTGACTTTTTTGAAGTTTTTTTTATTTTTTAATTTTTCAAATTTGGATTTTCAAATGGCCAATCAGGCAGATTTGATTAGAATCCCCTGGAGAACAAATGTGCCAAATTTGATGCTTGTATCATCATTTGCACGATTCCTCTCAAAAATTGCTGTTATCTGCCCCACTATCACTCAGGATCTGCCCCTGAGTATATATGATCTCACTATAAACAACGTTGCGGGTTTGTCAGCCTGCAGCATGTTCAGTCTTTCTCCTTATCCGGAATTCATTCTGGTTGGCAAAGATGTGCAGATCGAGTAGGTCTCCCACTCCACTCGCTGCAATGTACATCTTTTCATGTGTAAAAACACTGGTGGAAGCAGGACCCCACACCGCCGCAGGATGCAGGCTCTGGCCATGGCTTTTATTGATAGCCATTGCAAGTGCAGTCGCTCGTCTTTCCACATCAATGCGTTGCAGTGACCACGTGAATGATCCATAAACCGCAGGTACACTCATATTAAGCAAGATCAGAAAGAGCGATTTCATCCAGATTGTATCACCGTGCCACACGAAAGGATGAAACAGAGCGGCGTTGTTGCTGCAAAGATTTTTGATTGTCTCGCATGAAACATATTGATGTCATTTTCATGAAGCTGGTGTTGAGCTGCATCGGCGGCGTGCACAGATTGCTGGCGAGATGGAGACAAAGCAGCACGTGCTCGGCGATGTTGAGCTGCATCGGCATCACACACAGAATGCTGGCAAGAGGGATCATAGCAACACGTGGTTGCCAATATTGAACTGCATTGGCATCACACACAGATTGCTGGCGAGATGGAGCCATAGCAACACATGATTGCCGATATTGAACTGCATTGGCATCACACACAGATTGCTGGCAAGAGGGGATCATAGCAACACGTGGTTGCCGATGTTGAACTGCATTGGCATCACACACAGATTTGCTGGCGAGATGGAGCCATAGCAACACATGATTGCCGATATTGAACTGCATTGGCATCACACACAGATTGCTGGTGAGATGGAGCCATAGCAAAGCGTGGTTGCCGATGTTGAACTGCATTGGCATCACACACAGATTGCTGGCGAGATGGAACCATAGCAACACATGATTGCCGATATTGAACTGCATTGGCATCACACACAGATTGCTGGCGAGATGGAGCCATAGCAACACATGATTGCCGATATTGAACTGTATTGGCATCACACACAGATTGCTGGTGAGATGGAGCCATAGCAACACGTGATTGCCGATATTGAACTGCATTGGCATCACACACAGATTGCTGGTGAGATGGAGCCATAGCAACGCGTGGTTGCCGATGTTGAACTGCATTGGCATGACACACAGATTGCTGGTGAGATGGAGCCATAGCAACACTGATTGCCGATATTGAACTGCATTGGCATCACACACAGATTGCTGGCGAGATGGAGCCATAGCAACACGTGATTGCCGATATTGAACTGCATTGGCATCACACACAGATTGCTGGCGAGATGGAGCCATAGCAACACGTGATTGCCGATATTGAACTGCATTGGCATCACACACAGATTGCTGGCGAGATGGAGCCATAGCAACACATGATTGCCGATATTGAACTGCATTGGCATCACACACAGATTGCTGGCGAGATGGAGCCATAGCAACACATGATTGCCGATATTGAACTGCATTGGCATCACACATAGATTGCTGGCGAGATGGAGTCAAGCAACACGTGATTGCCGATATTGAACTGCATTGGCATCACACACAGATTGCTGGTGAGATGGAGCCATAGCAACATGTGGTTGCCGATGTTGAACTGCATTGGCATCACCACACAGATTACTGGCGAGATGGAGCCATAGCAACACGTGGTTGCCGTTATTGAACTGCATTGTCATCACACACAGATTGCTGGTGAGATGGAGCCATAGCAACATGTGGTTGCCGATGTTGAACTGCATTGGCATCACACACAGATTGCTGGTGAGATGGAGCCATAGCAACATGTGGTTGCCGATGTTGAACTGTATTGGCATCACACACAGATTGCTGGCGAGATGGAGCCATAGCAACAGGTGGTTGCCGTGTCGAGCCTGCATTAATCTCTCTCTTT
>CM068958.1:48649248-48665123 GCA_035128595.1 Eptatretus atami | reverse complement strand
ATGATTGCCGATATTGAACTGCATTGGCATCACACACAGATTGCTGGCAAGAGGGGATCATAGCAACACGTGGTTGCCGATGTTGAACTGCATTGGCATCACACACAGATTGCTGGCGAGATGGAGCCATCAGCAACACATTGAATTGCCGATATTGAACACATTGGCTATCACATCACAGATTGCTGGTGGAGATGGATGCCAAAAGCAACACGTGAGTTGCCGATATTGAACTGGCTGCATTGGCATCACACATCAGAGTTGCTGGTGAGATGCGAGCCATAGCAAAGCGTGGTCCGATGTTTGAACTGCAGTTGCATCACACACAGATTGCTTGGCCGAGATGGAGCCCATGCAACAAATGATTGCCGCATATTGAGACTGCATTGGCATCACAACACAGATGCTGGCGAATGGAGCCATAGCAACACATGATTGCCGATTATGAACTGTATTGGGCATCGACACACAGATTGCTGTGTTGAGATGGAGCCATAGCAACACGTGATGCCGGATATTGAACTGCATTGGCAGCACACACAGTATTGTGGTGGAGATGGAGCATAGCACGCGTGTTGTCCGATGTTGAACTGCATTGGCATGACACACACAGATTGCTGTGAGATGGAGCCATAGCAACACATTGATTGCCGATATTGAACTGCATTGGCATCACACACAGATTGCTGGCGAGATGGAGCCATAGCAACACGTGATTGCCGATATTGAAGCTGCATTGGCAATCACACACACACGATTGCTGGCGAGATGGAGCCATAGCAACACGTGATGTCCGATATTGAACTGCATTGGCATCACAACAGATTGCTGGCGAGATGAGCCATAGCAACACATGATTGTGCCGATATTGAACTGCATTGGCATCACCAACAGATTGCTGGCGAGATGGAAGCCATAGCAACACATGATTGCCGATATTGAACTGCATGGCATACACATAGATGTCTGGCGAGATGGAGTCATGCAACACAGTGATTGCCGATATTGAACGCATTTGGCATCACACACAGATTGCTGGTGAGATGGAGCCATAGCAAACGTGGTTCCCGATGTTTGAACGCATTGGCATCACACACAGATTACTGGCGAGATGGAGCCATAGCAACACGTGGTTGCCGTTATTGAACTGCATGTCATCACACACAGATTGCGGTGGATGGAGCCATAGCAACATGTGGTTTGCCGATGTTGAACTGCAATTGGCCATCATCACACAGATTGCTGGTGAGATGGAGCCATAGCAACATGTGGTTGCCGATGTTGAACTGTTATTGGCATCATCACACAGGATTCTGGCGAGATGGAGCCATGCAAAGGTGGTTGCCCGATGTCGAGCTGAATTGGCATGACACATAGATTTCTGGGCGAGAGGAGCCATATGCAACATGGTGGTTGCCGATTGTTGAAGCATTGGCATCACAACACAGATTGCTGGTGAGATGGAGCCATTAGCACAACATGTGGTTGCCGATGTTGAATCTGCATTGGCAGTCAAACACAGATTGCTGGTGAGAGTGGAGCCATAGCCAACATGTGGTTGCCGATGTTGGAACTTATTGGCATCGACACAAGATTGCTGGCGAGATGGAGCAAGCAATCAGTGGTTGCCGATGTCGAGCTGCATTGGCATCACACACAGATTGCTTGCGAGATGGAGCCATAGCAACATGTGGTTGCCGTATGTTCGAACTGCATTGGCAATCACACACAGAATTGCTGGTGAGATGGAGCCATAGCAACACGTGGTTGCCGATTTTGAACTGCATTGGCATCACAGCACAGATTGCTGGTGAGATGGAGCCATAGCAACACGTGGTTGCCGATATTGAACTGCATTTGCATCACACACAGATTGCTGTGAGATGGAGCCATAGGAACACGTGGTTGCCGATATTGAACTGCATTGGCATCACACCACAGATTGCTGGTGAGATGGAGCCATAGCAACACGTGAGTTGCCGATATTGAACTGCATTGGCATCACTCACAGATTGCTGGTGGATGAGCCATAGCAACACGTGCGTTGCCGTATATTGAACTGCATTGTCATCACACACAGATTGCTGGTGAGATGGAGCCATAGCAATGCGTGGTTGCCGATATTGAACTGCATATTGCATCACACACAGATTGCTGGTGAGATGGAGCCATAGCAACACTATGTGCCGATTTGAACTGCATTGGCATCACACACAGATTGCTGGCGAGATGGAGCCATAGCAACACTGTGATTGCCGATATTGAACTGCATTGGCATCACACACAACAGATTGCTGGCGAGATGGAGCCATAGCAACACGTGATTGCCGATATTGAACTGTCATTGGCATCACACACAGATTGCTGCGAGATGGAGCCATAGCAACACTGATTGCCGATATTGAACTGCATTGGCATCACACACAGATTGCTGGGAGATGGAGCCATAGCAACACATGATTGCCGATATTGAACTGCATTGGCATCACACATAGATTGCTGGCGAGATGGAGTCATAGCAACACGTGATTGCCGATATTGAACTGCATTGGCATCACACACAGATTGCTGGGAGATGGAGCCATAGCAACATGTGGTTGCCGATGTTGAACTGCATGTGGCTCACACACAGATTACTGGCGAGATGGAGCCCATAGCAACACGTGGTTGCCGTTATTGAACTGCATTGTCATCACACACAGATTGCTGGTGAGATGGAGCCATAGCAACTATGCTGGTTGCCGATTTGAACTGCATTGGCATCACACACAGATTGCTGGTGAGATGGAGCCATAAGCAACATGTGGTTGCCGATTGTTGAACTGTATTGGCATCACACACAGATTGCTGGCGAGATGGAGCCATAGCAACAGGTGGTTGCCGATTGTCGAGCTGCATTGGCATCACACATAGATTCTGGCGAGATGGAGCCTAGCAACATGTGGTTGCCGATGTTGAACTGCATTGGCATCACACACAGATTGCTGTGAGATGGAGCCATAGCACATGTGGTTGCCGATGTATTGAACTGCATTGTCATCACACACAGATTGCTGGTGAGATGGAGCCATAGCAACATGTGGTTGCCGATGTTGAACTGTATTGGCATCACACACAGATTGCTGGCGAGATGGAGCCATAGCAAACAGGTGATGCCGATGTCGAGCTGCAATTGGCATCACACCAGATTGCTGGCGAGATGGAGCCATAGCAACATGTGGTTTGCGATGTTGAACTGCATTGGCATCACACACAGATTGCTTGGTGAGATGGAGCCATAGCAACACGTGGTTGCCGATTTTGAACTGCATTGCATCACACACAGATTGCTGGTGAGATGGAGCCATAGCAACACGTGGTTGCCGATATTGAACTGCATTGTCATCACACACAGATTGCTGGGTGAATGGAGCCATAGCAACACGTGGTTGCCGATATTGAACTGCATTGGCATCACACACAGATTGCTGGGTGAGGATGGAGCCATAGCCAACACGTGGTTTGCCGATATTGAACTGCATTGCATCACTCACAGATTGGCTGGTGAGATGGAGCCATAGCAACACGTGGTTGCCGATATTGAACTGCATTGTCATCACACACAGATTGCTGCGTGAGATGGAGCCAAGCAACGCGTCGGTTGCCGATATTGAACTGCCATTGTCATCACACACAGATTTGCCTGGTGAGATGGAGCCATAGCAACACGTGGTTGCCGATATTGAACTGCATTGGCATCAACATAGATTGCTGGCGAGATGGAGCCATAGCAACACGTGATTGCCGATATTGAACTGCATTGGCATCACACACAGATTGCTGGTGAGATGGAGTCATAGCAACATGTGGTTGCCGATGTTGAACTGCATTGGCATCACACACAGATTGCTGGCGAGATGGAGCCATAGCAACGCGTGATTGCCGATGTTGAATGCATTGGCATTCACCACAGATGCTGGTGAGAGTAGCCATAGCAACACGTGGTTGGCATGTTGAACTGCATTGGCAATCACACACAGATGTCTGCGCGAGATGGAGCCATAGCAACGCGTGATGCCGATGTTGAACTGCATTGGCATCACACAACAGATTGCTGGTGAGATGGAGCCATGCAACACGTGGTTGCCGAATTTGAACTGCATTGGCATCACACACAGATTGCTGGCGAGATGGAGCCATAGCCAACACAGCTGATGCCGATATTGAACTGCATTGGCATCACACACAGATTGCTGGCGAGATGGAGCCATAGCAACACATGATTGCCGATATTGAACTGCATTGGCATCAACACATAGATCTGCTGCGAGATGGAGACAGAGCAGCAGTGCCTGGATTTAATGCCAACGTTTCCTTCCATTCAATTCATTAATACTGCGAAGCAAGAACAGGATGGGTCGCTTCGTTTCTGGACGCCTTAGGTGACAAGGCAACACAAATGGTAGTAAGTACTCGCAGTGAATAGCAAAACCACACCCAGACGGATCGTTATCTGAATTTTGGGGTCCTTGCCATCCGACACAGAACACCAAAAAAGAGCTGCTGTAAAACAAACTCGCTGAAAAGCGGCAAGGAACTAATTCTGTCACTGTCGAGGCGTAAGCAGGATGAGATTCAAGCATCGTAAATGAGCTTCAAGTCTGAAGACGGACGGATGAATGGTTCACTGGAGCGGTATTAACGCATGTAGATTGCGTTCATAATCAAGGGATGAGACAATGTGATAATGTTTGATCAAGCCTATAAAAATGATCACATGAAGTGCGTACGAGTGACAGGCTTAGTTAGCTGTAAAATGTCGAAAACCCGGGGTTTTTTCCCTTCAAAACAACTTTTAAAAAAAAAAAAAAAAATTGAACACCCAACCCACCACTGCCAAACCATTTGCCATACCTGTTAAAGCGGTACAAACAATGTTGTGCCGACATTAAAATAGGAAACAGATACGTGCTATAGCCTTATTGGAGTTTAGTTCGCGATAGAAGGTGCGAAAACCGCCGGTTCGATTCCCACAACTTTTGCCAAAATTTGACCTTTGTGAACTTTAAGCGTCACAAGGTTCAAGGATTATGACCTTTGTGCAAAAACTTCCTGCTGCCGAACATTCCAGCTGAACAAGTTATAACGTCATATAGGCTATATGGCATTTCGCACTCGTCTCGCATCATCCATACTTCTGATGAAATCAGCGCTAAAAACAAACTTGAAGGGGCGCCACGGCAAAGTGTCGAGAATATGAGCAACAATGGTTTCAAAGACTTTAGCGTGCGGAAATGAACCTCAAGATTATGCATAAAAAATATTAGTCATCCTAGCGTCTCAAGTTTGGGCCGGTCATAATGATTTTATGTCAAATTCGAAATATTTTCTAAGTTTGCTGACCTGTGAACCTTGACCTTGGCGACGAAAATGAAAATCGAGCTCCATGGGGCTATGCAGGTGCCATTGCGCCCTACCACCAAATACCGCAAACCCCTGCCAGATTCGACAAACCCCTCGGAGAAGCAGGATTGTTTATGTCAAAATCGCAATTTTGACCCAAAAAACCAAATAAAAAGTTCGTGACCTTAGTGACCTTGACCTGGGACGCAAATGAAAACCCAGCTCCGTGGGGCCTATGCCAGGCCTGCCATTGGCCTAACCAAATTAACTGGAAACCTCGCCCCAGATTCGACAAACCCCCTAGGATGAAGATGCAAATTGAAATCGGCTACCCCTAAAAACACAATTCGCCAATTTTCTAAGTTCGTGACCTTGTGGCCTTTGGACCGTTGCGACGAAAATGAAAAATCGAGCTCTGTGGGGCCTAAATGCAGTGCCATTGGCTACCAAATACCTGAAACCACCCCTCTGCCAGATTCGACAAACCCCTCGGAGAAGAAATTCTTTACGTCAAAATTTGCAATTTTATAAGTTCGCTGACCTTGTGACCCTTACCTTGGAGACGGAAATGAAAAATCGAGCCCGATGTGCGGCCTATGCAGGTGCCGATTGCGCTAACCAAATACCGAAACCCTGTCAGATTGAAAAACCCCCTAGGGCAGAATGCAAATTGACATCGGCTACCCCCTAAAAAAATGCATGTTGCTCCAGGTTGGTGTCATTGACGGTTCGGGATCGGTTCTGAGCCAGACGCACTAGAGCAGGCTGATTTACGCCGAACAGAACCAGACCCCATTTCAGGAAAGCAAACTAGACATTATGATTAAACCTTCCACCAAAATTTATCAGGATCGCTATCAAAACCCACGGAGCTTATGCTCGGAGCAGAAGACAGACAGACATACAGACAGATCATACAAGACAGACATACAGACAGACACACAAACAATAACGAATATAGTGGTCACTTATTTTTTTTCGTGAAAATATTTTTTCATGAACCAAGTTAAAAGCCAAGTGGTTACTCCGCGCGACCACCTCTGCGCACAAAAAAAACTGGTTACTGTGGCCAGCCTCAAAGGCCCAGGAAATTCCACAAGAACCACGCCAAATGCCTTTGTGTGCTACCTTTTGTGCCAGGCAGTAAGCATATAGTTTTGAGAACTGGTTGGAGCGAGAGTTAATATCAACTCGGTGACGGTGTAGAGTATATACACCTTGAGGATCTTGTAGGCATCTGCCCAACGCAAGAGACAGCAATGCAAAAGAAGTGACTGAACAAGGTGTGGTCGCTACACCATTCCAGTGTGACGTGTCGGTTCACGAATACATAGGCAGCAGATGGGAAAACGCCTTGGGCCAGCGCATTTAAAGAACATAAGAAGGTAATTTGGCAGTGCAACACCCAGAAAGGTCGTGCCTATCGCCAACGATGGGTTGCAGGCAATGGGACCATGCTTCCCCTATGGACAATGTGAATGTGCTGGCGGCATCCTCCAAACCTGCTTGGAGGCTCGTAATATAGAAGCAGTGACACACTGGGCAAACGAGGGTCACCTCTGACAGGATGAGACTGTGAGCGTTTCAACAGCATTGGTCCACCTCATATACAAATACACCAGAGAGGTGCGATGCGTGGGCAGGAAGACAGAGGCCAAACGTGGCGAATAACGCAACGAGGATAACAAGGCAACGTCAGCGTTGGAGAATTGCAACACAGCTTCTGTCGACGGATCACAAAGCTCAGCTCCTGCAAAACATCTTTGTGATTGGTCGACGAACACAGCCACCCCTATCCCCCAGGTATTTCCGGGGATGGAGGTAAACAAAGAAAATTGCCCTCTTGAATAGAAGGCTAGTGAGGCCTCGTGATGTCGGGTTGAAAATGGTCGAGTCCATTTCAGACAAAACTTTGGTTGCAGCACTAAGCAAATTGGATTTTGATAAATATATATATTTATATAGATATTTATATATATAAATAATACTATATTATACTAACATATATATATATATTATATAATATATATAATAGAATTAATTTTGCGGGAGTCCCACGGATTGCTTAGCTTCCCCCAGACCAATCTTAATCATGACAAGCTTTTTGGCCAAATAAGCCTTCTTGGTCTTCCTCAATAAAGCGACATATAATTTCAAACACCTACGACGCCGCAGGTTCCTCTGCCAGCTGCCGGACATCGCACAAGGTAGCACATACGGGTGAGAATTCCAAAGCCGACACACTCCCTCAGCCGCCAGAACCGGTTTTGCTTCACTTAATTGGCGAGTCATCTAGTGACGCCCGTGGACAGATATGCCACGCCCTGAGTGGCCTCCAAGCATGCCGTGTGTCGGGTTTAAACAGCACCTCTTATGTTGAGCGTACTTTTCTTGCGTTGCTTTATGCCAACTTTATTTGCGTGGCAAGACCTGCCATTTTAAGACATCTAAAACTTGTGAAGCAACAAATCCATAAGGCGGGTAACAGGTGTCATCAAAAGCACCTGCCACTTGTATGCATGAACCTCAAATTTTATATGTTGGAATGAGTGCCTTTGCCTCCCCATTACTCCACCACCACCAGGAGTGCAGAAATCCGGTGCGTTCACCCAGGGTATGTTCTTCTCCCATCGCGATCTGCAACAAGACAAGCAAACGTGAAACTATAAGTCTTCTCTCATGAGAGGAGAATGGGAAAGCAAAGGAGAGCCAAAAAATGTGCAAATGCGCGGACTTGACTTGTCAGATTCATCAAAAGAACAATAACGCAGCCGTTACCTCCTGCCGCCCCACAACTCGTTGCCCTCCAAAAATACACTAAAGAGGCAACAGTGTCAAAACAGCGTTCCAAATCTAACGATCATGTAATACATAAGTCAACTTTAGCGACAAGCAGCGTACGAACTGTAATAAGCTAAAACAAGTTCACCGATAATATGCTGTACAATGTCAAATGCTAGACTTGGCACCCATGGTCAGAATTTCTAGAGTACATGCCGTGCCTGAGAATAAAAGCGCGAAGATGGCAAAGAAAATAAAATTGTAAAGAGATTGCTTTACAAACTTGGAAAGAAAAAAACTTTCGGTTCTGGCTGACATGGTAGACATGTGGACTTGCCGGTCAGGGTCTAAGCATGGCTGGACTTTTGACTTTTATTCTGTCTTTCCTGAAAGATAATCAAAGCTAAGATTCTCACACGGAATCCTATCACTGTCTTTCATGCTGCGTCATTACCTCCACCATCGAAAGGACAGAGCGTTATGTTTTCACCCATATTTGTTTGTCTGTTTGTTTATTTGTGAGCACGAAAACATTCTCCCAAAATAAGCCGTTTTATGGAAAGGCATTTGTGACGCCAGACTTGGTGGACCAGGTTGGGTGGTGTGCCCAAGAACAAATTGATTTAGATTTGGCGAAGATCCAGATCAGCGATGCAGAATTTTTTAATTTCACAAGCCGCATTCTTCACATTGAGCAGATGGGCGCCAAAAACTATATACAGCATGATATTTCAAAAAGTTGTGGATGAGTTATGACAAAACTAGGTGCCGATGAGTTGATTAGTTTAAGACGTTAAGATGTTAGGCGAGAGTTAAGACGGTAGCCAGGCAGGGGAACTTTCACTCAGCAGAGTAGTTAATGCCATGCGAATGTCTCCCTGGAAAGATAGTGCACAGCAGAGAACAGCTAAAAAATTTAAATTAGAATTAGATGGATACCTGGAAAGTTATGAGCAGAAGAGGGGTAGGGCAATGTTGATAAGGACTTTTAGTGGTTTGAGCATTATGGGTGATTGTGTACATCTGTGTATCGAGTGCTGTTGGATGGGGCGTCTTGTCGAAGAAGGATTGTGTGTGGGTGCAATTTTTGCGTGTTTTAACTCAAGCCCATGCCCCCTTCCACCTGAGGGACAGAAAAGGCCGGGCAAAAATTACAAAACTTACAAAAAAGATAAATAAAAATAAAACCAAAACAAACAAACAAACAAATTATTCATTAATTAAAAACATTTTTTGCATTTCTTCCTTGGATCTTGCTGTACCGTAGATGCGGTTGGATGCTGCGTGCTCGCGCAGGCATGATGGCGAATGCCCCCGCCTGTGCTTTGAATTTTCCTTTGTTATTCCCCACCAACCAATGAGTTGGCCGAGGCGATATAGAAATGTGGTTCCGTCCTACATTTCGTTTTCGCCGAGCTTTAAACTACAAATCCCCTCAAGAGATATATTAACGAAATTCGGTACAATATCAAGCAAGTGTAAACTGGTGCCTTTTGATATTGTGAATTGATAGGTCAATGGTTTGCCAGCCATGTTGGAATTCAAGAAAAATATTTAAATAATGTTTTCTCTGCGAATCACATAACCTAAAGAACGCCAAAATTTGCAACTATCATCTTCCATTATGCTCTGCACATACATAGCTAAAATTATGACATCACATAGTACACCCATGCGTTTGGCGGCCATCTTGCGATAGACCAAAAACACACTTCATCCGATTAACACACAACTTCACACACGTATTCCACTGGGGTTAGGGATTGGAGGCAGAATATAAATTATGATGTTCATAGCTCACATGCGTTCGTCAGCCCATCTTGGATTGCCAAAATTAATAAATGTTTCTAAAATCTTCTCTCCAGCAACAAAAAAACGCATGGACAATTGAGCAAAATTTTCCCATACACTTTCCCCAAGACATCCTTTAGAAGTTTGTTAATTCTGTCAAATTGATAGACATCACGGTTTGGTGCCCATATTGAATTTTACTCCTAAAACCTTCAAACATCTCGCAACGGGGCTGTCAGATCAAGGGCGAAACTCATACATACATATTGCACACGCTTAGGGAAATAATGTTAATCCTATTACTATGGTGCGTGGATATCAAAGACTTTGTCTTCAAGCGAATGCTAGTTATTCCTGTTTATTAGGTAGCCAAGAACAAGCCAAAGTTAGATTTGGTCAGCGACCGGGATCCAATCCGGAGGCCCATCAGTGGGCATAAACAAACATAAACTGTTTCAGCCCTGGTGGCTGTATGCGCGTCTACTGAGTATCATTCTAGTTTACCTTGCAATCCACGAAAGGTGGATGGAGGTTATGTTTTTTCACCCTCTGCTTCGTTCGTTTCTGCAACAAAATATCTTCAAAAAGTTGTGGATGGGATTCGCGACCGTAAAGTCTGGTGCAATAGCCGTATGGCTAATTGACAAGCCGACGCAAATGATTAGCATTTTGATGAGATCACGAATCCGAGTTGCGATCCGAGAATTTATCAAGGTGAATTTTTCACACATTGAACAGATCGGACCAAAAACGGCATATAGAGGATATCTCAAAAAGTTGGTGGATGATTCGGACAAAACGGCAGTGCCGGAAGGCTTGGGTATTAACAAGGCAAGTATTGATCGATTATGGTGAAGATCCAAATCGTGATCCAGCATCTGAGAATTATATTTCAGTGATTCACTCAACATTGAGTGATAGCGTGAAAACAATAATATAGCAGGCCGAATATCTGAAAAGGTTGTGGATCGGATTTGACGAGAATTGGCAGATGAGTTGGCGTAGATGACGAAAACAAGCCTGATTAAATTTTAGTTCAGGTCCTAATCCACATCCGGGCCATTCAGTGGAGCAATACGCTGAACTAATCAGCCTGAGGACGGTATGCGCTCCACCGAGGGCCCTTTCCTTGTTTATTATGTGTTTTATTTAAAAACCATACCTCTTATCATGTCTGCCCGCTTAAATTTTGCGATTGTTGTCGTCTGGCCGCATAACTCTGAACCCCAGCGTCTAGATAACATGCCCTGCTTCGAATAAGTCTGAAAGTGGCAATCTTTATTATCCTGCGAGTACAACCTAATTCAACACTCACGCTCTTTCAAGAAAACAAAAAAAAACAAATCATGAACGTCATTCTGCTCTGCATATTCTTCCATATTTTACCTTTCATTCTGAAGACCTCCTTACTATAACTAATTTGCCTTCTGAGTTTAAAGCCTTTATGGCATGCTTAAATATGTTCATTTCCATTCTCCTCTGACACTAAACATATCTTTCCATAAATTTCTTAAACAATCTGCTGATCACAACAAACGCCTCACTTCTGCTGGGCCGTTCCACGAACTTACTAGCACAGCTTACAATTGCTACTGTTAATAACTCCTTCATTTCATCGCATCATGAAGTCTGCCTAATTACAATTCATCATGAGTCTGTATAGTTATTCCTTTTTTCTTTTCATCCCATCCATCCATCTCATTGGACAGACTCTGTGCCAGAGCGTTGGTGCGCTCGTAAACAGTCTCCTTGGCTATTTGGGGGCACAATCCTGCGACGGGTCACCACTTCCGTCACAGGATATCAACCAAGGTTGGGTCAGCGTATGGAGCATGCGCACGAGCAACACGTCATCGCGTCCACTTTCCACCGGCTACTCCAGGGGCCTCCGTCTGGCCTCCCCAGGCAGATGCCTGGCCCATCCCCATCTCTTGAGCATGCCCGATTCAACCATGCGCCAACAGACGTAGTATCGTGGTCGCCATTTGGCCTCCTCACTCACAGAACTCCCTCAGCTGAAGAGAAATCTGGTAAGCCAGATCAGGTCAGGAAAACGAGCCACATGTCCATACAGCGGTCAGCTGATGCTTCACGGACTATGCAGGTAACAAATCTCATTTGTAGTCTCTCTCAGCAAACCACTTGTTGTGGACAAACGTCCGCCAGCATGCAAGGATTCTCCGAAGAGAACTGGTACAAAGGAATTTAATCTCCGTCTCAGATCCCTGGTCAGAGTCCAAGTTCACATCCATGAGCAGACTGAAGAACCAAGGACCTGAAGACTCGGACTTTCGTTCCTCCTGACATTTGGTACCGGCAGCGCCACATCCCCATTATCCAGTGCTCCATGACTCCCAGGCCGACCAGAGTCTTTGACTCTGACTCATCAGCCGGCAGAAGACATGAATATCAGCTGCCAAGGTAAGTGAATCTCTCCACGAACCCGTCAACACCCTCAACCATAAACAGGCACAGACAGAACAGCGGCAGTCGCAAGCAGTCTTTGAAAGCCTGGATCTAGTTTGACCCAGGAAACCCAATATCCCAGCGGCTCCGACTCCTCATTCAGCACCTCGAGGGCCCCCAAGGAATATCTAATAAGTCCGATAAGATGAACTGCATCATTTGCGAATCAAGGTCAGAAGATCTTGACATACCCAAATGAGCCCCGCAGCGTTGATCTCTACGCATCCTCCCTAGAATCCAGTCATAAAAAAGTGCTGAAAAGTGTGGGGGCCTACACACCGCTGGACAGAACTCCAGTAACGAACTGAAATAAGTCAGAGATGGTCAACACCACATCTCACAGGCACTCTCAGTACCGAGAGTAGATTAGACATCAGATGCGATCAGTTTTTGTTGGCCCCACGAAGATCCAAGAATCCTCCAGAGGGATCCCGATTCACTGAATCGAACGCTTACAGAGATCAAACAAATAGGCTTGCAAGCAGCCCCTCCGATTCTTCTCTGCGTCGATAGGACCCGAGAGCAAGGATACGGTCAAGTCGTTGACGCTCTTTGGTGTAAAGCCTGACTGATTCTGGACGCTGGTGCTCAAGAGATGGTGCAAACCCTATCAAAAGAATTATCTGAAGCAAATGCCTTGCCCGCAAATGAGAGCAGCGTCACCCTCGGTAGTTGTTGCAATCTTGGGCGATAATCCTTCCCTTTCCAGAGAGGAAAAACAAGGCCCTCTTCCAGAAAGGTTGGGAATTGCATGCCTGTGTCCAGGCAGAGGCACAGAACTGCATGCAATGACACGAGTGCAAGCATTTCCACCAGCCTTGGGAGAAGTTCAGCAGGATGCCAAGATCCCTGGGCCTTAACCCATTTCAACGGTTCACCGCAGCCTGTGTTTCGCACCAAGCGAAGGTGGACCACAGTTTGATTGGAGGGTCAAGCAATAGGGATTGTAACACCTCCTGACGTCCAACTTCAAAACAGCTGGGTGCATTCACCTGCGTACAACGTCAAAGTAATGGCCCAGCGGGCCTTCACTTTCGGGACTCTCTGTAAGAGCTCTACCTCTTGACTCCTTTGTCAGGATCAGAGACTGCTTCTGTCAAATACCTCTGCTCTAACTGCAGTACAACGAGGGATGGGCCTGGATTGAATGCAATGCGTGAATTCCAGCTGTAAGCAGGAACGAGAATCCTTGACCACAGGTGATGCTCTATCCCCTCACAGATTCCTCGACGACATTAGGCCTCCTTGTCCATCTTGCGCACGTACAGGTTTTATGCCTCAGCTCCCCTGAACAGTCAGCTCAGCCATTTCAGCTGGCCCTGCGCTTCTGGTTTCAATGGTATCCAATGTCCCTTGAGAGACACAATTCTTCTTTGCCCTAACGGATGAGTTCCAAGACATCCCACGCGCAACATCAAGGACGGGGTCTTGAGGCACTCCCACAACTCTTCAGACCTCCCAAAGCACCCAGAAATCTCAAATCTCCACTCAGCCTGTCGCAAACTCTCAGCTACCCTCTCATCCTGAGCTTGCCAACATCGCACCTCCTAGGCTTGAGGATGGTACCATTCTCTCTGGATTTAAGGTGCAACTTCAGAGTTGCTACACAGCAGGTGGTCAGTATTGAGGAACTGAAGCACTCCGATAGCACCCTGCAGTTCGGATCATCCTCCACGACCATGCAACAAGGACATTGTCAATCTCCTTTGCCACACCGCAGCGTTGAATACCAAGTCAGCGATGAGCTTGTGGGCGCTGAACCATAACCGGCCACCCTAAGTCCATGACTTCTTGCAAGTCAAGGAACTTAGTGCTATTCCTGTTCAATAGTTCCTGACCCAGGGTCCACACACGTCTCAATAACGATCCTTTCAGTTCAGTCGATGCATTAAATTCCCCAAGACCAGAATGTATCCTCGTCTGGGACACTGATTCAACCACACTGACTCGAGCCGTGGCATAGAATGCATCCTTTACGGTGCGATCACTCGCCTCGGTCGGAGCATAAATCAGAGACCAGGGAAATGGACACCTAGGAGTGACGACACATCCGTAGTCTCATAATACCTGTTGACCAGTGTTACCTCAATTATCATTGAAGTCAGCTTATTGGATGACACAGCTGCAACAACTCCTGAGTATGGTAACCATTCAGAGCGACCAGAACCAATAGTAGGTGTAACCACCCAGGCCATTGATCTCGCGCAATCCGGTCTCCGCAACCTCAGAGAGTGGCTGCAATAACCGATGTCCAAACGCTTGATCTCAAGATGATAACAGAGACTAGTGATCATCCTCTTCTTCGGGTAGGACATTCAGGCTACCCACCCGAAGGATCGCCTCAGTTAACCCAGAGGAGACCGCCGTCTGTTGGACACACCTCAGCACCACTTCCGACAACACTCTCGCCCAACCTGACTCGGGAATGCTATCCCGTGGTTTCCCTCCTATCATCAAAGAAGTTGGAGGTCCCGAAGGCTTTGCCCCAATACCATCATCCGGTGAGCTGCGTCTGCGAAGGGAAGCTCAGCGGAGGTTACTCCCACGGAGTGGGTTTTCAGATTTCTTTCATTTTGGTGTTTTGCGGAATGAAAGGGTTTACGTGTGGCCCGGAGGTGCAACCATCTACCACCTCTATGCCGCAAGCTGGTACTCGATTTTGCCGACCTCGGAAGGATTATTGGCAGAGTGAACTACTGGTATTTAATTCAACAGCCGAGTGGGAATTAGAACCCAGGAATCCAGGATCCAAGGATCCAAGATCCAAGCCCACCTCCCTCACCATTAAGCAACCAGGCATATACCTTGTTATAAAAGGGAAAAATGGGTTATGGTTTCCAGGTCCAGATTGAACATTTTTTCCACTGGTCCCACGCAGGATTTAATTCCTGTTTATTAAATTACATAATGAGATTTACCTCAAACAACACATTGCATACACACGTACACACAATGCCATTTGGGGGTCGCCGAGCAGGCATACGATGATCCATAACTAACTGTGTAAATTAACATGCCCATGTGTGCGAGGAGGTTTCGATCGTCAAGTATCAGGCACCTGGCAGATCAAGATGTTTTTTTAAAAAACATTGATGTTGAGGGCAGCACAGCAATTAATTTATAAACAGGATAGTCAGGGCAATAATATGTAGATGCATAAACACCTCTTCTTTTATCGGCGGGGTCAGGTGAGGACATCCATCACAAAAACGGCACTGGTGCTTTCCTCGTGGGCTGGGGTTCTCATAGTCTGAGCTCACTTTACTGGTGGCCACTTTGTCGCTGGTCCGGCACCCTCACCTTAAGCTATCTAGCCTGGGGTTGAATCTCGGCCAGTTACTAAACTGGTCAGCCTTGTTTTCACGGACAGGTGATTCCTCAATGGTGTGTGCCGTCCCTTGGATGGACGTTAAAATGGTGGGCCATCTGCTGACATTAGTTGGTGGATGTTAAAG
>CM068958.1:48635462-48646408 GCA_035128595.1 Eptatretus atami | reverse complement strand
CATTAGCAACATGTGGTTGCCGATTGCTTGCAATGCATTGGCCATCAACACAGATTGCTGGCTGAGATGGAGCCATTAGCCAACATTGGCTTGCCGATGTTGAACTGCATTGGCAGTCACACACAGATTGCTGGTGCAGATGGCAAGCCCATAGCACAGCTGGTTGCCGATGTTGAACTGATTGCAGTCACACAAGATTGCTGGCCCCCGGAGAGTGCCGGAGCCATAGCAGACATGTGGCCCCCGATGTCGAGCTGCATTGCATCACAACACAGATTGCTGTCCGCGAGATGGAGCCATTAGCCCAACATGTGGGGGCGGGGCCCCGGGCGGGCGGGGCCGGGGGGGGTGGGGCCTTGCCGCATGTTGAACGCATGCACACACACAGATTGCCTGGCTGAATGCGAGCCCCATAGCAACACGCTGGTTGCCCGATTTTCTGAACTGCATTGGGCATCACACACAGATTGCTGGTGAGATGCGAAAGCCATAGCAACACGCTGGTTGCCGATATTGAACTGCAATTGTCATCACACACAGATTGCTGGTGAGATGGCCAGCCATAGAACACGTGCCGTTGCCCGATAATATTTTTTTTTTTTTTAAACTGCCATTGCGCATCACACACAGATTGCTGCGTGAATGGAGCCCATTAGCAACACGTGCGTTGCCGATATTAGAACTGCATGGCCTATCACTCACAGATTGCTGGTGGCATCGAGCCATAGCCCCAACAGTGCGCTTGCACCGATATTGCAACTGCATTGCCTCATCACACACAGATTGCTGGTGCAGATGGAGCCATAGAATGCCGTGGTTGCGATATGCCAACTGCATTTGCTCATCACACACAGATTGCTGGTGAGATGGAGCCATAGCAAACACATGATTGCCCGCCATATTGCAACTGCATTGCGCATCACACACAATTGCCCTGCCCCGAGATGCGCACAGCCAAGCAACAAAAACCATGATTGCGATATTGCAACTGCCATTGCGCATACACACAACAGATTGCCCTGGCGAGATGCAGCCATAGCAAACCAGTGATTGCCGATAGTTGCAACTTGGCATTGGGCATCCAACAAACCACAGATTAGCTGGCCCCCGAGCATGCGAGCCCATAGCCACACATGATTGCCGCATATTTGCAACTGCCATTGGCCCATCACACACAGATTTTGCTAGCTGAGATGGAGCCATAGCCAACACATTATTGCCGCATATGTGAACTGCATTGCATTCACACATAGATTGCTGCGCGAGATGCGAGTCATAAGCCAACACGCTGATTGCCGATATTGAACTGACATTGGCCATCACACACAGTATGCCTGCGGTGAGATGCGAGCCATTAGCCAACATGTGCGTTGCGATGTTGAACGCATTGCGCCATCACACACAGATCTACTGGCGAGATGCGAGCCCATAGCAACACGTGGCTTGCTCGTTATTTGAACTGCATTGTCATCACACACAGATTGCTGGTGAGATGGCAGCAAAAATAAAAAAAACAAAACAAAGAAAAGAAAACCATAGCAACATGATGGTTGCCGATGGTGAACTGCATTGGCATCAACACACAGATATTACCTGGTGAGATGGAGCCATAGCCAACATGTTGAGTTGCCGATGGTTTGGAACTGTTATTGGCATCACACACAGATTGCTGGCGAGGATGGAGCCCATAGCAACAGGTGGTTGCTCCGATTCGAGCCTGCATGGCATCACACAAACGTTCTGCGCAGATGTAGCCATAAGCAACATGTGCGTTGCCGAATGTTGAACTGCATTGGGCATCACACACAGATTTTGCTGCGGAGATGGAGCCATAGCAACATGTGCCGTGGGCGGGGGGATGCGATGCCTTGAACTGCTATCTGGCATCACACACATATTGCTGCGTGAGTGGAGCATAGCAACATGTGGCTGCCGCATGTTGAACTGCTATTGGCATCACACACAGATTGGCTGGCGAGATGGCAGCCATAGCCAAACAGGCTGAAGTTGCCCGCATGTCGAGCCTTGCAATTGGCCATCACACACAGATTCTGGCCGAGATGCGCCAGCCCATAGCCCAACATTTGTTAGTGCCGAAATGTTGAACTGCATTGGCCATCCACACAGATTGTCTTGGTGAGATGGAGGCCCTTTAGCCCAACACGTGGGTGCCCCTTGAGTTTTTGAACTGCATGGCATCACACACAGTATTGCTTTTAGGTGAGATGGAGCATAGCAACACGTGGTTGCACCCGATATTGAAAACAAAAAATGCCATGTCATCACAACATATTGCTATCCGGGCTGAGATGCGCAGCCATAGCCCAACACGCCTGGTTGCCCCGATATTGCAACTGCATTTTGGCATCACACACAGATTGCTGGCTGAGATGGATGGGGGGGGGTAGCCATTAGCCCAACACGCTAGGTTTGCCGATATTGAACTGCATTGCCACACTCAACAGATTGGGGATGCGTGAGAGTGAGAGCCATGCCAACACGTGGTTGCCCCCCCGATATTCAACTGCCCCATTGCTCATCACACACAGATTGCTGCCGCTGGAGATGGGCGCATAGCAACGCGTCGGTGCCGATATGAACTGCCCATTGTCATCACACACAGATTTGCTGCGTAGATGGAGCCATAGCAACACGCTGGTTGCCGATATTGAACTGCATTGGACCCATCACACATAGATTGCCCCTGCCCGCCCGGATGGACAGCCATAGCAACACGTGATTGCCGATATTGCCCAACTGCATTGGCATCACACACAATTGCTGGTGAGATGGCAGTCATAGCCAACATGTGGTTGCCGATGTTGAACAAAATAAAAAAAAAAGAAAAAAATGCCATTGGCCATCACACACAGATTTGCCGCCTGGCGAGCATGCGAGCCATAGCCAACGCGTGATGCCGATCTTGAACTGCATTGGCCCATCACACACAGATGCTGCGCTGAGATGCTAGCCATAGCAACAACGTGGTTGCGACATGTTGAACTGCATTGGCATCACACACAGAGTGCTGCGCGAGATGGGCCATAGCAACGCGTGATTGTGCCGATGTTGAACTGCAATTGGCATCACACAACAGATTGCTGCGTGAGATGGAGCCCATTAGCAACACGTGGTTGCCGAGATTGCAACTGCATTGGCATCACCACGATGCTGGCCCGAATGGCCCAGCCATAGCCAACACATGGCCGATTGCGATATTGCCAACTGCATTGGCATCACACACAGATTGCTGGCCGAGATGCGAGCCATAGCAACACATGATTGCCGATATTGAACTGCATTGGCATCACACATAGATTGCTGGCGAGATGGAGACAGAGCAGCAGGTGTGATTTAATGCAACGTTTCCTTCCATTAAATTTATATGCGAAGAAGAACAGGATGGGTCGCTTCCGTTTCTGGACGCCTTGGTGACAAGGAACACAAATGGTAGTTTAAGTACTGCAGTGAATAGAAAACCCACCCAGACGGATCGTTATCTTGATTTTGGGTCTTGCCATCCGACACACCAAAAAAGAGCTGTGGTAAACACACTCGTGAAAAGGGCAAGGAATAATCTGTCCACTGTCGAGGGTAAGAGGATTGAGATCAAGCATCGTAAATGAGTTCAAGTCTGAAGACGACGATGGTTCACGAGCGGTATTTAACGATGTAGATTGTTTCATAAGTCAAGGATGAGACAATGTGATATGCTTTGATCCAAGCCTTATTAAAAATGATCAACATGATGTGGTACGAGTGACAGGTTATTAGCTGTAAAATGTCGAAAACCCGGTTTCGTTCAACAACTTAAAAATTTGACCTTTGCATAACCTTTAAAGGTCACAAAACAATGTTGTGGACATTAAATAGGAAACAGGATACGTGCTATAGCTTATTGGAGTTAGTTCGTCGAAGAAGGTCGAAAACCCGGTTCGATTCCCACAACTTTGAAAATTTGACCTTTGTGAACTTTAAAGGTCAAAGGTCAAGGATTATGACCTTTGTGCAAAACTCCTCTGGAACATTCCAGGAACAATATAACGTCATATAGGCTATATGGCATTTCGCACTCCTCGATTATCCATACTTTGATGAAATCAGCGTAAAAACAACTTGAAGGGGGCGCCACGGGCAAAGTGTCGAGATAGAGAAAAATGGTTTCAAGACTTTAGGTGGGAATGACCTCAAGATTATGCATAAAAAATATTGTCATCCTAGCTCTCAAAGTTTGGGCGTCATATGATTTTATGTCAAAATTCGAAATTTTCTAAGTTTGTGACCTTGTGACCTTGACCTTGGGACGAAAATGAAAATCGAGCTCCATGGGCTATGCAGGTGCCATTGGGCTAACCAAATACCGAAACCCCTGCCAGATTCGACAAACCCCTCGGAGAAGATGGATTTTTATGTCAAAATCGCAATTTTCCAAGTTCGTGACCTTGTGACCTTGACCTTGGACGAAATGAAAAACCGAGCTCCGTGGGGCTATGCAGGTGCCATTGGGCTAACCAAATACTGAAACCCTGCCAGATTCGACAAACCCCCTAGGAGAAGATGCAAATTGAAATCGGCTACCCCCTAAAAACACAATTCGCAATTTTCTAAGTTCGTGACCTTGTGGCCTTGACCTTGGGACGAAAATGAAAAATCGAGCTCTGTGGGGCTATGCAGTGCCATTGGCTAACCAAATACCGAAACCCCTGCCAGATTCGACAAACCCCTCGGAGAAGAAATTCTTTACGTCAAAATTTGCAATTTTATAAGTTCGTGACCTTGTGACCTTGACCTTGGGCACGAAAATGAAAAATCGAGCTCCGTGGGCTATGCAGGTGCCATTGCGGCTAACCAAATACCGAAACCCCTGTCAGATTTGACAAACCCCCTAGGAGAAGATGCAAATTGACATCGGCTACCCCCTAAAAACATGTTTTTTGGGCGTGGCTCCGCCCATAATGGACGTACCACGCCCATTTTCAGGAAAACACAACTAGATCATGATATAAACCTCCCACCAAAATTTTATCAGGAATCGTCATCAAACCCACGGAGCTATGCTCGGACGACAGACAGACAGACTACAGACAGACAGTACAAGACAGAACATACAGACAGACACACAACAATAACGAATATAGTGGTCACTTATTTTTTTCGTGAAAATATTTTTTCATGAACCAATTAAAAGCCAATGGTTACCCGGACCACCTCTGCCCACAAAACAAAATGGTACTGGCAGCTCAAAGGCCTCAGGAAATTCCACAAGAACCACCCAAATGCTTTTGTGTGCTACCTTTTGTGCCAGGAGTAGCATAAAGTTTTGAAACTGGTTGGAGTGAGAGTTAATTATCAACTGGTTGGAGTGAGAGTTATACACCTTGAGACGAGCACTGACCAACGTCAAGGACAGAATGCAAAAGAATGACTGAACAGGTGTGGTGTACACCATTCCATGTGACTGTGGTTCAGAATACATAGGAGAGATGGGAAAACCCTTGGGCCAGCGCATTAAAGAACATAAGAAGGTATTTGAGTGCAATCACCCAGAAAGGTCTGCTATCGCCAAGCATGGGTTCAGGATGGGCCATGTTCCCCTATGGGACAATGTGAATGTGCTGGCGGCATCCCCAAACCTTGCTTGGAGGCGAATACTAGAAGCATGACACACTGGGCAAACGAGGTCACCTCTGACAGAGGAGACTGTGGCGTTATCACAGGCATATGGTCCCCTCATATACAAATACACCAGAGAGGTGCCGATGGTGGGAGGAAGACAGAGGCAAAGTGGGATATAACCAACGAGGATAACAAAGGCAACGTCAGCTTGGAGAATTGCAACACAAGCTTGTCACGGATCAAAGGTCAGGTCCTGCAAAACATCTTTGTGATTGGTCGACGGAACAGGCCCACCCCTTCCCCCAGGTATATCCGGGAGGAGGTAAACAAGAAAATTGCTCTTGATAAAGGCTAGTGGAGGCCTGGTGATGTCGGGTTGAAATGTCGAGTCATTCAGACAAAACTATTGGTTGGAGAACTAAGAAATTGATTTTGATATATATATATATATATTTATATTTATATATATATAAATATATATATACACATATATATATATATATATGAAATTATTTGAGTCACGGATGTAGCTTCCGGACAATCTTTATCATGACAAGCTTTTGGCCAAATAAGCCTTCTTGGTCTTCCTCAATAAGAGCGACATATAATTTCAAACCCTAACGGGGTTCCTCTGCAGCTGCGGACATGCACAAGTAGCACATACGTGAGAATTCCAAAGCGACACACTCCCTCAGCCGCCAGACCGGTTTTGTTTCACTTATTGGCGAGTCATCAGTGACAGCGTGGACAGATATGCGCACCCCTGAGGCTCCCAAGCATGCACCGTGTGTCGGGTTTGAAACAGCACCTCTTATGTTGGGTAGCTTTTCTTGGTTGCTTTATGCAACTTTATTTGGCTGGAAGAACCTGCATTTTAAGAATCTAAACTTGTGAAGCAACAAATCCATAAGGGGGTAAAACAGGTGTCATCAAAGCACCTGCCCTTGTAGCATGAACCTCAAATTTATATGTTGGAAGAGTGCCTTTGCTCCCCATACTCACCACCACCAGGAGTGCAGAAATCCTGGTGGTTCACCCAGGGTGATGTTCTTCTCCCATCGGATCTGCAACAAGACAAGCAAACGTGAAACTATAATGTCTTCTTCTCATTAGAGGGATGGGAAAGCAAAGAGAGCAAAAAATGGCAAATGGGACTGACTTGTCAGATTCATCAAAAAACAATAAACCCCGTTCCTCCTGCCGCCCCCACAACTCGTTGCTCCAAAAATACATACAAGAGGAACAGTGGTCAGATAACAGGTCCAAATCTAACGATCATGTAAATCATAAGTCAACTGCGACAAGCAGGTACGATGTAATAAGTAAAACAAGTTCACATAATTATGCTGTACAATGTCAAATTAGACTGGCACCCATGGT
The DNA here is from genome assembly GCA_035128595.1 of Eptatretus atami. Taxonomy (NCBI): domain Eukaryota; kingdom Metazoa; phylum Chordata; class Myxini; order Myxiniformes; family Myxinidae; genus Eptatretus; species Eptatretus atami. Next base: position 48,639,412 of record CM068958.1, on the reverse strand, counting down.
CAGAATTTTTAGAGTACATGTGTGAGGAATAAAAGGGGAAGATGGAAAGAAAATAATGACATTGTAAATAAGATTGTTACAAACTTGGAAAGAAAAAAACTTTCGGTTCTGGGTCTGACCATGGTAGACATTGGACTTCCGGTTCAGGGTCTAAGCATGGTGGACTTTTGACTTTTATCTGCTTCCTGAAAGATAATCAAAGCTAAGATTCTCACACGGAATCTATCCTGTCTTTCTGTCGTCATTACCTCCACCATCGAAAGTGGACAGAGGTTATGTTTTCACCCATATTTGTCTGTCTGTTTGTTTATTTGTGAGCACGACATCTCAATAGGTTATGGAAGGATTTGGACGAGACTTGGTGGACAGGTTGGGTGTGTGCCAAGAACAAATTGATTAGATTTTGGTGAAGATCCAGATCAGGATGCAAGAATTTTTTAATTTCACAAGCGATTCTTCAACATTGAGAGATGGGGCCAAAAACTATATACAGCATGATATTTCAAAAAGTTGTGGATGAGTTATGACAAAACTAGGTGGATGAGTTGATTAGTTAAGACGTTAAGATGTTAGGGAGAGTTAAGACGGTAGCAAGGCAGGGGACTTTCACTCAGAGAGTAGTTAATGCATGGAATGGTCTCCCTGGAAAGATAGTGGCAGCAGAAACAGTAAAAAAGTTTAAATTAGAATTAGATAGATACCTGGAAGTTATGGAGAAAGAGGGGTATGGGCATGTTGATAAGACTTTTAGTAGTTTGAGCATTGATGGGTGATTGTGTACATGTGTACGGAGTGCTGTTGGTGGGGGTCTTGTCAAGAAGGATTGTGTGGTTGATTTTTGTGTGTTTTTAACCAAGCCCATGCCCCCCTCCCCTGAGGGGAAGAAAAGGGGGAAAAAATTACAAAAACTACAAAAAAATAAAATAAAAATAAACCAAAAACAAACAAACAAACAAATTTATTTCATTAATTAAAAACATTTTTTGCATTTTCTTCCTTGGATCTTGTGTACCGTAGATGGGTTGGTGTGGTGCTCGCGCAGGCATGATGGGCTGAATGCCCTCCGCCTGTGTTGGATTTCCTTTTTATCCCCCACCAACCAATGAAGTTGGCGGGGGATATAGAAATGGGTTCCGTCCGTCACATTTCGTTTCCGGAGCTTAACTACAAATCCCCTCAAGATATATTTACGAAATTTGGTACACATATCAAGCAAGTGGTAAACTGGTGCCTTTTGATATTTTGTAATTGATAGGTCACATGGTTTGGCAGCCATGTTGGATTCAAGAAAAATATTAAATAATGTTTTCTCTGGAATCACATAACCTAAAGAAGCGAAAATTTGCAACTATCATCTTCCATCATGTCTGCATACATAGTAAAAATTATGACATCACAAGTCACATGGTTTGGCGGCCATCTTGGATAGAAAAACACACCTCATCCGATTAACACGAAACTTCACACACGTATTCCACTGGAGGATTGGAGGCAGAATATAAATTTATGATGTCATAGGTCACATGGTTCGTCAGCCATCTTGGATTGAAAATTAATAAATTTTTAAAATCTTCTTCTCCAGAACGGCTGGACAGATTGAGGCAAAATTTCACATACACTTTCCCCAAGACATCCTTTTAGAAGTTTGTTAATTTCTAATTGATAGATCACATGGTTTGGTGGCCATATTGAATTTACCCTAAAACCTTCAAACATCTCCAGAACGGCTGGTCAGATCAAGGGGAAACTTCACATACATATTGCACACGCTTAGGGAATATAAGTTTGTTAATCCTCATTTACTATGGTGGGGGATATCAAAGACTTTGTCTTCAACGGATGCTAGTTATTCCTTGTTATTAGGTGCCAAGAACAAGCCAATTAGATTTTGGTTCAGGACCGGATCCAGATCCGGCCCATCAGTGGGATACAAACATAAACTGTTCAGCCTGGTGGCTGTATGCGCTCTACTGAGTACCATTCTAGTTACCTCCACCACCGAAGGTGGATGGAGGTTATGTTTTCACCCATCTGTCTGTTCGTTTCTGAACAAAATATCTCAAAAAGTTGTGGATGGATTCGGACGAAAGTTGGTGCAAAGCGTTTGGGTATGTGACAAGGACGAAATGATTAGATTTTGATGAAGATCCGAATCCGGATCTGGATCCGAGAATTTATCAAGTGATTTTTCACCATTGACAGATCGGACCAAAAACGGCATATAGAAGGATATCTCAAAAAGTTGTGGATGGATTCGGACAAAACGCAGTGGGCAGGTTGGGTATTAACAAGGAAGTATTGATTCGATTATGGTGAAGATCCAAATCGTGATCCAGATCTGAGAATTTTTTCAGTGATTCCTCAACATTGAGTGATAGCGTGAAAACAATATATAGCAGGATATCTGAAAAGGTTGTGGACGGATTTGGACGAAATTTGGCAGATGAGTTGGTTAGATGACAAGAACAAGCTGATTAAATTTTAGTTCAGGTCTGAATCCACATCCGGCCTATCAGTGGGATGCAATACGTGAACTAATCAGCCTGGAGGAGGTATGCGCTCCACCGAGGGCCCTTCTTGTTTATTATGTGTTTTATCCATACCTTCTTAGTCATGTCTGGTTAAATTTTGCGATTGTGTGTCTCTGGCCAAACTCTGAACCCCAGCTAGATAACATGCCTGCTTCGACATAAGTCTGAAATGCAATCTTTATTTTATCCTGGGTACACTAATTTCACACTCACGCTTCTTTCAAGAAAACAAAAAAAAACAAATCATGAACTCATTCTGTCTGATATTTCCTTCCTTCACTCATTCCTTTTACCTTTCATTCTGAAGACCTCCTTCTATAACTAATTTGCTTCTGAGTTTAAAAGCTTTTAATGGCATGTTAAAATGTTTCATTTTCCAATTCTCTCTGACACTAACATATCTTTCCATAATTTCTTTAACAAATCTGCTGATCACACAAACGCTCACTCTGTGGGCCGTCTCCACGAACTTATAGCACAGCTTTACATTGTACTTTTAATAACTCTTCATTTCATCCGCATCATGAAGTCTGTAATAAATTTCATCATGAGTCTTGTATGTATTCTTTTTTTCTTTCATCCCCATCCATCCATCCATTGGGACCAGACTCTGTGCAGAGCGTTGGTGCTGCCTAAACAGTCTCCTTGGCTATTGGGCACAATCCTGGACGGGTCACCACTCCGTCACAGGATATCACCAAGGTTGGGTCAGGTATGGGAGCATGCGCCAGAGCAGCACGTCACTGCGTCCACTTTCCACCGGTACTCCAGGGGCCTCCGTCTGGCCATCCCCCAGGCAGATGCCTGGCCCATCCCCATCTCCTTGAGATGCCGATCAACCTGCTGCAACCACGAGGTACGTGGTCGGCCCATTGGCCTCCTCCACTCACGAGACTCCCTCGCTGAGAGAATCTGGTGAGCAGGATCAGCGTCAGGAAAACGAGCCACATGTCCATACAGCGGCAGCTGATGCTCACGGACTATGCAGGTAACAAATCTCATTTGAGTCTCTCTCAGCAACCACTTGTTGGACACAACGTCCGACCAGCAATAGCCAAGGATTCTCCGAAGAGACCTGGTACCAAAGGAATTAAGTCTCCGTCTCAGATCCTTGGTCAGAGTCCAAGTCTCACATCCATAGAGCAAGACTGGAAGCACCAAGGACCTGAAGACTCGGACTTTCGTCCTCCTGCACAGGTACCGGCAGCGCCACACCCCATTATCCAGTGAATCCATGACTCCCCAGGCCCGACCCAGACGTCTATTGACCTCTGACTCATAGCCGGCAGAGACATGAATATCACTGCCAAGGTAAGTGAATCTCTCCACGACCTCAACACCCTCACCATAAACAGGCACAGACAGGACAGCGGCATCCAAGATGTCATTGAAAGCCTGGATCTTAGTTTTGACCCAGGA
>CM068958.1:48589226-48601453 GCA_035128595.1 Eptatretus atami | reverse complement strand
AGGGAATGACAAATGGTGGCCAGTTGTGTCCTGGAAAAGTTTCCTGACAAACGAGATCAAAGGAAGAATCCGACCCAGAGGAGCATCCTCATCATTTTATTTATTTTATCTGAGAAGAAGACGACGAGCACGATAGTTTCTCCGATGACAGCATTTTGTCAATTCTGAACTGACAACACAAACAGGATAGAACACATAACTCGGTGAAGAAGGAACAATGTTGCCACTCACACTTTAATTCAAGGCAAGTTTGGAATGAGAAACTGATTTTCATGGTAATGGCTACGGATGTTAACTTCATGATCTTTCAGTAAACGATTCTTCCAAAGGAATCCCTCTTTGCAATGATGCAGCCAAAGCAGTGAGAAGGTAAAATAATGCTTTTCAAGGAGTGTTTTTATTTTTTAACATTTGAATCTTCTTCTTCTTCTTCTTTCTTCCTTCCTGTCATATGCAGCACATGACTTGATTACAAGTAGCACCGTTGGCTTGGGTGAGGCTGTACCACTGATGCAATGCCCCCTCTAGATTAGTGCAGATTCTGTTAATTTGTTCATCGTGCCACCGATAGCTTGCCACTCTTCAGGAAAGAAAGGACCCAAAAAAAAAAACCACGGATTTTTTAACGTCCACCAACTTATGTTGGCAACAGGACACCTCCGTAATGTCAACCGAGAGACGGCGCACACATTGATGCTTCCCATGCCTGCCGAGGACACCAGAATGACAGTTTATAGCTGGAACTTGAGATGTTGAACTGAGACTTCAACAGCTCAGAGGCGAGTGCGGGGAGCTTACCCTCTAGGAGTCTGGTCAGGCCATCCTGCCAGCCAATTTGAATAGAATTTCTGTCCTTCAGCTCATTAAGTACATTAGAATTGTGCATATTTTCCTGTAAGCTCCCTGCCGGACAATCACTGCAAGTCACGAATATGGATTAATATCCAAAAGAATCACTATGCATTGCGTCAAAATTGTTATTGGCATCTCTAATACTAGATTCATAGAACACCGTTACCACACACAGTCTGTGTTGAGAAAAGGGTTATGGGAAGGGTCTATTAACTCTTGCTTTGTGTTTACGAAGCACAATCGATTATGTCTATGAGCTGCGATACTTTTTCTGAATATGAATGTTCCTAATGCTTCAATGCGAGCTGCAAGTTTATTGGTTCAAAATGGTGTTAAAATGGTTGTAATATTGTTGCGGATTTGGAAAACTATCGCACTCAACATTCCAGGTTCCTATAGCTCAGTTATATCGGTATGTATTGTGTTTTTAAGGATAGCCCCCTTTCCCTTGTCTTAATGGGCCGGCGGCGGCTTAATTAAATGTTCCATGCACTGTGATTTTATTTTTATAGTTAGGATGTTATGGAAAACAAATCAGCAACGACAACAGGAAAGGGACCGTTACAAACAGTTCTGCAGAGAACAAGGACAACACTCTGCTCGCCGGATTATTTCCGCGGGCCGAGTTTGGGGGAGGGGTCGAGCTGGTGGGGGGGGGGGCATTAAAAGGGGAGGCAGAAGCTGGTTAGAGAGGCATCTCCCGACCTGGACATCTCGTCTTGTGAGAGCGTTCGTTTGCTGGAGCGTTCGTCTTGCTGGAGCGCTCGTCTTGCTGGAGCGCTCGTCTTGCTGGAGCCGCTCGTCTTGCTGGAGCGCTCGTCTCAGGGAAGCCTTCTGGGCCGGTCTTGGTCAACTGTCGTCCTTGTCCCTCCTCACCACGACCGACGAGCTCGAAGCGCATGCCAGTCCCGCAGGAAACTGCAAGGGTCGGCCCGCCGGTGTCCGGTTTCGGTCGCCTCTCGCCGACCTAGGTCAGCATGAAGACCGCACGAAGGCGGACAAGGTCCGAGATAAGGCCTCAATAAAGACCATTGGTCTGGTCATCTTCTTGGGTGTGTGTGTGCGTGTGTGTCCGTGGTGCCCGTTGCCAATAGTAAATCATTATAATGCTTTTGCCTGTATATACCCTTTGCATTACGTGCTTATTAATTTCGGTTAGTTCTGCCTCTGCTGCTTCCCTAGTTCCCCCCCCATTATTGTATAAATAAAATCCATTGTTCAATGTTTCGGCTCGTTCGTGTCTTATTCCTTCATTGGGAGCGTGGCTGCATGTTGAAAATAGTTAAAAGCGCGTTACGGCATGTAAGGGACGTTTGGACAACGGATCTCGGCCGATTAAACCGCTCGGATCGCACACGGGTCGGGCCGTACTAGGCGATTCGTTCCGTACGAGCCCGGCGAGGTGTGAAAGACTCGGTAGATTCGCCACGTGGTCTCAAGGTATTTGAAGATTTGTCAAAATTAACCCTGTACCACGTGGCCGAAATTTATTGACGCTTCATGGTCCGAAAAAGGGACCCGACTCTATCGACTTTTCCGAAAAGGTACGATCTTGAATCCGGGCGATCGGTCGAGCCGACTCTGCAGCTCCATTTCTAGCGGTCTGTGCTCGTGGCCGACGTCCGGCCCGCAACATATAAAAAACTGTTTGTCCAAGTACTGATCTAACTGGAGGTTCTTGGAAGTGTCAACCACAGTGATTTGTGTTCTACAGTATCAAGTTTAAAAGCTGTAGAAAAATGAAAAACAAAGCCTTTTTCTCGGATGTTTACCTCATCGCTGCAGCATTTTATACACCACCCTTATTTAACACATCAACATTAGTTCTTCATTGCCTGGTGTTTGTGTCCTTATGACATCCCTAAAAACAGTGAGTTTCTGTTTGGAAGATTTCAATTTTGGTTGACTGCCACACAAGAGAACAGAACTAAAGCATTTACCTTACACCTCTGTGCACAATGTGCGATTGGACGAGATTCCATTACATTTTGCCAAATTCAGAGCCAAAGTACTGTATTTTCGGATCACTACAAGTCTCGGATGCAGAGTTACAAGTCAAATGGAAATATTCCCCATTTTTCTTTTCTTTCATTTCATGATGTCATTTGGAGTACAAGACAAACCTGATAAACTACGGTATTGCAAAACGCATTCGACAGAGGTGTTAATTCCTCGCCTGACAGTCACAATGGCATCGCTAGCTTACGGGTACTTCCAGGTTCATCAATATTAATGACGGTTTTGTTAATAATTTTGAACTCTTTGTGGGACGACCTTTCAAATAAATTGGAATGTAAAATAGTTTTTCAACATGGTTTGTTGTCATATTGAGAGAGGTACAGTATTAAAACAATCGACAGAATCATTATTCACAGTGGCCTCATAGCACATTACATTTTTGGCGGAGATTCACTATGCGTCAGCGAGGTGGATTAACGTTCAATTGCTCTCGATTCCAGATCACAGCACACTCACCCGAAAGCCCATCAGAGTGAGGGGAGTGCCTAAAAGCGCTCCGGCTGTCCAAGATACGAAGGCCTGCCTCTCCCTCCCGTAACCCCTCCACTCCACACCCGCACCTCAATATTAAGACAAGCAATCTCGGCCCTACATTTTGGTGCAGTTACCCCTGTAAATGTTCATTTAATTGTCTGTGTTATTTTCTAATTTGTTTAACATTTTGTCTCGAATATGTAGTGAGTGAGGTGAAAGTTATGCCACGGGTAACCAAAAAATGTTCACCTGGAACGAATATCTCCCCCCCCCCCCAACATTATAATCAACGTTTGATGCCGGACTATCTTGTCTGCTTAACATTGGTTTTGCTTAATGTTGTACAATTTTAGGAATGCCTTCCAACATTGTGTAACTTGCTGAAGTGTTATTTCAAAAATACCCCTTTTGAACCCTAAGCTCCTTAGACTTTTGGCTCTCCCACCCTGAGCTCACTGTGTATTAGGAATAAAAAGTACAGGGAGGGGGAACGGCCACTCAGGTAAACGGGGTTTGAATAGCACGGTAATGGACGCTCGGGTATTATGGAGGTTTGAATTGGCGGCGGTAAACCGGACGCTCGGATATATGGAGGTTTGAATGGTGCCGGTAAACCGGACGCTTGATATATGGAGGTTTGAATGGTGGCCGGTTAAACCGGAACAACGCCTACTGGATATATGGAGGTTTGAATGGCCGGCCCGGCAAACCAGCCTGCTAGGGTTCAAAGGTTAACTTATCAATTTCTTTCAGAAAATATCACCATCTTTGCAATTTATTTTACATTTATGCAAATTTCATCAGATACATAAACCATCCATGGTCAAACAATAAATCTATTCTGAGCTACAATTAGAAGCCCGCCACTTCAATAGCTGAACACTCAACACCACAAATGCACTATAAATCATTGCTCAACAATATCAACTGTGTTAAACCGCCAAAAATCCAGTACGTGCTTAAAGTTCGGCGAGGTTCATGTTCTGATCTAGTCTAGTGTTCAAAAAGGGAAAATTTATTTAAATTAAGTAGTCTCTCAATCATATGTCTGTATATTTTGAACAATGAAGGACGTAGAGTGAACAAATGCTTAACCCAATTTTCGTTTCACACCGAGGTAATGGGGAGGGAAAGAGGTGTATAGAATTGCATATAACTTCCTAATCTCTTATTTGCTATTTACAGTGTTTCCTCTCCTCCTCTCCTCTTGTCCTGTTTCTTCATTCCCTTGATGTTTGTCCCACACTAATTTCTACCTTGCTCTTCATGAGCTTCGCCCCTGCAAAGAAAAAGAAAAAAAAAAAGAAGAGAAGGCCAAAATCCAAGCAAGGTTTTTTTTTTTTTGCACAAATGATATTGAAGTATACTGTAACAGGACTGCATCAGTGACCATTTTGACTGAGGGGTAATCCTCAGGTCACCAGGTGAACTTCAAAACTAAACTGATTGTCTCAGGAAAAAGTTTGGTTTTTTAACTTATAACATCAAGGATGGTGCGATGGATCAGGCTTGAAAATGTGATATAATAACACACACACCACACACACACACACAACACACACACACACACACACACACACCACACACAAATATCTGAGGGCACGGTTGAAAAGTAATGCCTTCCTATTTTTTTTCTCCAAACAAGTTAAGATACTCCAATGAAATAAAATGCAATCCGCACATAAGTTCTTCCCAACACAGGTTGTGAAGTTCCTCATGATTCTGCACTAGATGTCTCAATGCTAGTATCAAGATGACAGAGGGCAGGCACGGACAACATTGCAGTGATGTGAAGCTGAAGTTGCTGGAGATTGAGGTTGGGTGAACCAATCATGACCCTGAGAGTAAGAGATGGTCAATTCCACCACAAAGTTCACCTGAGAATTCCCACCTTGGAGTAAAAGATTCAATTCCACCACAAAGAGAGTTCCACCACAAAGGATCACCAGCCCCAACTTGGTTCTGTCAACCTCAAGCTTTAAATCTCTTTCCCCAATTTAAGGAACAATTTTGGAGAAACATTTCTTCCGCGATTGGTTCAAGGCCACTGTTGAAATGGCTGGTTAAATCAGCAGGATGCACAGTTCTATTGTGACTGCATCACAAAACTACTTGAATGTTGGCAGAAATGTGGTGGACCGCCAGTGGGATCATTGTTGAGAAATAAATATTGCACCATGGACAATAAAAATAAACGCGTAACCTCCCCTCACCAACCCCCTCGTGGCCCCCCATTTTTTTTGCACCTGTCCCAATGATGTGAACCCTGTAGAAAAAGATTCCTTTAAGTGTATGTAGAGACCCAATGATAAAAGCAATGATGCCAGCCCTGATCTGGAAGGCTGGCTTTTATTTTTGAAAAAATAATCAAAAGTTCACTCGGGTTATAAGTGAGTGAAAAATGGTGGATTGGGATCAGTTAGAATGCTGTTCTTTGAAGAGTTCTTTGAAGAGAATATGGTTGGGCTCATCATGGTGAAGTGAAACCTGGACTGTTAGTTCCTGACATTTCTTCTGCATGGCTGACGGAAAAATGTTTTTCCAAAACTTCGTGCACCAACTGTCACCAGTAACTGTTGTTCCCAATAAAGTGCAATGGTAGAATGATACCATGAGTTATCCAATAACATGTGACATACCATTCTATCTTCTTCAGGCTGATCTGCACACAAGATCTTTGGTTGGAAGCGAGTCAATAAATTCTTACACTTGCCACTACCTTTGTTTCCGTGTTGAAGAAGACGCCTCTAGTTTGTCCATATTCACAAATGGCTTTCACCCAAACTGTCCCCATTGTCATTGTATTTCCTGATGTCAGCATGGTTTTGTAGAACATGAGAGAATAGTGTTGTTCTTTTGTTGTTCCGTGGCGTGCCAGGTAGACTTGAGCATTTTTTGAGAGTTGTGCACAAAATTTTATACACAGAACCATTTGATATGCCCATGGCCATGACGATTCTTTCTCACCGTTATTTTGGCGATTTGCTCATCATCCATCAATTCCATCAAGCTGAATGTTTCTCTGGAATGGCTTTGTTCATTTGGTAGTCGGGTACGGAGGATTTTGTTTTTCTGCTTTCACGTCTTTAGTGACTCTCCTATTTGATCAAACCTGACTTTCTTCACGTTCGAGTGTTGACTCTCCAAATATTTAGATCAGTGGTGTTATGATATCCAGAGGAGTTTGCCCGACTTCAATGCAGAAAAATTTTGATGTATAAGCTCGTTTGCTTTGCACGCAAGCTGTGAAAATGCAACCATTTGTCCTCGACTGTAAAAAATGAGTTCAAAGCAGTGTCAGACATATTTATTTGGATGCCGCCAATGACAAACAAGACTTTATTCTCTGCATACGTGTTTGAATGACATGGGAAACATTTCACCAATTAACGTTGTTCAATTGACACTCAGTTCATATTGGATGATTCAGAGTATGAATGGGAGACCTCATATAGGCGAGTTATTGCAGATACTCTTGGTTCCGAAATTCCAATTTCCTGCCACCTCCGTTCAATGCAGGCCTGGCCAGCAACTCGTGAAAAGACCGCCAAAAACTTTTTCTCAGTGGACTCCAAGGAAGAGGAAATAATCTGTTGCTGCTTAAAGAGGAAGATAGTAGTGTCATACATATTAAAGGGAAATGGTTAAATGGCTACGAAGGCTGAAATGCAAAGTCGTAATACAATTGTCGTCGAACAAATGTATAAGTAAGAGTTAGAATCAATAAAAATAGCCAGAATATGGGGAACAAACCTCCTTGGGTTCCAGGAATATTGGCTGTTGCGTTGCTTGGTAGATCAGAATCTGTGGACATTGTTGGTGTGCCTGCATCTGCCTGTGTCTGATACCCGGGACTTCCGCAGCATCTGCGAGATGCATCAGGGTCTTCCTTTCTATGGCTATCTTCCATGTTCTTACAACCCCACACTTGCACATGCGCGGAAACACATTTATTTTTGCCTAAGTCCAAGGGAAAGCGTATAATGGCGATTGTGAGAGGGTGGGAAAATCATGCAGCTTAGAAAAAATATTATTATTTGCAAACTGAACAATATTTCGTGATTGCTGATGTACTGTGAATATTGGATGAGAATAAGATAGTTAGTGGTGCTGTTTGTTGTGTAATGGATTCGCACCTCATAACATCACATAGTTTTTGAGGCAGCCAGAGCGCTTGCAGTGTATTCCATCCCCTTAGTTTGTGTTCGGACGTTTCTGCTCCTCGCGCTTCTTTTCCCGCTTCCCAATCTTTGGCCGAATAATGTCTTCTGGGTCTCGGCCAGACTCGATCGACTTGCAAGTGTTGGGGTAAATCAGGATTTAAAATAAAAGAGATAATTGAATTATATATACTTTATTGTTATTATAGTATCATATAAAATAAACAAGTAAGGATATATACTGGTTGTAACGTTACATTACTTCTCGAATGAACATAGGAGTCATGGTGTAGACCTCCATGTGTTGAAAAAAAAAATAGCACAACTCTAACTTTTTAGCATAACCACAATTATTAAGAAAATCATTTAACAGTAAGCATCGTTGAGTGCATTAATACTTGTTCTACGAATGGGGTGAAAAAAAAAACAATAGATTTTCACTCTCCGTGTGAGGTACATCAAAAACCAGGATGATAAGAAGCGTAAAACCTGGAGAAAAGGTATAACCAGTGTTTTCTCCTCCAAACTCTACTTTTGAGAATTGATGCCACAGTTGATACTCCAAGGTGAATTGACGCATTGAGGAATAACCACAAGTAATCCAAAACATGGCTTGGAAGAGCTGAAATGGGTCATTTAGATTTTAGATGTTAAGAATGCCACAAAACAGGATTTAAATCGTTTAGGTATATAATTGTGTTATAGTATATCATATATTATGAGCAAACCACCACCCGTTGCTTTCGCTGACAGGAATATCTAAAGGAGTGAGGGAGAAAATAGGGGGAAGTGAGGAGAGAGAGGTGGGGGTGAGGAGAGTCGGTGAGGACTGAAAGAGGTGGACGGGGAAGCGAAGATGGTTGTGGGGGTCGTGGTAGGTTGGGGCAGGGAAGACATGATGTGATGGTGAGAGAAGGGAAGGCAGACGTGTGGTAGAAGCATTAATTATGATTCATACGTCTCATAAAAATGATTCTGCATAGTAATAACATGAAGATGGGAAAACAAATAATGTCTCTGAAATCCATTTTCTACCGTTTATACTATAAACAGCGGCCTGGAGACAAACACCGCCTGAATGTTAAGCGTTCGGAGTCAAACTCCAGGACACTATTGCCAGAGCCAAGCTTTGGACTACAAACATGCCTGTTCGGTCCGGAGAGACTGAAACACCGTTCTGGATACACGGCTACTGCCCAGACGGGTTTGGTGTTGTCTTTGCCGTTGTTTGTCTGTCCGTGGGTTGTTTGTGTGTTCAGGATTTTGGGCATGTTGTGAGTTGGTGGGATTACTAACTCGCAGTAGTTACTGTATACACCCAGAAACCTTGGTAGCTTTCACCCGAAAAACAACTGTTGCATTTTTAGAGACATTTCAAGGATATATTCACAAACATTATTTTGTATTACAGCTGCAATTGCGTATGGGTGGATAAAAAAAAAAATTGGCTGGCTGGGTAATTTAGAAATTTTGTTAATACTGCAAACTGCTGCGGATAAATTGTGGTGTGTATTGGCACGACACTCGCTCAAGGTGATGGAGCACGAACCACTCACTCTGAATACGTGGCGCGGGCCAAAAAGCGTCCGCGTGTTGTGAACGATGTCATTCAGAATGACGTTTTGTAGCGGCTGTAGTTGATGGTAGTTACCGTTGTCAACATATTGTGTAGGGCACTCGGCAAGTGCTTAAGCACTCATGCAAGTTCACTTCAATTAACTATGGTATGATAAGGACGTTGTCCAGGATGTTGCTGCATACCATAACTGGACCCGGTTTAACTTTAAAAACCCATCTTCGCCTCACATGCAGCAGGTTAATGAATAAATGAAATAATGAAATAAAATGACTTCATCCACAAAAGAGTTGCAGCTTAAATGCCAGAACAACACTGGAAACATCGCAAATTCACAATCACCTTGAATATAAACATGCAGATAAATACGCCAGTGTTGCTCCTGTGCGTCTTGTGCACGTGTACGTGGCTTACATCGTGTTCGGAGTCCACTCGCAAACTATTTAGTGAACCTTTTTGTTTTTTAAACGGATTTCCATTTTTCACCAGATTGTGCTTTGAATCTTGGTAGAGCACCTTCACAAAAACCTCCGAAATAAGAAAAAAAATCTGGCAGACGCTATGAATAGGCAGTCCTCTGGGGGGACAGGGCTGCACGAGTTTGCAGTGAATGCATTAAATCATATACTCAATGAAGCGTGGTTTTTTTGTTACATTCCTTAAAAAATTTGTTCACTTCAATAAATTCTCCAAACAGATGAGAGAAAAATGATAAGTTTTAAGGTCTGTGAAATTTGGTACATTTCTTTTGTTTGTGGAGAGAGGATGTTGAGTTAACAGTAGCCTGCTATGCTTAAAGTAAAGTAGGTCTTATATACGGCCTAGTTATAAGACTCATGATTTCTTTACATTATCAGATTGTCACAACAGATTTAGACATTATTTAGTCCTGACGTATCCGATCCTCAAACTGAGCTAATATTTCGATAATATACTTTAATTAATCCAGTAGATGTATATCGTGGAAAATTTATCAGATAATGCATGAAATCACTCCAGCTCCTATTTGAAAACCATAGTACTTTACAAAAAGTGATGTACACAACGATTCATAGCTTTGAGAACAGGCATTCATATTGATGAGGAAAGTGAAAAAAAACTTAACATTAAGAAATCGTTGCGAGGCCTGTATCCAAGTCAAGCATGTTGAAGCAGGCCAAAATACATGGCGGCTTCATGGACCCCACGAGGTTACCCAGTGAAAACACCTTTTAGAGTCGTGAGAGTCCTGAGGATCGGCCTTATGAGGATATTAATAAATAATGGCCATTAATTATCGTCAAAAGGTGGGTGTTTTATGTTACCCATAAACGCCAATTTGTCACTTTTCACTTCCTGGAATTTTGGTATTATGCTTGCTAAAGTTTTCAGTCTACGAGGCTTTTTATGTTTTGGAGTTATGGAGGAGACACGACTTCACACATCACACACTAACACACTGACCACACACACACACACGGAAGATTAGATATAGCCCAGAGAGAAAGAAAGCCGATAGATAAAACTGCTGGCGCATACTGGCGCATGGCAGACATGTCAACCCAGACGCTTAGGGAGAGTGTCGATGTGTTTTTGTGGGTGGGAGGGATATTGGTGGGTCTAACGTGTGGATTTTGTTTTTGTTGGTGTTTGATAGGTGTTTCTGGTAGTGTCTTGGGTTTCGTGCAATGTGGAGAGTGGCTGTTGTCGTGTCAGAGGAAAATGGATGCGAGTCAGGCAATTGATCTCTTTGTGCGTCCAAAGAAGACGGATAACGGTGGATAGAGAGAGGGGGAATTAATAGAATGCGTTGAGCGAAGAATCCCTAACCTCGCCGTGTAAGGTCTGTTTGTGGAGCCCGTGTACCTCATGAGTGTGTGGTGTATGTGTGTGTGTGTGTGTGTATTGTGTGTGTGTGTGTGTGTGCTGTGTGTGGTTGTGAGGAAGAGTGATGGCGCCTGCTCCTCGTATAGGTTAAGATATTGTAGAAGTTTTATAATGGGATAACTTGCCTCGTGTGTCGTGTTATTTTGTTAGATTGCTTTCCTTTGCCCCGCATCCACCAAATTCCTTGCTATCCCTGCTGCACATACAAATAAACCCATTTTCACTGGTTTGCCACATACTTTTTCCTCGGCTTGATTGTTAAATATGCTTTGTATCGAAATTGTTCCCATCTCGTTTTTGTGTTTGCCTCCATTGTCCAGCATGGTTCACACCCTAATTTCGCCGGGTCGTTTATTCAACCAACAATTCTTTTTCCGAGTTTGATACGTGCTTGGAAGTCTGCCGCTCAGCTGCAGCTTTTGGTAAGGTGATTCTCGTTGAGCAAGTGCAATCCCGTGGGCAAATGGGCATGTCCCCCTGGCAACAATTTAATCACGTTGAGCCCTTTTCGGTAAACTATTCATGAGAAAGGAGGACCCTAAGTCACGATGGTCAAGAAGTTGATTGGCGTTTCACTTCGATTAGCAACCTGTCCTAATCCAAAAGTTTATTTTGTGGCGTCGACTGCGATTTCGGATAGAGTCTAGTGGAACTTGAGGTAGCACATACCCCTGTGGTCTTTCTCTCGCCACGACCCCAGGTCCGCAACAATACATATATATTATAGTATTATATATGTATATTACATTACATTATATACACCATATATATATATAGATACATATATAATATACATTATTACATACATATATTATATATACAGTTATATGTTTACCACACATATTATTAGATTGTTAGTATATTATGTATTATATTATATTATATATATTAGTATATATATATATATATATTATATAATAGTATAATCAGCTCTGGAAAAAAAATAAAATGAGACCAACTCCAAAAAAATTAAAATCAGCATCCTCTGCAGATATGGCAGCCATTTCCATTCCAGGCTGTTGAATTCCAACACAGGCACCTCATTCTACTTAGTGAGCGTCTGGTTATCTGATTAGCTTGGATCACCGTGTAACGAATCTTATTTAACAAGGAAAAGTGAAAAGTATAAAAACCACTGCTGTGGTCATCACTATCGTCTTGCAATAGGACCAGCTGGATGGCAAAAACGGTGCTGGTAGTACCTCAAAAGTAATTGTAATCAAAAAACTAACTATTGACCATGCCAAAAGAGTTGAAAAGAAAAGTTTTGAGTGAAGAAA
>CM068958.1:48541207-48549000 GCA_035128595.1 Eptatretus atami | reverse complement strand
GGGGTCAGGGGATCACCTTAACCCTGAAGCAAACACCAAGCTTTTGTCACACACATTACCTCAACAGATGTGATCTTCAAAACAACAACTACAACTACAATAATAATTAAAATCGAGCAAATTGCTCATCCCTTTATTTGAATTACATGCATGAAGGAACACCCTTCTATAATTTTCATAATATTCAGCCTTGAAAAGTCAGGCTAAAACCGAGACCTTAGGCCTGAGGCCTATGTTGCTTCATAAAATGGTGACGCATGATTTTGATTGTGGGCTGAGTCGGGCAAGCTGTCGAACCAGTGTGGTGAAGGCAGTCATGACGTTACTTCATGAACGTGAGGTCACTTCCTTCCCTGCAATCGGGATCAGCCCGGGCTCGGAAGTCCGTGCTGGGTGAGATAGGCCGACAATAAGCCTCCAACTTTCCCTTCTTTCTTTCTTTCTTTTCTACCTTCCTCGGAAATGCGACTGATTGATGCCAATGCTATGTGTGGTGAAAGTAAGATGTAGAAGGGGTTTTTATTATAATGGGTTAAATCTGCACTGTGTTTCTTTCTTGTAAATACACACCACACAAATCCCCCTCTTGCTGTTGTCGTCGCACCCACACAAATAAATGTATGTCCTCTACACGGATCACTGCGAATAAAACATGCTGTCTTGAATATGCCACATGACTTTCCTCCCGTGTTCCTCCCCTGTAAATAAAACCCCGACACATTCTTCCAACCTGTTCATAGTCTAGTGTAGTCCGCACCATTAGATAGACGGAAAGTTTCACCCCATTAATTGGCTCCAGGTTAGCCAGTGCCTACCTATAGTTCTCACTGAACCGAACTTCAATAAATAGACGGGTACACACTGAGGGCACGTACCTCGATTGGTCGGGCAAATTCAACAACAGGTAAGCCTGATGTTGGCTTAGCTCGCAGCTTGGGTGGCTGGCTTGGGATCTTAGAGTCCTGAGTTTGAGCCCTGTCGGTCGTTGCATTAACACCAGGTGGGGTTGACTCAGCCTATCATCCTTCCGAGGTCGTCAAAACGAGTACCAGTGTACTGGTTTCGGGGAACAGCATCAGTGCTACAGACACGCCCCACCAAAATGAAAGCTACCTGGTAGCCAAGCTGCCATATGCAAGATGAATAAGAGCAGGTAAACTGAATAAGAGGGTGGACCCTGTTAGACTTGACCATTCCAATTGTTGTTTGTGGTTGCTTCACAACCCGCTGGACTGCGGAGTTATCCGTGGCACGTTGTCCTGCAGGGCCGGGTGCTCGGGAGGAGTCTTGAGTCCTTCCTTTACCTCATGGTAAACCTCGTACCCGGTTCTGCAACAATATATCTTCTGACAGTTTTATTTAACACACAGATATATGTTGTTCTCCAGGATGGTTCACAGGCAGCACACTTACCAGTGAGCTGTTTAACCTGGGTTTGATTCCTAAATTGTCTCTAAACTGTTGGATCGGTGCCTCACAATCAGGGTATTGCATCACAAAGTTCATCGTTTCTCAGATGGATGTTAATCTGGGGACTCGTCTTCGTGCAGTGGAGTAAGTGGAGAGAGGAGAGGAGAGAGTTTAGGAGAGACGGAGGGGAGAGACGAGAGGGAGAGAGAGAGAGAATAGAGGGAGATGAGGAGAGATGGGTGAGAAGAGAGGAGAGAGGGAGAGAGAGCAGGTGAGAGAGAGGGAGAGAGAGAGAGGATAAGAGGGAGAGAGAGAGGGTGAAGAGAGAGGAGAGAGAGAGAGAGAGGGAGAGAGAGAGGGAAAAAGGAAAGAGGGAGTAGAGAGTAGGCGAGAGAGAGAGGAGAGAGAGGGGAAAGAGGAGAGGAGAGGAGAGAGAGGGAGAGCAGCGCGTGAGAGAGGAGGAGGTCGGAGAGAGAGAGATGGAGAGAGGAGAGAGAGGGAGAGAGAGAGAGGAGAGGAGAGAGAGAGGAGAGAGGAGAGAGGAGAGAGACGGGAGAGAGGAGAGAGAGGGAGAGAGAGAAGAGAGGAGAGAGAGAGAGGGAGAGAGATGAGAGGAAGAGAGGAGAGAGAGAGAGAGAGAGAGAGAGAGAGAGAGAGAGGAGAGAGAGAGGAGAGAGAGAGAGAGAAGGAGAGATATATATATGAGATTATCTTGATGTTGGAGATGTATTTTCACTGTGAATTGTTATTGTTGCTTTTAATTTCCTTAACATGAAGTACAATTCCTCCAGCAAAATTATTTCTTATTTTAGGTTATTGTACCGAATGGCGAGTGAGAAATTGTTATTTATTGTCAGCAAAAATATCGGTGTGGGGGGGGGGGGGGAGGGAGGGTGTGGGGGGTTCCTCGCGAATTTCGGAAAATTTAATTTTGTTAAAAGGAACGCAGGGAGAGATGATGTGCTGAGATAAAGGGTTAAGGCAGTGGGAAGGAGAGAGAGAGAAGGGAAAGAAGTTTGGGGGATATATATAGGAGGGTAGTAAATTTGTATGCATGGGAGCATTAGTGGGCAGGATGGATGTGGTGAGTGCAGGGGTGGAGGGGGGGAGGTCAAAAATTGCGTACGATATTAAATAGATAGCCCTTTCGTGGAGTGGTATGTATTGATATTTATCATCGCGGGGAGAGGGTGATGTGAATACTCTCTCGATTTGCCGCACTCTGCAGACAGCGTCAGGTGCTGTTGAAGGAGATTCATGGTAAAGACCAGGCTGACTGCCTGCCATGGCCTTCCCAGAAGTCAGTCTGGGCGGAATGTTTCTAATCGTCCAAGATGGCTAGATATGTCGTCTGTCTTCATCAAAAGACCAACTAATGCGAGCAGTCGTGACAACAGTCTGAGAGAGGAGCTTAACGTCCATTCGAAGGAGACGCACGAATCGATGCCGCAAGGTGCTCGCGAACTGCGAAGTACCAGTCCAGTATTTATAGTTGTGCTATCTCGGGACTCGAATCCAGAGCAGACAGCTCACAGACAACTGCGCCATCCTGTCGGCCTAAATATACGAAGTGCACAAAGCAGGACTTTTGGAAGAAAGAACATGTTCTTGATGAGTTAGGCAGAGGGGGATGCAGTGTGAAGGGTGTGGAGTTGTTCATGTCGATGTGGTGACGTCTCCATGACATGAAGATGTCTCACCGTCTCCCCGACATGAAGATGGGAGACGTCTCCATGACATAGAAGATGTCTCACCGTCTCCACACATGAAGATGGGTGACGTCTCCATGACATGAAGATGTCTCACCGTCTCCACGACATGAAGATGGGTGACGTTCCATGACATGAAGATGTCTCACCGTCTCCACGACATGAAGATGGGTGACTGTCTCCATGATATGAAGATGGGTGACTGTCTCCATGATATGAAGATGAGTGACTGTCTCCATGACATGAAGATGCGCTCACCGTCTACATGACATGAAGATTGCTGACCGTCTCCACAACATGAAGATGTGGGCCCGTTCCCATTGCATGAAGTGGGTGACCGTCTCCATTACATGAAAATGGTGTGACCGTCTCCATGCATAAGATTGCTGACCGTCTCCACGACATGAAGATGGGTGCCCGTCCCATGACATGAAGATGGGTGCCCGTCTCCATTACATGAAGATGGGTGACCATCTCCACGACATGAAGATGGGTGACCGTCTCCATGACATGAAGATTGCTGACTGTATCCACGACATTAAGATGGGTGACCATCTCCATTACATGGAGATCTGACCGTCTCCATTACATGAAAATGGGTGACCGTCTCCATGGCATAAAGATTGCTGACCGTCTCCACGACATGAAGATGGAGTGCCCGTCCCCATGAATGAAGATGGGTGCCCGTCTCATTACATGAAGATGGGTGACCATCTCACGACATTAAGATGGGTGACGCCTCCATGACATGAAGATTGCTGACTGTATCCACGACATTAGATGGGTGACCGTCTCCATTACATGGAGATTGCTGACCATCTCCACGACATTAAGATGGGTGACCGTCTCCATTACATGAAGATTGCTGACCATCTCCACGACATGAAGATGGGTGACCGTCTCCATTACATGAAGATTGCTGACCATCTCCACGACATTAAGATGGGTGACCGTCTCCATGACATGGAAGATTGCTGACTGTATCCACGACATTAAGATGGGTGACCGTCTCCATTACATGGAGATTGCTGACCATCTCCACGACATGAGATGGGTGACCGTCTCCATTACATGAAGATGGGTGACCATCTCCACGACATGAGAGATGGGTGACCGTCTCCGATAGACATGAAGATTGCTGACTGTATCCACGACATTAAGATGGGTGACCATCTCCACGACATTAAGATGGGTGACCATCTCCATGACAGCCAGTTCGTCAAGCTTTTTCTTGGACAGGCTCTCACTTTCACGCTGGATGTTTATGCCCTTTATATAGAGGCTTGCAGTGGAGTTGTCTTGTCGACTGTGGACTGTCAACGTGTGATGCATTGGGAGCTCGAACACACTGTGCAGTATTTCCTTTCCCACATGGCGATTTCCCAGAATGCATTGCATCTCATGGATTTGCATTTATGCCAAATACCTTATATTGGACAATTCTCTCAATTATTGCCATCCTATATAGTTATCTCCTAAAGAGTAAAACGTTTTATTTATTTATTTTTAATTTATGATATCTCGGGGTATGTTCCATTATCAATCAGCTTGTAGAGCGCTTGCCAAGCGGCTTAATCACTCAAGCAAGCATTCCATTCAAAAGGTTGAGAAAGAACAGCTGGCTTGGCAAGTGATAGCAAGCTGATTGGTAATGGAGCATACCCCCGATGATGAGATTCTGGTGCTGAAACTGTCTTTGTGTCGACATTGGACATCTTATAAGAGTGATGATCAAAAGGACCCCGACGTGGCTGTATACATCTCTCTATCTTTTCATTGTGAAATACTGTACATGTGAATGGCCATTATCTATCCCACCTCTGACACCAGTTTTGTCTGGAGATCACTTGCTGAACACTGTTTGAAGGGAAGTCTTGGCCTGCACTGGGCTCCCGAGTTTTACGAGCTTCCTTTTCAGTATGCGTGCCGTGTGCTCTCTGCCGCCTTAACCAGAGCTGGTCCGAGGAACCTTGGCAGTTAAAGGCAGTTCGAATCCAAGTCTGTCCTTATGCTGGTAATTCAAATGAGACAATTGGTCAGAAAGCGGGTTGGGCGAGGTGATGTTACTGCGTCTCGGGCTGCCTAGTGGGAATTAGGTGAAGAGTATGAGAAGTCGGATGGACGAGGGGTTTGGGAAGTGTGGAGCACGTGCTATTGGGATAGGAGGGAGGAATGAGAATACATGGTGGCAGGTGGGAGAAGATGAGTATGGGGGAGTAGGATTAAGAGGGATTAGGGTTTGTAGGGTGAGGTGAGTGCAATATTGTGAGCCATAGATAGAAAGATGGGTGAGAGACTGATGTGAGGGATGGGTGAAACGTGTGGTGTGGGTGGTGGGAAGGGGGGGGGGAGAATGGGAGCGTAAAGGGAATGAAAAGTCAGAGAAGTGGGGGTTGGGATGTACGGCAGTGGAAGTGCAAGGGGTGGAGAAAATAGGTGGGTGGAGGTGGGTATGGTGGGGGCAATTCAGTTCATGCACATCATTTTTCTTTGTCTGTTATATGTGCCTAACTAAGACACTTGAAGCCAAACAGGAATTTGGACAGGACAGCCATCAATGCTGTCCTTACTGTCCTTACATACTTCTTACAAATACACCACTTTACGAGCCATCTGCACTTTCATGCATCTGTGGAATGTCCTTCGACAATTCACTCTTCAAAGACTGACACCTTTGACCTGTTGCTCTTCGTCAACCACCTCTGCGTTTTCCAATGTGGTTGTAGGCATCTCTATATGGTCTTTCTGCGACTTTGGACTTTTTGTGGAACATATATATATATATATGTATATATGTATTATTAGGGTTAGGGTTCAGATTAAAAATGAGTGTGGAGGAGGACGTGGGTTGAGGAAGAATGCTTTGACGGCGTTCAAGGAGATAAACGTGAAACGATGGAAGAGAAGATGGAGAACACAAATAGAGAAAATGTCAGAATAAGATGATTTAAGGGAAGAGAGGAGGAGGAGGAGGAGGAGAGGAGGAGGAGGAGAGTGAATGGGGGAAGGTTACCCCCAAAGCGTCCCATGTTTCTGTGCGAGCACAGACGGGAAAACCTGGAAGCGTGGGATCGGCGCCCCCTTTTCATTTTAATCTCTCCCGAAAGCCCTTTCCTCCACGTGCTGCTCATTCAGTCGCCGGGTACGAGTCCGGGGATCCAGCGAGGACTAACAAACCTCATTATGACGTAACTAAGAACCCAATTGAGCGTTTGCGGAACCCGAACGCAGGAAAACGCATGGCGTTTAGGCCTTAGGGGACTGGTGGGGTCGGGGGGGTCGGGGGGGGGGCGGGGAGTCACCCTCTGGTAATTTAAGGGATTTGCTCTCTTGGAATTCTTCGCGCCGTTAGTGCGAAAAGCGGAGCGAGAGTTAAACAATGAAATAACCGAGGAAGGCTCTTAATCCTCGTGTGCAGCTCGTGATGAAGGGGAGTAGACAAGAAGGGCAGGAGGGGTGAGCGGCACACGCTCGAGGTCTGAGAGGAGGTGGTGCGTGGTGCGCTGGGGGATACGGGTAAGTCAGCGAACGGGGGGGGAGCGGGGGGGGGGGTGCCGGCTGTTTCAAGGCGACCCAAAACATAGGCCGCGAATGGCGGAGGTGTGTGCGAGGTGTTGATCCTTCTTCCTGCTTCTCGAGTTTTCCCACAAACGGTGTCGATCCGTCCACGTGACGACCGATGGGTCAGTACTTGGCCCACAGGTTCTCAAGTCTGTGTCAACTCCATACATGTCTTTGCCTCGGTTTGTGCGTATTTTTTTTGCACATGCGCATGGGCTCCGTACCTGCCACACGTGCTCGAGCGAATAATAAATGTAGCGGAGCAGTAGTAGTAGTCTCCAACGACTACTACTACTACTACCACCACTACTACGACCTCTTAATTTTCGGCCCCAATTATTGCAACCTTTCAAGCCAATCAATGAACAAAACGATTAAATGTCTGTCTATGATATCCCACCTTGCATTAAGTCGGCCCGTCTTCTTCATCGTGACGATTTACCTCTTCGTCTCTCTCTCCCTCTCTCTCTCTCTCTCTCTCTCTCTCTCTCTCTTCTCTCTCTCTCTCTCTCTGTGTCTCTCTCTCTCTCTGGTGTCTCTCTCTCTCTCTCTCGTGTGTGTGTGTCTCTCTCTCTCTCCTCTCTCTCTCTCTCTCTCCTCTCTCTCTCTCTCTCTCTGTGTCTCTCTCTCTCCTTTTTTCTCTCTCCTCTTCTCCTCTCTCTCTCTCCTCTCGTCTCTCTCTCTCTCTCTCTCTCTTGTGTGTTGTCTCTCCTCTCTGTCTCTCTCTCTCTCTCTCTCTGCTGTGTGTGTGTTGTGTGTCTCTCTCTCTCTCTCTCTCTGTTGTGCTGTGTGTGTCTCTCTCTCTCTTCTCTCTGTGTGTGTCTCTCTTCTCTCTCTCTCTCTCTCTGTCTCTCTCTCTCTCTCTCTCTCTCTCTCTCTCTTCTCTCTGTATCTCCCTCTCCATCTCTCTGTAATTATCTCCCTTTCTCTATCTCTCACTCCCACTCTCTCCTCTGACTCTCTATCTCTTTCTCTCTTCTCGCTCTCTCTCTTGGCTCTCTCTCGCTCTCTCTCTCTCTCCTCTCTCTCTCTCTCTCTCCTCTTCTCTCTCTCTCTTTCTCTCTCTCTCTCACTCACTCTCTCCCCCTATCTCTCGCCCTCACTCTCTCTCAC
>CM068958.1:48519462-48536182 GCA_035128595.1 Eptatretus atami | reverse complement strand
CAGAGGGATCGGAAAATGAAAAATCCGAGCTGCTGTGGGGCTATGCAGGTGCCATTGGGCCTAACCAAATACCGAAACCGCTGCCAGATTCGACAAACCGGGCCTCGGAGAAGATAAATTTTTATGTCAAAATTTGCAATTTTCCTAAGTTCGGTGACCTTGTGACCTTTGGGACGAAATGAAAAAAAAAATCGATGCTCGTGGGGCTATGCAGGTGCCATTGGTTAACTCAATAACTGAACCCCTGTCAGATTCACAAAACGCCGCCTCGAGAAGATGCAAATTGAAATCGGCTACCCCTAAAAACATGTTTTTTTTGGGCGTGTCTGCCTCATAATGGGCGCACAAGCCCAATTCTCAGGAACAACTGTCCATGATATAACTCCGCACCAAAAGTTATTGAGGATTGGGATCAAAAACCACGGAGCTATGCTCGTGACAGACAGACAGACAAGCCCGTAGGTGGACATCGGGTTAGTCGACTACCAATAGAACCTGACGGCGATGGGCCATTCGATGGGGAATGACCTGAGGATTAAGCACAAGAAAATTCATGATTCCAGCTTCAAGTGGTTAATGCTGCAGATTGTTTTTTTTCGTTAAAATACCCCACATTTAGAGGTTTTTCCGGCAGTTGCCTTAGCAACGCGAGGGGGTCCATAGCAACGGTTTCTTTCTCAACACAACTAGGAAATACCATGAACCTACCATACCAGTTTATGTTATATTCTGACTCTATATCTCTTGAGATATCACGAAACTTCGTTTTTTTATTGGTTTTTTCGACCAGAGTTCATCTAAAAAGTCTATCTTCTCCGACACTTTCTAGGATGCGGCTGGAATTTTTTGACAATATGGCTGAATGTACTGCCACAGTCGATCGTAGGCTTGATTTTCGAAAAATAAATTTGAGATTTTTTTTGAAAATTCAAAAGTCGCGTTGCTAGGCAACGGATGGGATCTATAGCAACGGTTTCTCATTTTGCACACAACCAGGTCATGGTGAATGGAGTTTTCATCGAAATCGCCATTGTATTAACGGAGCACTGACGCGAACAGAACAATACATACATACAGAAGACAGACAAACATATCGACGTAAATACTGACTGATAATAAGGGTAGAAAATCTCAAAAAAAAAATTCGAGCTAGATCGACCTACCGAAAGACAGACAGACAGAGACCACAACACCACATAACGATATAGTGGTCACTTATTTTTTTCGTGAAAATATGTTTTCTTGAACCAAAAAAAGGGGCATCGAGGACACATAGTTGGAAGGGTGCCACGCATAATATCAAACGACTACATTACCACACACCTGCACAAAAGCCTTTATCCCCAAAGATGCCATTCTAATATTCTCATCAGCAGTTAGGTTGGATGAGTTGAGGGCTGGACACAAGTGCAAAGGTGGAAAAAGCTATAAAGACACAGTAGTTTTTTTCAAAACTTTTAGCCGCCACATAAGACGTAGTCGTATTCAAGCGGTAACACTGGTAGAAGGAAGTGCTCAATAGCACAGATCTTTACAAATCAGTCCTCGCAATTACAGCACTGCAATGTTAGGAACAAAGGACAAGTATCAATTTGGAAAAGGTAGAGTTGGGGGGAAAAAATTTTTTTTAATTAAATCAAAGTCATCCAAATTCCTTCATACACAATTTGTAGAAAGCCACTCTCAAATATGTAACAGTGTTGCTGCTCATTTCCAAAGGCTTAATTCCGACCACACAAAAGAGCTATCTGCAAACCATTACACCAGTGGTTCCCATAACTTTTTTTTGTCGCATGAGCGGCAAAATTTGAAATCAGCATTTGGTCTGAACCCAAATGATACTGGTACCTAGTGGTACCTATGATAAAAATTGTCAGAAGAAAATGCTTTTGACATGAAACCCCTCAGCCCCCCTCAAAGCTGAGATTTTGAGGGGGGGGGGTTCAAGTTTGGGTCACGACCCTGGGTTCTGGGACCCCTGGATTTAACACGTCCTCAAACCACGTGGCAGTTTTAATTTGCTTGAAACCCAATTTGTTTAATTCTATGGCCAATTGATGTGTAATACACGCGTCCCACCCCCCCCCCCCCCCCCCAATCACATAGTCCACTCCGCCTCAATTATTTAGGATCAAGAGCTGTAAATAATGGAAAAAGTGAGCTTTACTTAAGCTTCTTCCAGAGTGAAGGAATACCGTAGATGTGCAAAGGTAACCGATATCGGTGCCTAAGTTATCTCGGATGCCTCACCTAAGTTCCAGGGTTGTTCTTATTTTTAGCCAAAATTAAATAAATTAAATAAATCAGCTTCTTGCCCAAAAAAGGTCCCCCAAAAATCCCCAAGAGAATTAAGCAGGTTAACGTTCGTTTCCAATTACCCTACCGTTTTAATCTATTTGGTCCATACCGGGGAGGGGGTAAAATATGGGGCTTTTGAAGGTCCTCGCTTGAAATTCAACTCGGAAGCGAGAGAAATAAAAACAAACATTCGGATCTTCACCGTTGTAAGGTTGAAGACACACAGAGTTTTAACAAGTGAAATGAATACCTGTCCTGGTTACACACCGCACAGGTAAGGGTGGGCTCGAAATATCAGTTGTACCAGGTGACCTGAGATTTCGAGAGCAAATATATATATATATATAATATATATATATATATACAATGTTCCACCAGCCATGGCCTTGAAAACGAACCCGTTTGATCGCAATTCATTGGGCGTTAATTTCAACGGGCCAGCTGGAGGCGAGTTGGGGGTTAATTAATCTGACGTGAAATTGCCGGGGAGAAGTCAAGATCGCTGGGGTAGTGGGGGCAAAGTTGACCACGGCCGGGACTCATGACCGCGCAAATTAGAGGAAAAAATAAATAAATACTAACAGAACAAATAAATAATTACTTTGGGCCGGGGGAAGAGGAAGGTCGGAAGGATAACGTTTTGCTTAAACACTCATGACGTACCGACTCACAAGTATTTATTTTTAACCCCTTCGTGCTTTGTCACATTTGCATTATCACGAGCGTGTCGTACGTACGTACGTCACAACAACAAACAACAAACAACAAACAACAAACAATCAAACAACAAACAACAAACAAGGACCGAAGGGAAGATAAACAGCCGTCTCACGCAGACTCACCTGGCGAAACGCCGCAGTCCACCTGATGCTCAACGCAACATCCATCGGACAACACAACCCCACGCGCGAATCACGTGCTTTCCTTTATATACGAGAGTACTGTACTGTGGCATATCAATTGGTGGAGGTAGGGGGTGGTGAGAGTTCACTGACACCCCAATCAAACAAATCGATCAATATCCGCCGTGCACATGATTATTATTTATTATTTTACTCGTATGCAGACCAGTGGATGCTGGTTGGCATCATTTTTTCTCTGGGCACGGTTGTGCTGTGGATGCATGCCCCTGTTACCAGTCCAGCTGGGACTCGTTTTGCCGCAATTAGAAGGACGACACGTTGAAATCGAGTCAACCCACGCTGATGTTAATGTCGACAACCCGACAGGGAACTTGACTCAACGCCCTAAGGATTCTTTAGCCAGGCCAGCTAACCGGCCCGAGCCAACACCAGGCTTGTGCACTGATTAAGGAGGGTAACTGAAACTACAACGATTGAGATATCGAATTTATAGTTCAAGAAAAACTTCTCAATGAAGTGCATGTGTTGTCAACCTTGGAAGGAAAAAGTTGTTCTCATGAGAAAAGTAAACTGTACGGTAACATCTCAGAAAATGCAAAGTTGTCCACGTCCACAAAAGTCTTGCATCCGAAGTTTTGACCAAACTTTTTACGAAACAACATAGCAAAAAAACAAACATATAGAAGATATAGCAGTATATATATATATATTATATATATATATATATATATATACTATACTATGTACATACATATCCATAGGGTGTCGCCAAAAGTCTGGATCCATAGGCAAAAATTTAGTCAAAAGTTTTTATTACAGTAAATGCTAAATTCACTGGCTTGGACTTGCGCGACACTTGTTTAAGCTGCTGTCACACCTTGGACGTTTTAGCCAGCGTATGCCGACGTATGAAAAATTGGGCAATACGCTGGCAACACGTCGAATACGTTATGGGTAAGTTTTTGTATACGTTTAAGAGCACGGCTTGAAGCACGCTGGCATACGTCCGTAGTAAACGCCGAGCTCGTCGACAAAATTTTGTGCATGCACCAAAAATTTGTCGTACGTGCTCGGCGTATGACTCACGTTTCCGCATACGCTGGCGATGAGTTGTAGGCCGTTATGCGATCGTTGACACCAACGCTTCGACACACGTTTACTGTAGTTACTCATAAGTCGAAATACGTCCGAGGTTAATGTCTAGTGTAACCCGAAACTTATTTTCTAAACCGATGAGTAACGTGCTTATGAACGCTATGTGTAACGTATCTCCAACGCATATTGACGTATGTAGATGTATTTTGACGTCTTCCAGCCGACCACAGAACTTCTGAACGTGTTTCTCACATTAACAGCTAACCTGTATAATGGCATATTGGCAGCGTTTCAGGGAAATGGTATATAAAAAAATGGGGTTGCACAGGAGGAACCCGTCAGTGTTCCAGATCATGGTGGCAGATTCCATGTCATGCCGAGAGATGGAGGATCCGGCAAGCTGAGACGAGAATACCTACTAGCTGTCCCTCCAAACATCAACATGACGCTCATCGATTTGACAGCTGTTTAACCAGTTGCATGCCAATAGAGCCAGGAGAAGAAGAGGTGAACGGATGAGGAAGGAACTGGGTGAGACCATGGATCCGGGAGGCGACGCCAAGTTTTGGCATGTTTATGACCAGCTCATGGGGAACTTCCATAACGAGGAGTTGCTTCTTCGAAAAGTTTTTCTTCGGCTGACGGTGATGTTGACAACTTCGATGCCTAGTGCGGTTATGATTTGAATCGTCGAGCGCCAGCCTTTAATCAGGCTACGCCACGTGATCGTGCGCGATACGCTGCCACGCGCTATGCATAAGTAAGACTATCGTTGGGCATAAGTTTGTGAACGCCGAACAACACGCTTAAGCATTCGTTGGTATAAAGTTTATCTATAAGTTATCGAAAACGTTTCTCTGTACGTTACTAATACCGGTTATGCAATACGTCCAACCTCATTATGAATTACACTATTATCGCCCAAAACTGGAAAAAAAAATGTTCAGCGTATGCAGTGTTTTTAGAGATAAATTTTTGATACGTGTGCCATACGCTGGCTAAATTGCATTAAGGTGTGACAGGGCTTTATATGCTGAACACAAGAACATTGAACATTTGAACCGAAAACGTTTAAACACTTTTTAACAGTGGCATGTGTTATTGATGCTTATCAGGATTCTTCTATTGAATTCGGCAGCAACTCCTCTATGTGAGAATCCTGTCTTGCGTAGCATGAGAATGAGTTCAATTCGATCTTCTTTTGTTAGTTTTGAAAGCCATCCTTTGGATCTGAATGAAAAAGAAAAATATGAAATTGTAGATTAGGAAAAATGCCTATGGCATCCAGACTTTTGGGACACCTTGTATAAATGCAGTATATATATATATATATTATATATATATTATATATATATATATATATATTTATATATATAATATGTTGTTTTTTGCTGTTGTTTTCGTAAAGTTTTATATATTTTTATATATATTTTTTAATATTTCATATAGTTTATATTATATACCGGTATCTATGTGTATATAATATATATATATATAATATATATATATATCATTCCAGCAGTGTGTGTGTGTTGTGTGTTGTGTGTGTGTGTGTGTGTGTGTGTGTGTGTCTGTGAACGAGCTGTTTCTCGACAAACCTGCCGATCTAATTGAAAAGCTGCCAGGTATATTGCTGGAGACCTGAGTAGTGCCTTTTCAAAGTTTGATATTAATCGACAAGTGCTTCCCAAGTTATGGCATTTATTTTACCAACCCAATGACAGGACACGTTGCTGCGGCCATTTATTTTATCAACCAATTACAGGACACGTTGCTGCGTAGGCGTGGCCGGACGGGGAAGGAACCTCAGCCACGTTCGCCATTACGGGTTTTTTTCTCTTCTCTTCTCTTTCTCTTTGGTTTTTCCTTACGGCGAAAAGGCAAATACGTTGGCGCTAGATTGAATAATTGGCCATTAAAACTAATAATTTATCAAAACGTGGCAGATCCAGCAGCCCTCCGCATTCTTGCCCTGGACGAGGAAACAAAGAAGAAGGCGCCGTTTTCCTCAGCAAATGTTGTTTATGAAAGAGTGCTAACGAGATAAGGTCTGTACATGGAGACAATTTTTATTATTATTTATTTACTGAAGAAAATTGTTCCGAAAATAATTTATCAAAAAAGTGCACAACTTTTTTTTGTTTCCATTTGTCAAAAACGTTGTGGCGTTTGGAAGTGTTTAAGGAAATTCAAGCTCTACTGCAACATGCCTTGCCAACGAAAAACATCTCATTTTTGGTGGTATGCTTTGCAAACTATTTTTTTTTTTCAACAACCCTCTTATCGAGTGGCAGCTGTGGCTGCTGGTTGCATCATTGTTTGGGATGCGGCTATGCCGTTTGAAAAATGCAGTGCCCCCTTTACCAGTACAACTGGTGTCATTTTGCCGACCTCGAAGGATGACAGGGCTGGCCAACCTCCTGGTGTATTTAAATTCAGCGGGCAAGGGGCTTGAACTCAGGACCCTCGGATCAAAGCCACGGCACCCTAACAGTTAGGCCAACAAGGCTGGTTTTTTAAGCTTTTTTTTTAACACAAGGTTTTTTTTTAACTAAAACAATTCGAACATGGAACTACCTAATTGACACTGTACTTTCAGGTCTCGACAAATCCTACCCTGTCGCCTCACGTGCGTAGGAGTGGCAATGGTCAAATGGCAGCGAATGTCATGGCTAGCAAAGACAGGGAAGGTAACTTGATTTCAATTTGATTTTAATTAACTCGTGGTGTGTAAGTATCACAGCAGTTGTTACTTCAAATGCAGCGATTAATTCGTGGAATGCATGTGTGAACATTCCGTACGGGCACGCAACCACTTCCGGATAGTGGATGACTTACTATATCCTAAATAATTTCTCGATTTCTTCTGTGCATTTATAGATAAAACACAATGCCCCAAATCAGTCGTCGTTTACGAGAAGTGAAGGAAACGGCGCTGTGTGGTTGTTTGAAATTTTTTTTTTTTTTTTTTTTGCACGTACGGCCCATACGTATGGGCACGCGAGAGCGGAAGGAACGTCCTGTGTGGTTGTTGTTTCTGCCCACGCAGTTTGAAAGTTTTTTTTTGAGCGAAGGAACGGCCTGTGTGGTTGTTGTTTCTCTGGCACAGTCGGTTTGAAACAGTTTTTTGGGTTTTTTGCAGCGTACGGGCACGCCCGTTAACGAGACGCACGTACGGCCCACGCGAGAGTGAAGGAACGTCCTGTGATGGTTGTTTGTTTCTGCCACGCAGTTTTGAAAGTTTTTTTTTGAGCGAAGGAACGGCCTTGGTGGTTGTTGTTTCTGGACACGCGGTTTGAAAGTTTTTTTTTTTTTTGCACGGTACGGCCACGCATGTAAGGCCACGCACGTATGGCTACGCACGACGGGCATGCACTAAGTATATATATTGTTACAAATTTGGAAGCCTTTTGCACACAGACAGTCAGACAGTCCCTATAGTTCAGCTTATCTCGTTAAGTTATCATGTGGATAGTTAGAATCCCTCTCCCTATGTCTAATTGGGTTAATTTCATGTGTGCGCTGCGGGTTTCTTTTATAGTCAGGTTTTTTTACATCTTTTAAATCAAAATACCACACGCCAACAAAACCTCCACGTCAGCTCCTCCTCCTCCACTCTGCGGGCGAACAAGCGTTCTTCACAGCGTCCAACTTTCCAACTTCAACCACGGCCGCCATAATGCAAGTGGTTTCTGACTACGGGGACGTGGGCAGAGGCCCTTCGCCTCGGATCTCTGATCCGCCCATCAAAGAAGAATGTCTCCGCCTGTCGAACTGGGGGAAGACAACAAGCCTCTCTTGGGGAAGGAGCACCGAGACCGCCGCACGCCCCTCTCCTCAATCGCGGCTGGCCACCATTGAACCCGAAAACGCCCCGTCCAATCCGGAGGCGAGTTACCGAGAGCGGGATCCCTCCACCCGACGGGGGAGGGATAAGAAGGATCGCGAGCTGTATCCGTGGGGGGTTCCTTGGTTCCTTGGAGGTCGTTCCTTGCTTCTGGTCAGCTGGGCTCTCCTGGTCGTCAGTCCTCGTTCGCGGCTGCCGGGTCATTCGTAGGATCCTGGCTGCGCTCGTTGGATCTGTTCGTGGTTCGAGTCCCCACCGTGGTGGTTTGTGTTGGAGTGCTCGAGCGGGGATCCCGTTCCCTTCCACGGACTCCGAGCTTCACAAGTGCGGGTCGGTAAAACTGCACCAAGCGCCAGGTACCCGACCAAACTCTAACCCCCAGCTTGCCTATCCTCTGCGCCTGGAGGGTCCGAATAAAGGCAGTTGGCGCCATTTCCTTTTGGGCGTGGTGTGTCTGTCAGTGCCAGTCTTATAAGTAGAACTGCATAAGTGCTTGCTTATTGTACATTGCATTTTAGTCGGTTTAACCCTGCTCGTGTCTCCCTCCCTGATTATTATTTGTAAAATAAACCCTCTGTTAAATGTACCCTCAGTCAGAGCCCCGACCTAAATCCAATCAGAAATCTGTGGCATGACTTGAAAAGATTGCTGTCCATCAACTTCCCGATGCACACGACTGAGTTGAACAGTTTTTATACAGAAGAATGGTAATATTGTCCAATCAAGGTATGCAAAGTTGGTAGAGACCTATCCCAACAGACTCAGAGCTGTAATTGCCTGTCAGAGGTGCTTCCACCAAGTATTTACTCAGGGGGGGGGGGGGGGTGGACACTTATCCCACCAAGATATTCTCGTTTTGTATTTTAATTAATTTTCTGAAATTTGTAGAATTTTTTTTTCACTAGGAAGTTGTGTTATGATGTGTAAATAAAGGTGGAAAAAGGCTGATTTAATGCAATTTAATTCCAGGCAATAAGCAACAAAAGGTGAAAAATTTGAAAGGGGGTGTAGACTTTCTAAAGGCACTGGATGTGGACCAGGACTCTCGACAAATTCACAACTCCTTGAGTTGATAACCTTTGTCTCATTGGGACCATTCTCATTATAGCACAACCACAGCGACCCCATAGGCCTCCAATGGAAGATCAGATAATAAATGACGTATGGCTGACGATATAAAATTAGATGACAATCTTCGACGTCACGACGTCGCCAGTATGCCTCTGCCCCATTTATTACATCTTTTGCATACTTGTAGCAAGTTTGATTTAAATCCTGAACCCAGATTTCAGATATTAAATAATTCTGGCTGCCAACATGCGTCCGATCAGTTTAAATTTAAAAACATATTGTCGTGGCCACGCTGGTTAAGTTAATTCCACGACCCAATTGTCATGGATGGGCGTTAACAAACCGACTTGGTCGATTGCCGAACAATTTCCTGGGGCGAACAGCCGAGTTCCTTTGAGATTTTAGCGCACACGGGATGGGGGTGCAAAGCATGGACCAGAGGCATTCACCAGGATGGTAGCACAAGGGTTTATACTCAACCCAGACAAATACACACACAGCAACTTAAAATAAACACGGGGTTATGAAAAAAATCAAATATTTACAATAGTATAATTCAAAGTGTAATAATAAAACAAGAGTAAATTAAACACTAAAGTCGAGGTGCTCTACACACAGACTTTAATACAGACAAGGGGAAGATAAAATAAAAGAAAATCCTCCCTTTTCTGGCACTTAGCTTGTCCAGAGATGGTCCTTTATGAACTTGGTGATCGAACCGCGCGTCCTGCATGGGAAACCACACCCAAATGGCGCCAAGCCGCTCTCTGCGGTGACGCACATGAGGTAATTTGTGAGGCGGTATTCACGCAGAGCTCACCAACCGCCGTGTGACTTCTTCTCATGAACGATATGCTGGGAATGTTCCTGTCTTACATGAATCCCCTCACAACGATCACCCCACTCCTTGAAACACACAACGGAAACACCGAATTTACTGAGAGGTGTGTTCTCTTCCTCCCTCTCTCATAATTGTACAACTTTGCAACTCGCTGAACAGAAATGGCTTGTGTCTTGCCCAGCACACGGGCAAATTTACACAGCACGAAGACGAGAATTCATGCAGCCTTCTTCACCATGTCGAGAAGCAACTGTAATGCCCTTCTATTCCAACCACAATCTCCTCACTCGCTTCTCTCCCGAACCTACTGACATCCACCAATCAATCATAAGCCTCAGGGTGTGGTATGTTGGCACGAAAGCCGAGAAGGTGGGTTTCTGCCTGTTCGAATGAGCAGCTCGGTTGTTGTTGTTTTAAGGACGTGACCCCTGTATTTTCACCAATCTTGTAAACGCACACAAAATAGGAAAAGGTCACAGGGGGCAATCACATACTGGGAGAAAATGGCCTAGTCCTCACCTAATTAAACACAGCAATGCCCCCCGTGCGGTGACACGTAACAACTTAAGCTGAACAGTTCCCCTACTAAATTACATCGAGATGTCTTCTACTCATCCACAGGGCATGCTACTCCATACAATCCTTCCTTTGCTATTAAATTCCGCCATCTACCCACACAACCGGAACGCAGATTGAAATATTAATAATTCTGGCTGCCAGACCATGCATCTGATCAGGTTAAATTTAAAACATATAATTCCACATGCCTACTAGATCATAACTGTGATGTTCACTTTAATTGATGAAGCAGTTCAAGAGAAAGATTTTTTAAAAGAACATCATTAAAACCAATATGGCTGCCAGACAATGTGACCTATTATTATTTGTGAACACTCTGGTATCCCTAAGCGGTGGGAACATGTAAATGAGGTTTCCCCTCGATCTGTCAAGCCGTTTCTGGAGAGATGATTTTAAATGTTTATTCTTCAAAAAAATAATAGCTGGCCAACTATGTGACCATGACATCATATGTGGAGAACTTTTTTGTTCCTCGTGGATAGGCAATATACCTGTAATGTTTCGCCTCAATCTGTCAGCTGTTACAGTTGAACAGTTTTGTACAGAACACGACTCGATCTGTTCAGCAAGAAGATTTTTGAAGTTTTGTTAAAAACAATATAGCTGCTGAACATGTGACAATGACATCATCAATTATTTTTTTGACAATTACAATTGACCAAATTGACCCTCAAAATTTTCATACTGATCGATAAGCGTTTGACATATGCAATATGACGTCATAACGAATCCACTTTATAGACATCATCAAAAAAATCCCCACTGTTTCCCATGAGGAGTACTCCACACTTTACCAAGTTTCAATTTTTTCCCATGGGGCGGTTCGGAGATAAAAAGGTCCAAAGTTTTTCTTTTTTCCCACAACATGGCTGGCACACCACGAGACCTATGACAATCATAGTTATCACAAAAACATTCCCACATAAGTAGTTGCGTCTATGGTGAAAATTTCGTGAATATTTCTATGGTGGAAAAAACCATGCCGCCTCACTTTGATACAAGCCCACTTCATCGAACACCTGACTCACGACCGT
The DNA here is from genome assembly GCA_035128595.1 of Eptatretus atami. Lineage (NCBI taxonomy): Eukaryota > Metazoa > Chordata > Myxini > Myxiniformes > Myxinidae > Eptatretus > Eptatretus atami. The sequence goes on along the minus strand of CM068958.1, from coordinate 48,524,554 downwards.
CCTCTTATCAAATCAAAAATTCAGAATGGTGGCCAGATTACGTCTGGGAGTTTCGCGTTGACTCGGATAAGGTTTTTTGTCCAACATGGCTGTGAGACCATGTGACTGATGATGTTGAAATTTTCAACCATATTCCCATGCCGATTGTGATCATTTAAAAATATTATATATTTCTCTGAAACCACGAAGCCTTTCAATGGAGGCTTTTCAGTGATGATCCACTACTGTTGCTACAAATATTTTATTAACAATGACCTCATCAGTCACATGATGTGGCAGCCACGTTGGTTAGGAAATAATTTAACAATTATTTATCTGAAAGCATTTAACCGATCAATACTATACTTCGCAGTTATGAGCCACTGTGCTTGTTGCATACACTCGACTAAAAATGATGAATTAGTCATGTGGTGTGGCAGTCACATTGGTTTCAAGGAAATATTAAAAATTATATTTCAGAAACTGCTACAGTGATCGAAGCAAAAACTTTGCCGTTGTGATCCACGACACTTGCTCATGTAAGCAACATGTTTCATGTTGATCTGTTAAGCATTTTTGGAGAAAATGATTTTTTAATTTTCGGTTTTCAAACTAACATGGCGCCAACCACATGACCTTATGGCATTGAAAATTTGGACTCTGCAACAATTTGGCAGAGGATGACGTGTGTTGAAGTTTTGTTTTGATCGGATAAGGTTCATGTTTTATTTCAATATGGCTGCCACATCACGTGACCTATAATGTCATTATTTCTACACTGTATACAACTATATCGTTTGATGATATTTGTAAATTCACTCTGAGTGGATAAGCAGTTCCAGAGAAAACATTATTTATATTTTTCTTCAATCCAATATGGCCGCCAAACCACGTGACTCATCAATTATTCTTTGTCACGTTAGTATCCCCAAGACATGATGAATGTGTGTGTTAACTTTCCCTCAACCTGACCAGTCGTTATGGAGATGATTTTTTAAGGTTTTCTGGTTAATCCAAGATGGCTGGCAGATCATGTGACCTATGACATCATAATTATCATTTAAAAAAATCATGCATGAGTAGTCGCATCGATGGTGATAATTTTGTCTCAATCGGATAAGCAGTTGCAGAAAATGAGAAAATTCGCATGGGCGTACGAACGTACGGACAACCCGAAAACATAATGCCACTGAACTTTGTCACCAAAGGTAAAAAAGATTCTGCAGGTGCATTACATATCAAATGTATACCTGCATTATGTTTGCAAATGCGTCAATCTCAAAATCAATGTTAATATTTTGATATTCCACTTGCCTGACAAGGTGGAAATGGATGGGTATGAGTTGTGTGTCATAGAAAGTTATTGCAATTATTTTTGAATAAATGATCCATGTTCAAATGTCCTTGGAACAAGGTACAATGTTTTTCACCATATACATATATATATATATATATATATATATTATATATATATACACATATAATGATTAGATAGATAAACATATACAAACATACAAGGTCCGCATAAAAGTCACGGGACTGACTTCATAGAAATTTTATTCCAAAAAATATATTGAAATCACAGCTTGTCCCCTTCAAATAGTTTCCCTCCAGTCTCACACACTTGTCCCATCCTCTTCTTCCACGCTTCGATGCACCCCAGAAGGCTTCTTCTGGAATCCTCCGGAGCTCCGTCATCATGGCCCTTTTGATGGCCTCCCACATCAGGAAATCGGGTCCCCTTGATCACCCCTTGAGCTTGGGGATAGGAAAGAATCACAAGGGGCCAAGTCTGGCGATACGGGGGTTCTCAGAGTTGGCACGTTCCTCTCTGCCAGAAACTGTCGGATGCTCAGGGCACTGTGAGCAGGGCGTTGTCATGGTGAGGCACCCAGCGTTGTTCTCCCACAGATCCCTTCTCTTGTCCGGACTGATCTCATGAGGCGCCGGAGGATCTCCTTGTACACGAATTGATTCACAGTTTGACCCTGTGTAGAAACTCGAAGTGGACGATGCCCTTGATGTCAAAAAACGTGATGAGCATCGCCTTGACCTTCGACTTCGCATCCTTGCTTTCTTTGGTCTTGGTGATGCGGACTTTCCACTGACGACTCTGCTGTTTGGTCTCGGGATCGTATTCGAATATCCACGTTCATCGCCAGTAATGACTCCTGAGGCAGGTCTGGATATCCTCGAGGCGCTCGATAATGTCTTGACAGACAGAGACTTTGCTGTTTCTAGTCCTCGACAACAGCTTGGGGACCATCTTTGCGCAACCTTGCAACATTTCGTGATTTTCAGTGATGATGCTCCAGACAGTGTCCTTGTTGATGGAAAGTTCCTCGGCAATCATCCGCACTGTGAGTCGATGATCTGCGCGCACCATCTGCTTCACACGCTTCATGTTGTCCGCCGTTCTGCTCGTTGAAGGTCTTCCAGACCATGGATCGTCTTAACCTCCTCCTCCCTCTTTGAACCTTTGTGCATTCAAATACATGTGTACGTGACATCGTTTCTTCCCGTAGACTTGCTGCAGCATTGCGAAGGATTCGGAAGGTTTTCTCCAACCTTGGCAAGAAACTTCAGATTGGCTCTCTGCTCACGACTCACAATGCGACGACTCAGACTACACAACTTGTAAAGCATGACCTGAAAATAACACAATGAGCGCAGGCAACCATCATACTTTTTGAGATTATCTGCTCACAGACAGACAGACAGACAGACAAACGGACAGAGGTGAAAACATAACCTCCATTGACCTTCAGTGGCGGAGGTAAAAAAAAAATAAAAACTGTGTCCGAATCGAGATCTTCACAAAATCGTATCAATTCGTCCTTTGTAGACATCACCTGTCCACTAAATTTCATTTGAATCCGTCATAACCTTTTGAGAAATCATGCTATATATCGTTTTTTGGGCTTATCCTCAATGGTGAAGAATCACTAAAATGTTCTAGCATATGGATCTTCACCAAAATCTCACCAATTTGTCCTTGTCACACGCATAACCTGTCCACAAATTCGGTCCGAATCCATTCATAACTTTTGGAGATATCTTCTCACAGATAGACAAATAAAGACGGACAAACAAACAGACATGAGTGAAAACATAACCTCCGTCCTCCTTTGATGGTGGAGGTAATTACACTCTATTTTTGCATCTATTGCTAAAAGAAGCATATGTGTATGTGTGTGTGTGTGTGTGTGTGTGTGTGTGTGTGTGTGTTGGTGTGTGTGTCCAATTCGGCTATTTGGTTATACTAACAGGAAATTAGAGCAATTCACACCTCTCAGTCTCATCCACGGATATTTCTCGTATTCACCTATATTTTCATGAGTCCGATTTACATCCAGGATTTGACTAAAAACATTTATGGCTGTTCTCGCATTATACGATGACGTCATCCTTGCAATCCCTTCTTCCTCATTGTATGCCTGGTGTTGGCTTAATGGTAAGGGTGGTGGCTTTGGATCCCAGGGTCCTGAGTTCAAATCCCCGCTCCTGTTGAATTAACACCAGGTGGGTTGACTCGTCCTGTCATCTTCGAGGTCAGCCAGATGAATACCAGTGTATTGGTAATACAGGACACTGCATCAACGGCACAGCCACGTCCCCAGAAAAGAAGGAACAGCAGCCACAGGCTGCAACGATAGCTAGCTCGCTCGAACTGTTGCTGGGAAAGCAATGTAGTGGGGCAGATACAGCAATTTTTGGAGGAATCGTGCAAATGATGATACAAGCATCAAATTTGGCACATTTGTTCTCCAGGGGATTCTAATCAAATCTGCCTGATTGGCCATTTGAAAATCCAATTTTGAAAAAAAAAAAACTTCAAGAAAGTCAAGATCACGAATCAATGTTGATGCTGGCTGAGATTGGTGAATGTTTAGAAACATCATCAAAGACGTTCCAAGTCTGCCATGCAGTTTTCTTCCCTTATACCGAGGAAGGCAGACACGACGTCACATCCAGTGAACGCATGGAAGTATGGGATCCCTCTAGCTTTCTCAGGCCCTATGCAGAAACTACCTCATGGCTGGAATCCATCGTGCCTTGGCTCCTTGGCCAAAGGCATACCACATGTTCTCAAGACCTAGTTCCTGTAAGGATGGCAGTACAGATATTGCTATGACTAGTACGCCGTGTCATTAGCCTTAATGATAATGGACTTGCTACCATCCGTCGTTGCATCCCTGGCGTGTACAAATATTCGAGTGTCAGCTTCTTCATGAGACAACATGGAGACACAGCATCCAGTGACTTCCTTGTGTTGCTAATGGCATCTTCTCCTTTTGTGACGATGACTGTGCTTGTCGTCTGTGCTTCACACATCTTTTCCACAAGGAAGTGAAACAGCTCAGTCTTGTTTCCGTCATCTCGAAGAAAGCTTCTCCAGTTACTTGGGGTCTTACTGGTTCCTGTCACTCTTCTTCTGATTCCTTGCCCCTTTTCGACCTTGCCTCGGACTTCAGACTTGACTTCTTGTACACATCAAACCACTACGTCCACCCTCTCGTACCTGGCACCATAGGATTCCACCTTTGGGATGATGTCTTTTTAGCATAATCATCAAATATGTTTGAAGTGCGTGGAGGTAGGGCATTGATAAGTGCTGAGCCATCAATGATGACTGCATCTCCCCTTGGTTCCTGTCTGGGATGTCACTTGCGCTTCAAGAATTTCAGCCAGCTGTGGCTTCAAATTGTTTTGAAGTTTTGTTTTTTTTTTCAAATTTTTCAAATTTGGATTTTCAAATGGCCAATTGGGCAGATTTGATCAGAAAGCCCTGCAGAACAGAATGCCAAATTTGATGCTTGTATTATAATTTTCAGGATGCAGCCTGTGGCTGCTGGTTCCTTCGTTTTCTGGGGACGTGGCTGTGCCGTTGATGCAGTGTCCTGTATTACCAATACACTGGTATTCATCTGGCTGACCTCGGAAGGATGACAGGACGAGTCAACCCACCTGGTGTTAATTCAACAGCGGAGCGGGATTTGAACTCAGGACCCTGGGATCCAAAGCCCACCACCCTTACCATTAAGCCAACACCAGGCATACAATGAGGAAGAAGGGATTGCAAGGATGACGTCATCAGTATAATGCGAGAACA
>CM068958.1:48481119-48492703 GCA_035128595.1 Eptatretus atami | reverse complement strand
ATCAAGGACACGTGGGCTGACGCCGTATGGACCGGTTGCAGAATCTGAGTCGAGGTTTGACAGCAAGCTCTCACCTTGTCAGGAGAAAGGGACAGAGTGCAGGGACAGTTGGGTGCACTGGGTAAGGGGTAAAAAGCGATGGTTTTTGGGACACAAGATTTAGCTGCAAACACCGAGTTTAGGCATTCAGCCTTTTCACGTGCAGCATCAGCAGTGCGGCCATTGTGAGGTAAGGGAGGGGATGGAGGGGAACATACACCAGTAAGATTTAATTTTTTAGACGGCCACCGGATTTGGAGGAGGGAAAGAGGATTGATAGCTGCTTGGAGACCCTGCCAGTCGGCTTGAGTGAAATGCCAGACTCGACGGCGGTGAGGTGGTTCCTCTGATAATAGCCAGAGAGATGTCCACTTTGACAAGGATGTGGTCAGAAAGAACGATTGGAGCGGAGGAAAAGCAGCAGTATTTTTCGGGAAATTTGTCAAAATCAGATCCAGAAGAGATAGAGTACCATTGGTTGAGATCCGGGTCGGGAAATTGACCGATCGAGTCAATCTGAATGAGTCGCAGAAAGCTTTTGCTGAAGTGCCATGTCAGGTGAGAGAGGTACCCACACCTCGCCAACTGGCATGATGACAATTGAAGTCACCCCCATACGAGGAAGAAATCCATCCAAATGTTGTACCCAAATTTGGAGCATTATTGACTGGTGGGTCTGAGAAAAAGATTTTAAAGGAAATACCAAGTCGGCCATTTTGACATATTTAAAGTAATGTGACCAGAATGAGCTTGGCAATTCCTGTTACCAGTCAGGAGAGGAAACCTTTCTACCAAATTTCAGCAGGATCGGTCCAGCGGTTTGGCGTAGAAGGTCGAAATGGAGACGGCCGGGCGACAATACCTAAACATGGTATGTGCTGCTTCTTTTGTGTTGTTGCTCAGCATTTCAAAAAGGATAGATTTTTTTTATCACAACTGACAATACTAGCAAATCTTTTGATGGGCCTATTGATCTATTTCTGCATGAACTTCCTTGCAAGGGAACCATTATTATTATTCCGACATTACACCAACACATTGATCCTATCCATCAGTTTTTCAACAAATTTATTTAGTGGTGGGATGGAAGGAGGGAGTGAAAAAAGAGAGGAGAGGAGGAGAAAATCAGGGAGATAGAGCATCACAGGGGCGATTTATTTATATTATCATGCACATGTGCACAAAACTAAAAAATATATATATTTGGGTGGGAGGGATGAGATAGGTGCAGATGAGGAATGAACAATCACCGCCAACACGTTCACCTTTTCAGACCACTACACATGTATCCAAGCAACCATCCTTCCCCAAGCTACCTACAGTCCTGCCAAAATTAATCTACCCTCTGGTTCCTCCTCCAATGCATCGATATAACTATACAACTTGAATTGAACCCTATCTAACCTTTCTGCTGCCACTCCTTTCCATGCACCTCTCAGAGTGAAACCCCCACCCTACCTCTAAGCTCTCCTCTTTACTACATGGCTGTGGCCCTGGTCCTATCACTATACCTTATGCTGACAAACTCTTCCACACTATTCATCATCTTGAACATCTCCATCAGATCTTCCCTAGGGCCTAAGTCACATTTGCTCTACGGCGCAGGATACGGCAGCCGTACGCCCTCTGAATTGACAGAACGTGGGCGGCTGCAGAGTTTCTGAGTGGCCTCAGGGTGGCCCTACGCCATTTGGCTATATTTTACAGGCCGTAGGGGTCACGTGGAATTATAACACGGAGTTATAACTTTTTTCATTTCTACGTAGCAATTCGACAAGCCGGAAAATAAAAAATTAACCCATTCGTTTCATCCGTCAGACCGCACGTTCATTTAGGGCCCCTGCGGTCGCCTTGTGGGGCACCTTGAGGCTACCTTGCGTCTGCCTTGAAAATTCTATGGCCGCCGCAGGGCCCCCTTAAGGTCACCGTGCGACATGAAATCAAAGACCGTACGGCACCCCCACGTTTCGGTCTCCACAATTTATAAATACCCGTGCAGCTCCCCGAAAAATAAAAACATATGTGACTCGACATTGTGTGACGTGGAAATACTGCGGCCGCCGTATATATTGCTAGTGGCCGTAGATTTTGGAGACCCCAGGCCGCCGTGGCAAATGTGAATTTAGGCCTTAATCACTTGTTTCAATAGGAAAACTCAGAGGTACTATGCTTTCCTATCAGATATCCTGTCTGGGCTCTATGGCCCTACCTAACAAAAATATATTTCATCCTACCATTCGATAGCTGGTGCTGCATCATGAATGCGATGTTAAGCCGGGTAAGCACATTGGTTGCGCGGTGGACCATAAAAATATTTCACTTCTTTCAACAAAGAGTGGGCAAGAGCCATTTCCAACAACCTGAAGTTAAAAAAACAAATAAAATAATCCTCACAGTATTCCCTGTAGGTTTGGTCAACAGCAGTCCAACACTCCCAGAAATGAGGCAAACCAGCGGCTATAAGCTGTACATGCACGATTCCACAATATCAAAAGGAAATTGATGGGACGTAGGAAGGGAATTTTATTAAGACATTCTGATATCACTTCAAATAAAAAATTACAATTTTTTTTGAATAATTCAAAAAATAATAATAATAACGATAATAATGTTTGATGAGAAGAAAATGATAACCTTTCGCACAAGTTGCTTCCGTTCTTTTCAATTATTTTTCATCTCATCGCCACATGGCTGTACAATGCATTCTGCAATTTACTTTTGGAGTTGCCTGGCTTAATCTTTGCATCGCCCCCATACAGCACGAATGCTTCAAACCAACAAGTTTAAAAACCGTCGATAAAGCCAACCAAATTTAGTGTTCTATCTACACAACGATTAAAAAATAAAAAAATAAAATAAAAAGAAGAACAAAGCAAAGAGCTCAGATGCATGAATGGATGGATTTGGTAAGCTTAGTCTGGGCTAAGCTATGTGTGAGATTGGTACATGTTCAAGGCAACCTATGGAGGGAACAAGTGATAATCAAGTAAAGGAACAAATTATGCCTGAACATGAAAAGATTAATGTCAAATAATGTGGACCATGTCAGTGAGGGCCTTAGGGAATTGGTAAGGGAACAGTGTCCTCCATTCCCTGTACCCATTTGTAAACTCACTCCTTTCAAAGTGCTCTGTCCAGTAGTCCCTGCAGCACACGAAATGCACAGCAGCGCACCCATTCGCACATCCACTAAAAGAAAACGGATTCATTTATATAAATAAATAAAAAACAAATAGTACAGTGGCATTCTGGTCTTTCATTGCACGATGAAACAAGTGAGCATTCACCATACTACTTTGAAAATGGCCAACTTATTTGGTTCTTGGGATGCACTTCTGTTGCACAATTTCAAAAAAGGTGGTAATGAAAGAACAAACCAGGGAGAATAGGAATAGAACATTTATCGAAACAGGTTTGGCGAGTACCGCTGTTGATGCAGGACAGTTCAGCTCAGGTGAGCAAGAACATGCAACGACTCCAACACTTAACTTTCAGCTTTTCTCCATTTTAATACAAGATACAGGGGAATCTATCAGCATGATATCCACCCGATGCCCATCAACACAATATGTTCAAGCTACAATTACTTTTCTATGTAGCAACACATCTCTATTAACTTAGCATCCATACACCTTTATCATCTTTAGCAAAACAATGGTCTACTATTTGGTAGTAGGCAATTATGTTAGCTTACGGTCAACTACGGCAACAAGGAAACATTTAAAGCGGTGGCCATTTTTTCCAATGCCATCCCTCCAACATGGAGTAACTATACTCAATGATATTCTCATACTTCCACGATGCAAATGCAGACAGGACAGCAGACTTCACACCCCTATCTGAAGGATGACATGCTCAAAGATGCAGCCCACCTGCCGGAAGTTATTTATTAGTCTTGCCCCAAAGGGGTTGCAAGGCTATTACATGAAGCGTGCATGTGCCCTGGTGAATGCACGCATCGTGTCGCATATATTTCGTTTAAAAAAAATTAAAAAAATCTGCAAACGGCTTGTCCAATCGATGCTAAACTTTCAACTCCTCATGAAAGAATATTTTATTGCCAACTCTGATGTCAATAGGTCACATGGTATGGCAGCCATATGGAATTGAAGGAAAAAGTTGACATCTTCTCCGAAACCACTCAACGAAAAAAAATTGGAATCTTGGCATACGTCAACTCCCTGTGGGGTAATATTTAGTGTGATGACATCGATAAGTGGTATTCCAGCCATAATTGGTGGAACAGAAATCCATATCCGAAAATAATAAATAAATAAATAAATCAGAAACCTTCATACATCTGAATCTACGGACTCGATGCGAGTGAAGAATTGAATTTTACAACATCGGTCATGTTGTTCTGGTGGCCATATTGGATTGAAAATTAAAAATGCAAAAAAAATTAATAAAACAACAAGTGAATACTTTCGATATCGCGCGGCTGGGGGCAGTAAAAAGTCTCGGTTAACAATGATAAAACAATTTTGCAGTTATAAAATTTAAATGTAGACACGGTGAATTAGCATGCATGATGGGAAGAGTTGTGACGTTGGGACAAATTTCATATTATAGCCCTCAGATCAAAGGACGTACGTGGCCATAAGTGTGACAGAAGACACAGGACAGAATAGCCAACTATATAACAGCGCGATGTCGCCCGCGCTGTAAAAACTTATCCAGAAACCGATCAACACGCGGTTCCCAACCTTTTTCCTCTATGGTGAACACTATTATAGTCATTGAAAGCTTTTGTGCACCATAATATATGTTTTTAAAAAAAATCTGGAACTTTTGTGGTATTGAAGTAGTCAAGAAGCAGTCCAAATACCACCCGATTGAACCTTTACAGTTTTAACACCATTTTGTGCACACTGTATTACACCACTTCATCCAACACTGACACGAGTTATTTGTACTGTCGTAGTGTGCCATTATAATGTCAAGAACAGTAAATTTCCTGTTCGAATGATGTTTAATTTGATTGACTGCAAGGCAGGCAGACAGAGATATAATTAATTAAATAATTAATTAATTACATCAGTGTGAAGGAAGCGGTTCAGTTTGAAATTCTTAATATTAAATACACAAAGCCTCGACATGAACGAAAAACGCATTGGAGCCCTCTATAATTATACTGTCGGCGGTTCTCAGAACCGCAGGCATCCAACAGATAGTGGTCCCAATACAGTTATTTCACTAAATATACGTGTACATAGTCCCTCCCTTTTGTCTAGCGGAACAACAGGACGTGCTGTTGCGAGGATCTCAAAGCTTGGTTTGCTTACATCATTTCTTCTTCATTTCATTTCTAACGTCATTCCGACTCTTATTTTCTGATTATTCCTGACGTAAATCCGAGCCTCATGCACCCTTTGCTGTGGATGGGTCCTCAGCAAGGGGCCAGCAGGCATTATACCCCACACCCTCCGTAGAATACACAGCCTGCCAAACGCACACGCAGTGGTAATTTCGCACTAATGGCATTTTGCACAACATAGGAAACACCCAGCACGATGCCACACAACGTGTACCGAGGCGATAATAGAAGGTAACCCCACGCCGCGGGGCCTATAAAAGGTCCAAGCGGATCTCTCTCTTCTCTCTCTCTCTCTCTCTCTCCTCTCTGCCATGTCTCACCTACCAACTCAAGCTGGTCTTCAACTCCGCCTACTGTCGTCATCACCTCGACTCCACCTCCTCCTCCTCTTCTCCACCCAATATGACTGACACCACCCTCCCAATTCAAGCCCCTCCTTCAACGCCCACGGTCTCGACATGAGCTGCCCGAAACAGGAGACGACACGCCAGCTGTCAGGTGGGTACCCGCGCCACGGAGCATTCCCCAAACATATTGGTGGCACGTTCAGCGACTGTGTATCAATTATACAGAGGTACCGAGAGACCGTAGCCTCAAATCCTCTCCTGTCTTGCTTCAAATCCTCTTCATCGGGTTTTCTGTTTCTGTGTGTGTGCGTGTGCGTGCGTGTGTGTGTCCTGTCGTCTGTCATAAAGTACGCCTGCAGAAGATTGTTATTAATTATTTTCGGGTTAAGTCTGTCTGCGTCCGCTTTCATAAGTTGCTTGTTTATTGCTGCACCACACTTTCTTCCCCATCTCTGCTTGCACACCCCAAATAAATCTATTGATCGATACCACATACCTTTCTCACCCATTGTTAATAAATTATTATTAGAAATGTTCCTGCTCGTTTTTTGTCTTTTCCTCCATTGATCCAGCATAGTCCGAATCCTAGCTTAGCCAGGACTTTTTCCCAACAATCCGTTCCCTTTAGGCAGTACGTCCTTGGCAGTGTCGCCCGGCTGCATCCGATCCGGTTCGGACAAAGGTGTACCGAGGGTGGTGTTCCCTGGTAATTAAATCACGTGGTTATTTTTAGGTAACGGGATTAACTAGACGGATGACCCTTAAGTCAGTGGTTGAGTTATTGGCGTCCACGGTCGGTCAAGGACACCACAGAAGCTCAGCAGAATATCCATGTGCGACGGCCTACAATTCCGGGGAGTCTGGTGGGAGCCGAGATAGCTTCCCCCGTGGTTTCTCACCCGACCCACAATAACTTTAGGACCCTTTAAAAAGATTCATTTTTGAAGGACAGATTGAAGGAAGCACATACCTGAATATTTGAAAGCGGCGTCACTGCTTAAAAATAGCCCCGTGGGGGACTGACGGTTATTTCCCCAACAGGTGGGTGAAAAATGAGGGATTGGAGGGAGGGGAGGAGCCATGCCCCCCTCCCCCTTCTGAATGGTATGGTCATGGGGAGCACAACTTAGTTCAAGCATGGGCCCAGTTGCATAAAGGCATTCTTAAGGAAAAACTTGGATTTTACTGAAACATTTTCTCAAGTTTCCCCTCAAGGACATTCTTAATTTGAGGATCGTTGCATATTCAACTATTCCTTAAACTCTCAAACTCGAGGGAGCTTTCCCCATCCTTGAACACCAACCTTTCAACCTTTGTTTCCAAATGGTGTTTCTTCATGAAAACAATTTGTGTGTCTACTACGATGTTTTTCATGAGTCAAGGAATCGATAATGATAAAATTGAAGGTGTATATATATAGACCTGTCTCATATTTTCAAGATGGCCACCATTTTAAGATGAAAAATGGCTATTTTGTAGTTCCACTGATCACTTCGAGAAAGAAATTGAATTTGATGAACCTCAAATATTAATACTACTACGAACAATAATAGTCAATGACAGCCGAAGTAACTTGCAATTCATCAATGAATTGACGATTATATTGGAATAAGATTTTTACACAAATATATCCGGATACGTGTGGATAGTTGACTACGACTTTGGGTTCTGTCTTGAAGTAAGTATGTAACTGTATATGATTTTGAAATCACCTTTTATTTTAGCAAACAAATATTAACTTTGTTAAGGATGCAATGTTCTACATTATGTTCAATCTACGTCATCGTCGTCGTGATTAGCAGCTACTGCCCTGTCTGTTCGTACACAGTCTGATCCAGCATTACAACTGCAAAAACATCGAACATGACATCTGTGCTGCACCACAACCACACCTCCCGGTGGAACATGGCCGGCTGGTGGAGCATCCACGCTTGATCAGCTGCAGAATGGTGACGGTGTGCAGCAGACACATCAGGTGGAAGTGTGGTTGGACACAACCTCCGACCGTCCTCACCTTCTCCATCCATACTTGATGGGATACAAGTTCGGAGGGTCTGACTGAGTGGCCGATTTCCATATAATGACTTGATGAGCACGATGTACATGTTGAACAAAGGCATCATGTGATGGGGGCAACAACTTCAATTTCGGAGCAGAGGTAATCTTGGAGTTGGCCATCTTAGACTTCCACAACTGATACCGGTGTGTGAACCAGGTCCGTCGCTAGGGGGGGGGGGGGCATTTGGGTGCAATGCCCCCCATGGGGGCATCTGGTGCCGGCCCCCACTTGTACGCCACCCATTTATGCCCTGTTGCATCCTGTGAACAACTTGGTGTTTAAGGACGAGCACCCACTGTGAACTCCTTGCTGTTTAAGAGTTCACCTGTGTGAATAAAACCCCTTATTCAAGATGTTCAACATGGTGACTAATAAGGCCTTCTTGGTAAACTGTTCTTCATAATATCCTTCTTTGAATAACAGTCAAGAGATAAGTGTGCGCTTGCCAGCGCATCTCCAAAAGCAATTGGCAAGACAATACAGTCCAAGCCCACAAAGAAAAAGATAATAACGCAAGCACCAACACCAGCAGCCAAGACTCGTGTCGAATGTCGATGTGTGGGTGGTTTTATATATATATATATATTCGTGGATCATTTAGTTTTAAGGAATAGCCAATCAGCGTCTTCGATATGGAGGCCCATATTAAAGAAGGTTACCTGATTGGTTGTAAGTTAGGTATAAATGTAATATCATCATATGATAATATGAATAAGGAAAAGACATAAATTTACATAATTAAAGATGAAGCGCCCACGTGACCTTCACAACCCTCCATCTTACAAAAGTAATTTTCTAATAAAAATTAAAATATGTTGTTTGCAATCGTGCTTACATTTGAAATTATGCAGATAAAACCCTGTTTTGGTGAAATGCAATAACACATATTTTTAATTTTTATTAGAAAATTACTTTTGTAAGATGGAGGGTTGTGAAGGTCACGTGGTGCGCTTCATCTTTAATTATGTAAATTTATGTCTTTTCCTTATTCATATTATCATATGATGATATTACATTTATACCTAACTTACAACCAATCAGGTAACCTTCTTAATATGGCCTCCATATCGAAGACGCTGATTGGCTATTCCTTAAAACTAAATGATCCACGATATATATATATATATATAAAACCACCCACAACATCGACATTCGACACGAGGTCTTGGCTGCTGGTGTTGGTGCTTGCGTTATTATCTTTTATCTTTGTGGGCTTGGACTGTATTGTCTTGCCAATTGCTTTTGGAGATGCGCTGGCAAGCGCACACTTATCTCTTGACTGTTATTCAAAGAAGGATATTATTGAAGAACAGTTTACCAAGAAGGCCTTATTAGTCACCATGTTGAACATCTTGAATAAGGGTTTTAGTTCACACAGGTGAACTCTTAAACAGCAAGGAGTTCACAGTGGGTGCTCGTCCTTAAACACCAGTTGTTCACAGGATGCAACAGGGCATAAATGGGTGGCGTACAAGTGGGGGGGCACCAGATGCCCCCATGGGGGGCATTGCACCCAAATGCCCCCCCCCCCCCTAGCGACGGACCTGGTTCACACACCGGTATCAGTTGTGGAAGTCTAAGATGGCCAACTCCAAGATTACCTCTGCTCCGAAATTGAAGTTGTTGCCCCCATCACATGATGCCTTTGTTCAACATGTACATCGTGCTCATCAAGTCATTATAGGAAATCGGCCACTCAGTCAGACCCTCCGAACTTGTATCCCATCAAGTATGGATGGAGAAGGTGAGGACGGTGCGAGGTTGTGTCCAACCACACTTCCACCTGATGTGTCTGCTGCACCCGTCACCATTCTGCAGCTGATCAAGCGTGGATGCTCCACCAGCCGGCCATGTTCCACCGGGAGGTGTGGTTGTTGTGCAGCACAGATGTCATGTTCGATGTTTTGCAGTTGTAATGCTGGATCAGACTTGTGTAACGAACAGACAAGGGCAGTAGCTGCTAATCACGACGACGATGACGTAGATTGAACATAATGTAGAACATTGCATCCTTAACAAAGTTAATATTTGTTTGCCTAAAATAAAAGGTGATTTCAAAATCATATACATGTTACATACTTACTTCAAGACAGAACCCAAAGTCGTAGTCAACTATCCACACGTATCCGGATATATTTGTGTAAAAATCTTATTCCAATATAATCGTCAATTCATGATGAATGACAAGTACTCTCGGCTGTCATTGACTATTATTGTTCGTAGTATTAATATTTGAGGGTTCATCAAATTCAATTTCTTTCTCGAAGTGATCAGTGGAACTACAAAATAGCCATTTTTCATCTTAAAATGGTGGCCATCTTGAAAATATGAGACAGGTCTATATATATACACCTTCAATTTTATCATTATCGGATTCCTTGACCATGAAAACATCGTAGTAGACACAAATTGTTTCCATGAAGAACACCATTTGGAAACAAAGGTTGAAAGGTTGGTGTTCAAGGATGGGGAAATGCTCCCTCGAGTTTGAGAGGTTTTAAGGAATAGTTGAATATGCAACGATCCTCAAATTAAGAATGTCCTTGAGGGGAAACTTGAGAAAATGTTTCAGTAAATCCAAGTTTTTCCTTAAGAATGCTTTATGCAACTGGGCCCATGCTGTGAACTTAAGTTGTGCTCCCCATGACCATACCATTCAGGAAGGGGGAGGGGGGGCATGGCTCCTCCTCCCTCCCTCCAATCCCTCATTTTCACCCCACCTGTTGGGGAAATAACCGTCAGTCCCCCACGGGGCTATTTTTAAGCAGTGACGCCGCTTTCAATATTCAGGTATGTGCCTTCCTTCAATCTGTCCTTCAAAAATGAATCTTTTTAAAGGGTCCTAAAGTATTATTGTGGGTCGGGTGAGAAGACCACGGGGGGAAGCTATCTCGGCTCCCACCAGACTCCCCGGAATTGTAGGCCGTCGCACATGGATAATTCTGTGACTCTGTGGGTCACTTGACCGACCGTGGACGCCAATAACTCAACCACGTGACTTAGGGTCATCCGTCTAGTTAATCCCGTTACCTAAAAATAACCACGTGATTTAATTACCAGGGAACACACCCTCGGTACACCTTGTCCGAACCGGATCGGATGCAGCCGGGCGACACTGCCAAGGACGTACTGCCTAAAGGGAACGGATTGTTGGGAATAAAGTCCTGGCTAAGCTAGGATTCGGACTATGCTGGATCAATGGAGGAAAAGACAAAAACGAGCAGGGAACATTTCTAATAATAATTTATTAACAATGGGTGAGGAAAGGTATGTGGTACGATCAATAGATTTATTGGGGTGTGCAAGCAGAGATGGGGAAGAAAGGTGTGGTGCAGCAATAAACAAGCAACTTATGAAAGCGGACGCAGAGCAGACTTAACCCGAAAATAATAATAACAATCTTCTGCAGGCGTACTTGTATGGACAGACGACAGGACACACACACGCACGCACACGCACACACACAGAAACAGAAAACCCGATGAAGAGGATTTGAAGCAAGACAGGAGAGGATTTGAGGCTACGGTCTCTCGGTACCTCTGTATAATTGATACACAGTTCCTGAACGTGCCACCAATATGTTTGGGGAATGCTCCGTGGCGCGGTACCCACCTGACAGCTGGCGTGTCGTCTCCTGTTTCGGGCAGCTCATGTCGAGACCGTGGGCGTGAAGGAGGGGCTTGAGTTGGGAGGGTGGTGTCAGTCATTTGGGTGGAGAAGAGGAGGAGGAGGTGGAGTCGAGGTGATGACGACAGTAGGCGGAGTTGAAGACCAGCTTGAGTGGTAGGTGAGACATGGCAGAGAGAGAGAGAGAGAGAGAGA
>CM068958.1:48463168-48474024 GCA_035128595.1 Eptatretus atami | reverse complement strand
TTCACCACCACCTTTTATCCTCCCCCATCCAAATCCTCGATCTTTTCTACCCCGTTAATCCACCCCAAACCCACCTTCAAAGTCCCTGTAATGTCCATCTTGTATTCATGTTCCCCGCCCCATCCCTCTCCCTGCCATAGATCTCATAATATCTCTGTTGCCCACAGTTTTGTTGCCCAAATTCAGAGCAGACATTCCAACCATTATGGCACTGAGTCTGGCTTCCAACCTGTGATGAGCCAAATGGTGGCCTCCATTGAATTTGTTCCTTGTATTTCCTTTTATCCTGCTCATCAATTTCAAAGACGATGGGGTTGGAAGGTGGATGAGGATTGCAAAAATGTGCCTGGTTTCCATGTAACACCCACCCCAGGATTAAAACATTGCTTTTGAGCTGATTTGAATTCTCGTGCAGCCCACATTTACATTGAAGCCAAGTTGAACGAAAAGGACCTGTTTCCATATAGCATGAGTTGTTGACCGTTGTGTGCACTTCATTCCCATCAATCCTTGCGGTAAATCTGAAACTGTGGACACAATTACTTTGCTTCTGACAATCAGAACAATTCTTTGGAACTATATTCAAAAGGATTCAACTCAAGAATATTAAATGATGCAGAAAGCATAAGATGGTGAGTGGTTGCAAAATATTAAGATGAGATCTGAGCTTAACATTGGGAGACTGGAAATTAAAGGTTTATACTCTCACTATCTCTGAAAGGACCACCTGGCAAACCCTCCTCTCTGCTGTGTTAATCTTCTTGAGGAAGTTCAGCCTTTCAAACTCCTGGGCCTTATCAGCCAGAATCACAGCTCGCCTCCACTCATTTGATCCTCATTTTTCCTGCTTGTGGAACCAACTTCCACGTTCTCTTCAATCTCGTTATTCCCTCCAGGTCTTCAAGACAGCTGTTCACTACCGTCTCAGGTCGTCCCCAATCCAAAGCCATGATCTTTTGTACCCTTGATAACCAAACCCCAATCCCTCCTTCCAAATGTCCAGTTTTCTTTTCTGAGTTTCCTTCTGTATCTATCTTGTTGACCCTATGCATCCTCTTCCTGGTCCCTCCCCCCCCCCATTCCTCCCCATACAAATTATTTGTCCAAGACTGCCGCCTCTATCTTGGCCTTAAACTTGCTGTTGGTGTTTCCCCACTCAACTGGTCCTTTTGTCCTGTTGCATCCCGATACATTCAGTATACTAATTCTAGCTCTTCCACGAGCCTCGACTACGAATACAAATAACAAACAGTTTTTCATCTCTACATTGGGAAAAACTACATCTTCAAACATCTGCTCTGCTTTTCATTGCTAAGATGGTCTCCAACATGTCTGTTTTTATATTTATTATCCCCACACTTTTTGAAAAAAAAAATGGGAGATATTTTAATTGTCTGTCATCTGTCTCTCTGTTATGCTAGCTCCTCCAAAACAGTTGTGCTGGGAATTCATCAAAGTTTTTGTAGCTATGATACCACATGGCAAGAAGTTGAGAGCAGTCATTTTTTTTTTTGCCCTGCCCCATGGGTCATGGGTGAGGTCAAAAGCTCAAATACCAAAAAATGCAATCACTGGACATTTTAAAATATTTTTATAATGAAACTTTCTATGTACAATCGCATGAAATTTTTTATTTTTAACCTCCGCTCGGATCGGAGGTTACTGTTTTCACCCTTTGTTTGTTTGTTTGTTTGTTTGTTTGTGAACAGTATTACGGAAAAACTCCTCGACGGATTTCGACGAAACGGTGGGGGGATTAAGTATGGTCCAAGGATCATGCCATTAGATTTTGGACTTGGTCCAAAATCCAATATGGCCGCTATGGCGGCCATTTTGAAAAAATATTTGAATTTTTGTTTTTGCATTTCTACATGTTTTAAGTGATTTCCAACTCCCCCCCCCCCCCCCCCAAAAAAAAAAAGTTGGAGAAAAGAACTATAACTGTCAGCACTGTTGATGTCATATTTAATGAATAAGATATAAGGTTCACTGAGTGACCCAGCAGTATTGGCGGCGGAGGTTTTGCACTCTATCGAGTGCTCCCCCTCTAGTTTTAAAGTATTATTATTTATTTATTTATTTGGGGTTTTTTTTCGGATTTGACCTCCAGTTCATGACCAAGGGTGTGGGGACTTAGGGTCACTGGATTGCCATCACATTGGTTGTGGGTTGAGATGTTGAATTTGAAAATGCACAAAGGCAGTTAAGGATTTGGATTTTAAGGTTGAGGAAGTTGGTTTTGAGAGAACTTGTGCTTTAAAAAAAATAAATTTGCAAACTCTCTCCAAAAGAGTGCTTCTATTGGCTTGTCCGTAAAACCCAGCTGGCTCATTAATGACCTGGATAGATTTATCTGCCTACCTCACCTGCTCTGGTTTACATGTGATGCTTGTCTTCACACTGGTTGACTATTCCCTGCCCTCATTTACAGGAGCTCATCGAGAATGATTATGGGTTGTACCCTTCTGTACTTTGATTCAAATTAATACGAATCTCACTTTGTATCTACTTGGTTTAAATCTTTCAATTAAAACCATATGAAACTGCCACTTTCAGTAGTGATGAAGAAGCAATAAATCTATTTGTTATAGAGCAGTTTTGATTTTCAAATAAAATTGCAAAGCACGTTACAAAGAAGAGTGAAAATTAAAAATGATACCAACAAGAGTAGAAATTGAGAAAAGAAACTTTAAGATATTTATGAACTGATGTATGCAATTTGGATTTTATCATTTTTATTTTATTTTATTATTATTATTTTTTTTTTAAGGCTGAGTTTTCCAGTCTGAGCACAACTGAAGAATGCTCAAACACCAAAAATCCTCATCTTGATGCAGGGAACAACCAGGAAATTCCAGGTGCTGAAGCTTAGTTGCTTTGCAGGAGTGTAAGGTGTAATAAGGTCAGACATATAAGAGGTAACCAATTTAGGACAAGTATGGCTTTTAAAGGTTAACATAATTTCAAAGTCTGTACATTGCTGTACAGGAAACCAGTGAGTTGATTAAACGGTTTGTATGGTATTAGCAATGAATAATAAGCCTAATCGAAAGTAGCCTGATTAATATTTGCTCATAATTAAAGTACAGTATGGTGTATGAAAATTTTTTGCAAGATGAATGTGATGTCTTTTCTTTTTTTGCTATTTGGTGAAATTAATGTCGACAATTCCTTTTTGGCAAGATGCTAAATTAAGTATTTATGCATAGCAAGTGCTGAAATCCTATTCTGTAACCTCTATAGCTCAGTGGAGATTGTATGCAGATTGAATAAGAGCAACAGGGTATAACCAGATGACTTCAGAGAAAACAGCTCCAAAAATACTCACAACAGATCATTGCAGTGGATTGATCTTAAAATGTATATATAATTTTTTTTGGTGTTTCATCTTTTCAAACCACTGTAGTCCCTTGTTGCGAGTGTGAAAGCTCCATCAAAATGTGCGCCAGGGTAGGTTGCAACTCGCATTTCACTCTCCTGCATGTGCAGCAGGTGCAAGTAAGAAGCACGTGACCAGAATATGTTAACATTTGATCGGCACAGGCTCACACAGTGAAGATGATGCACAAACTGTAAACAATGAGACATTTGATTTGTAAATTGTGAAAAGTAATGATTATCATGAGAACGACCTTGGAGCTTTTCGTATTTTGATTAATTATTATTATTATTATTATTATTATTTGTTTTGTATTGTTTTTTTTTGGTTTTTTTTCCATGGTAAATGTAATCTCATTGTTCTCAATGACATTGAAAGAAAAATCACTCATGTCAGGCATACATGTTCAACCTGCCTTTGTTTGGGTGGTGTCCAAAACCAAAAAATAGAATGCATGTTTCAGTCTCTGCTCTCGCATTTCATACAAATCAGTTGGCTTATTTCAACATTGCCATTACCAACACATTCTACAAGTACTTGGCAAGTGGTTCTGCTCGTGGCAACGGCAACGCTCCAAATACTGGCATCTTACTTGACTCTCATCCCAGGAATTGTGACCTATAGGAATTGTGCAGCATGCTGGCTATGAGAGCTGAATCTTTAACCGATCTAATCAAAGCGCATTTCAAGCTGCATCTGCATCTCAGAATGGCCAAAACGGCTGAAAAGCCCAAAAAGAAGCTGAATGTTTCACTTCTGGGTAACGTGAAGGTAAGACGGCAACTACAGGAAAGTGTCAACGAGAAGCTTGACAAATGTGATGCGGGGAACAGAGGTGGTCAGGGTATCCCACGGTGCACGGGACCTGGGTTTGGGGTGTCCCGTAGTACATGGGACCTTTTGTCCAATGTCTATCAATTTATTTGTCATTGAATAGTGGAGTGGTGGTATCCTGAAGCATGGCATTTTAAAAGCATTAATTTGAGCAGCATTACATGAGCTGTCTTGTGTACCTGTGTTGGTATTTTTAATTGTTTCGCTGACACTTGTGCATTGCTCTAATGGTCTCTTCTTGTTGAAGGGTGAACCAGGATTGATTGAAAACTATCTTCCTTGCAAGTTGTGCTTATTTCCTCTTCTTTTGGGTTCCCCCCCCCCCTATAATACATTAAAAGCAATTGTTCATTTAATGAACAGATATTCACTTGTGAATAATGCTAGTGGGTGGGGACAAAAAATAAAAATAAACAAAACATATTTGTAATTGCCCATGACACCCTTAACCATGGTTTTTTTTTTTCTTTCTTCTTCAGACAACCATAGACCACTGACCCTTCAACATTTATGGATAGTTTAAATAAAGAAAATGTGCCTCCATCTGTGATCTATCCATAAAACTCGTCATGAAAATTGGATAATTATTCAAGTTGTGATCAAAAGTGTTTTTGTTAATGAAGGTTTCAATCCCAAAAAGTAGGTCAAGGACACTAGACTATCGGGTGCACAACTTCAGTGAGGTAGGTACACGATTATGATGCAAGAACATCATGGAAGGCCAAGCGGTCTTCGATGTTCTGCCTTTTTTAAAATTTAATTTCATTATTTAAGAAAAAAATTCCCCCAGAGGCCACCACTTGACCTTGACCTTTATTTAACCTGTAGGGGTATGATGTGAATGAAGTTTAAATGTGGCTTGCTCTATGCTAGCAAGATGGCAATTTCCTTCTGATCGGACAAAGCTTAGTCAAACTTTGATGAAAAATGTCCATAATTGGGACATGACCTTAAAATTACGTTGTCAAAAATTGTTAGGCTTGCATGCATTTTATTACCATTACCGAGGCAAAATTTCATTTTGAAAGTCCTCAGACATTGGAAGAAAAACCTAAATTTCCAACCTGGCCTCCAAAGTCAGTCGCCGACTGGGAATCCTCCATCGTGCAAAGTCCTTCCTCAGCCCACCTGAGCTCCTGACCACATACAAAGCTTTTGTCCGCAGCCTGATGGAGTACTGCTTTCCGCTCTGGGCTGGTGCTCCTGCTTCCCACCTTTCTCGGCTTCACGCTGTGGAAACCGAGGCATTTTGGATCATTGTCATCTTCTGCGATGAGGCTGAGTCTTTGGGTCGGACTCTCTCTCTCTCTCTCTCCTCTCTTCTCTCTCTCTCTCTCTCTCTCTCTCTCTCCAGGCAGATCGGAGATCTTTCTGTCTTCTACCGTCTTCTCTCCCCCCCCCCACCCTGCTGTGACTGCGATTTGTCCCACAATATTTCCGCAGGGCGCTCAAGGTCCGCCAACAACCCCTTCTGGTAAAACTCCAAAATCACGAATTGCTGCTCACCTTCACACTTTCATTCCTCTTCCCCCCCCCCCCCACCTTTAGAATAAACTCCCTCACTCTGTTCAATCCCATTCTCCCTCCAGGCCTTCAAAACAGCTGTCACCACCACCTCTTATCATCCCCATCCAAATCCTCGATCTTTTCCACCCCGTTAATCCACCCCAAACCCACCTCCTTCAAATTCCCTGCTTTCCTTCCTGAAAGTCCCTGTGATGTCCATCTTGTATACCCCGTGTTTTTCCGCCCCATCCTCTCACTTCCACAGATCTCCGAATGTGTCTATTCCCCACTGTTTTGTCCCCTCCCACTCCCGCCCCTCTTGTCTCATGCCCCCCTTGCTGTGCGTTGTGTGTTAGCTCTCATACGAGCTTTGACAAGGTATACAAAAAAAAGAAGATGGTTTAATACTCTGAGGTGTAAGACCTTGCCGTTTAACCCAGAGGTATATATAATGCAAATTAAGCGTAAATGTCTCTTGCTCTCGGGTAACGATGGCAATTTCCTTCCAATCAGACAAAGTTTTCAGTTGAGTTATGGTGAAAAATGTTAATATTGCTATAAATTAGGTTATGACCTTAAATTGGGCATTACCTTAAAATTTGGCACTCCAAACACCTCTATAATGCTTTGCATTACCTTAAAATTAGGTCAAGGTCATATTGTCATCCCCGTATACTTTCTATTCGGATTATTGATGCAAAATTTAATTCTGAAAGTCCCTGCCAGCTCCGAGATGCAGCTCGGAAATTTGGAGTGTTTGGAGTGCAGGAAGAAGAAGAAGAAGAAGAAAGTTAAATGGTTGTTTAGTAATCATCGGGATCAAAGAAACTGTTACCATTAAAAATGGGGATGCTAATTGTTGAAATAAACCCTACAACAGCAATAAGCCTTCTAGTGGGGCAACTTAGCATAACAATTGTGCATTTTGTGAGGAAAGCACCAAATTTGGCACACTAGTAGCCTAACATATTATGAACAGATTGGATATTGGGCCATCTCAAAATTTTTGATGGCAGTGGAAAATGGCTGCCACAGCCATCAGCGGCTGAATTTGAGATGGCCCAATATCCAAATCTGTTCATAATATGTTAGGCTACTAGTGTGCCAAATTTGGGTGCTTTCCTCACAAAATGCACAATTGTTATGCTATATTTAGCTAAGTTGCCCCACTATTCCCCTGTGCTGTCGGGGAGGCTTAGAAAAAAAAGAAGAGGAGAAATTGTAAAGGAAAACAATTGGGTGTAAATAGAACCTTGTAGATTTGAGTAGTCATAAAACCTACAAACAATTTGAGCAAACAATCATAAGAGCAGCTTTTTATGGAATTTTTTTTTTTTATAGTGGAGAGAACAACATTTGCTCGAGGAATTATCCAATTTTATTCTTGCACGCCACTCGTGCACCAAACCGAGAGCATGAATAGAAACGAGGGAGTGCGATATTTGTGAGTTCTTTTTTTTACGATTGGAGAGGGAATATTAAGGTGGATGAATGCAAAATCTATTTTAATTGCTGAATTTGTAGGTTTTGGATTACCAGAAAGATGAAAAAGCTTTAAAATTACCGACCAATGGATTGGAGATGAAGCTTTGCGGTTTTAATATGTCACTGTTATTCATTCAGATATGTTGTGCTCTTATGCTTTTCCATATTGGAAGTATTTATGTCATGTGCAAGAAGAAAAATGCTTTAATAGTCTTTAGAATTATCTTTCATTTTTTGTTTTTGTTTTGACATTTAATAATCACGATATTTGTGTGTCAAATAGGTATGCCTCATTCTAAGCTATACACGAGTAGAGCGATCGAAGGTGATCAAACCTGCAGAGTGAATTTACTGCCTGTCATCTTCCAATTTTATCGATAATAATGCAAATTCTTATTTTGTAGTTATAGTACTCCATTTAATAAGGATTGTATTTGTTTTCCAAACTGTACAATAGTCCTCCCCTGCTGGCTGGAAAATATTTTTGTCATGCTCTCCAACATGAGTCCAGCATTACCTGTCATGATTCTCACGAATTTCCCAACCAATCAATTCCTCCTCTTCATATACCTCCCGCATCCCTATCCCTTTCTCCAAGCACTTCTGTAATGTTTCTCATCTTTCGACCCTTCCATTAACTTGCCAGGATGACAGATTGGGGTCTCGTCAGATAACTTGTGGAACTGAGGCCGCTGGACCAGGGCAGCACCAAAGTACATTTTTGAGAAAAAGTTGAATTTTTGTTTGACAATAAGGAAAGATTGCAGGAAGTTGCATCAGTTTAGGGGGCATACAGCTGTGAAACAAAACATATCCAGCACCGTTGCATCACACATTCAAATGAAGTAACATTATGCAGCTGTTATAAAGTTTATAATTTTACCAAAATCGTGCACATTATTAATATAAAAACTAGATGTGCCACTTTATAATTGTAGCAGGGTCCCAAGCCACCCTGCTTTGACCAGACATGTGACCCCCGATGCCCTTTTTGTAAAACTGAATTCAAAATTGGGATTTTAAAAATTCATTAAAAAAAATTCCACACAAAATAGTTATAAAAATGGCCACCAGACCATGTGACCTATGTTGTTTTATCAAATTATATTCCCAAAGACTTGATCATGAGAAGTTTCGCATTGATCTAGTAAGCTGTTCTGGAGAAGATAAAAGTTTAAGGTTTATGCTTCAAAAAACTATTGCTGCCAGACCATGTGACCTAATGAGGTTTAAATTTACACCTTGTATTCCTCAAGGTTAGATCATGTGCATGAGGTTTCGCATCGATCTGGTAGGCTGTTATGGAGGAGAAAATATGGATGCCTAACCACATGTCCGATGACATCATCTATTTAATTATCTCAACCAATTTATCCCAAGATCACCCTCAATTTTCCTATTTATCGGATAAGGTTTTCACATGTCAAATTATGGCTGGCATACCACTTCACTGATGACATAATCAGAATCAAGACTTATTCCCCATGGGGAGTACTTGACATGTGCCAAGTTTCAATTTTTTCCATGGAGTGTATTTGGAGAAGAGATTCAACATTCCCCCCCCCCGTTTTTTTCCCAACATGGATGCCACACCATGTGACATATGACCTCAATCGTCATTGATAGTCGCTCCAATGTTGAAAATTTTGTCAATTGGTTGCAGAGAAAATGAATTTAAAAGCAAACTTGAACTGCCACTTTATAACTGCTGGCAGTGATGAGTGGGAACCAATACATCCGGCGTTGACACAACATGGGATTGATGAGTTACGAACCAAGTTAAACAAGGTGTTCAATCTATTTAGTATATAGTTAGCCATTTTCCCTGAATACATAGTTGGTATCGGTTGAATTGGTGTTTAAATGACCTGAACATGAAGTAAAATGTTGACCCCATGATTCCACAGAGTAAGCTGGAACTCCCCCGAGTAATATGAAGTCACATACATCTTTCTATGATGTGGGTTTGGTGAGATGTTGACAGAGTAAAACGCCACATTCAATTTATTTATCATGTACAGTTATTCATCCCTCTTTCCTGAATACATAGTTGGTATCAATTGAAATGGTGTTTAAATCACCTGACCACGAAATAATAAATGTTTGGCACCATGGGTGCAGCGGGTAAACCGGGACTCGCCCTAGTCCAACGAAGCCCCACATGTGTCTCCACGATGTGGGATTGACATGTTATGGACCTGGTAACAGGCTGCGTTCCATCTGTTTATTACGTATGCAGGCGACCCTTTTTCCTGGGGCCATCATCGGTATCGATTAAATTGATACTACTCGACCCTCAAACCCATCCAGGCAGAGCCAAGTGAGCCTTATTCAAATAAAAAAAAGTTTTCAGATTCAAACAATTAAATAATTCTTGCTGCCAGACCATGTAGTCAATCAGATTGAAATTTAAAATGTACATTCCACATCTCTACTAGATCATAATTGTGACGGTTGATGTTGATTGATGAAGTCGTTCCAGAGAAAACATTATTTAATATTTTTCTTCAATCCAACATGGCTGCCAAACCATGTGGCCAATCGGGTTGAAGTTTAAAATGAAAGTTCCCCTTCATTCGATCACAATTCTGAAGTTTCATTTTGATTGATGAAGCAGTTCCTGAGGAAACATTAATATCTTCTTTCAATCTAAAATGGCTGCCAAATCATGTCATCTTCGTCAAAAAAGGTGTGGAGCTTTTTGTTTGGAATGGATAGGTGGTCACATGTGTAACGTTTTGCCTTGATCTGGTAAACCACTCTGAGGAAGTGCTTTTTTTAAAAAAGTTTTTAATTTTCAATCC
Source organism: Eptatretus atami (assembly GCA_035128595.1). Taxonomy (NCBI): domain Eukaryota; kingdom Metazoa; phylum Chordata; class Myxini; order Myxiniformes; family Myxinidae; genus Eptatretus; species Eptatretus atami. Next base: position 48,464,016 of record CM068958.1, on the reverse strand, counting down.
AATATGGCTTCCAAAGCACATGACCTTATAAGTTTAAATTCTGCCTCTAATTTGTCAGGGAATCACACTTTTTTTGAAGTTTCATGTTAATTGGATAAGGTGCATTTTTTCTATCCCAGATGGCCATCAAACTACGTGACTTGTGATGTCATGATATTTGTGGTTTTGCTTTGAGAGAATAAGTGGTTCCAGAGAAAACATTATTTCATATTTTTGTTCAATCCAATATGGCTGCCAAACCATGTGACATTAATTATTTGTGAACATGCTCGTATCCCCTCGCCTTTGGGAAGGTGTGCAAAGTCTCACCTCAATCTGTCAAGCCATTCTGGAGAATATTTTTAAGGTTTCAGGGCAATTCAAATATGGCCACCAAAACATGTGACCGATCAATTATTCATAAACAAACTGGTACAACCATGGCTTGGGGAAAGTATCGCCTCAATCTGCTCAGCTGTTTCAGATTTTAATTTTTTTTTATATTTTCAATCCAATGTGGCTGGCAAACCACATGAGCTATTGCATCATAAATTTATAGTCTGCCTCTACTTGGGAATGGGATCACGCTTGTGAAGTTTCGTGTTAATCGGATAAGGTGTGGTTTTTCTATCCAAGATGGCCGCCAAACCACGTGACTTGTGACATCATTTTTACCCTATTTGCAGCAATGGTGTCAGATGCTTGCAAAGTTTCGCTGCAATAGGATAAATGGTTTCAGAGAAAACATTTATTTTTCTTCAATCCTATATGGCTGCCAAACCATGTGACCTATGTCAAAGCAATGTAACTTTTTGTTTGCCATGGACAGGCAATTGTACCTGTGAAGTTTCACCTCGATCTGTTTGGCC
>CM068958.1:48444330-48454705 GCA_035128595.1 Eptatretus atami | reverse complement strand
GGGGGGGGTGATGCAGATGATTGACCCACAATAAAATAGAGGGGTTGATGGGCTTCTGGGGACTTTTCCGACAGGCACCAACAATGTGTGGGAGTAAATAAAATGCCACAGTACATCCTGTAGATCATTAGCTGGTGATGGTTTTGATGTGCGGTGAGACATGTGCGGTGTGACCTCGGGAGTTATTTCAGTGGTTCTGATTTGTTTTTGTGGTTGTGGATTCTTCGTTTTGGGACATTGTGGTTTAACGAGCGATTTCTGATCGTCTGTAGATGTAATTTGATGATACGTTGAGTGGTCATGGGATGTGGAAGACTTGTTGCTTTTTGCTTGATACTGAAATTTTTATTTTATTGTTTTTGAACCTGCTGTTTATGTCCAGATTTGACACGGCTAACGTGCGTATTGCAACCCTTTGCTCTTCATTTGTCTATTGCTGATGGTATATTTCCATGTGCTCAGATTTAATTGTAAACCTGTGACTTCACTCCATCTAGAGCATATTTCTCCGGCTTCAAATGTGGACTAGCGCCCTTAGAAGGGCCTCCCGGAACCTGCGCTCGCAGTAGGCAGGTGGCAGTTCGGACGGAAAGGCAAAACGAATTTGCCTAAGCATTACAACATTTAATATTCGTATCTGTTTGCAAACACCAAAAGGAAATCTTATATCTGATTAATAAAAGGGAGCACAAGTTTTAACCTTTTGTGAGATGACACCGATGGAGTGATGGATGGGTGCTCGCCCGTGCCGGGTGCTATTCGGGCACTGCGAGTATTGCAAACAGGCAGGTGAGTGTGGAGTTTGTGCTTCACAGACAAACGTGTGGTTTTATGTGTATTACCAGTTACTGTGAATCTTGTAAATGTATGGAGAGTTGTGTGCGCTCATTGGTGACGTGGGCTCTCTGTAACCACCTGCAGGTGTGTGGATCCTTGCTCGATGACGAATTTGGAGACCTTACCTGCTTCCCTGACTGTGTCCGGGGAAGGACCCTTGGACGGTGAGCCAGTGGAAATGAGTCAGCTGGTCCTGCCCTGTCATGCCAATCACCGTGGAGAGCTCGGCCCAGGACAACTTCTCAAGTGGATGGACATTACTGGCTGCCTGGCAGGTGCATTGTTCAGTTAGACCTTGAAAACCAGACTGCTCCAAAAACTACAACCCCTAAGTGTTGTACAAGCTCAGCTCAGCATTTTGAGCTACAAGTGCAAGCTGAGCATTTAGAGCAGCAGATGCTCAGGTGGATATTTACCCTAATTGAGTAATTTCTGGTTAAACGAAAGGTAACATGTTTCAGCAAGGTAAGGTGAAGAGATGGCAATGAGGAACATAAGGGTGGTGTCGACAATCAAAGGGTATTTTAGCAATTTACAGCTGCTTGTAATTGGGGGCAATTTACCCTCACCGAGAAGGGTTGTAATTGTTTGAAAGTTGTTGATTGCACGAGGTTCAATCTATCCTTTTGTCTTTCACTTTTCAAAGCTGAAACGTTTCGTTTAGCGTGTTTGTTGTTGAATTTTAACTTTTATTCGGGTTCTTCTTTGGGGTGGTGGTGGAAGTAGATGGGGGTTGCAGTCACAGCCTAAGGGTGGATCTAGCATCCATTTTGAGCAACCAATTTCAACATAATTGTATGTAAATAAACAGATGCACCTAAAACGAAATTTCGTTTCATTTCCTTTAATTGGATTTTGGAAGAAAAAAAAAAATTTGCACTCTTCCATCCAATGCTTCAATCAGGTGGTGCATCACCATCTCATCTCATTCCCCATCCCTGCCCATGATCTTATCTCTCCCATTAACCTTACCTCGCCTAACGCTATTACATTCAGGTTAGTTTCATTCCCTCCGTTTTACTTTTCTTGTTTGTTGATTCCCTTGCTTGTATCCAACTGTGGCCCACCATTAGTACGTTGCCTTTTACTCTCTGCCATCTCTTCCATGAGCTTGGATCTTGTATTGAAAAATATTCGGATTCGACTCGTGTGGCCACAAGTTAGAGAGACCATGACAGCAAAAATGTTTCCAAAGAGGTTCGGAAAGTATGGCCTTTGACCTTTGTGCCTGATAAAACCGGAGAAGCTATTGTGTGCGTGATGGCGGTTTTGGAAAATCTTGACCTTGTTGTATTTTGGTTTTTCTTCAATCTCTCTTGTGAAACAATTCTGGGATGTCAATGTGAGATGTGCAAAACCTGTTTTGGACAAAAAATGCACCACATATCAGTCTAGAATGCAAATGTAAGAAAAGGTTTGTTGAGGCAGGAACAGTGTATTGTGGTTTTGGAAGGCTGTGTGTGCCATCATGCATTTGCTTAAGAACACAGATTCATTCATTCTGCTGTTGGATATGTGTGTGTGTGTGTGTGACTTGCAGCAGAGAAGCATGCTGGAATGTTGTGTGTCACAGCTTCGATGGATGACATCCATTTTGAGCAAACTATTAGGTGAGCCTCCACTCTTCTCCTTCCCCGATCCAAACCCGTCGACTAGAAAATAAATAAATGCCAGTTTGTGGTGTTGGTTGTGTGTGTTGTGTGTGTGTGTCGTTGATTAGTATCTACATATGTGGGTTTCAGAATGTGGAATGGAGTCCTCCCAGGGCAGGCTCAAAGCATCCACCTTCATTTCAGTAAGGGGTCATGATTCATGGACCAAGCTGTGATGTTTTCTGTTCTCAAAGGTTTTTGCCGAGGACTCTCTTCAGGATCGTCACTGAGCCCTGGGCAGCTTCCAAATGAAGTTTGTTTGTAATAATATTCTCGGAGATGGTTTTAGCTCACCTGTAAAGTAGTTCCAGGGAGCTTATGGGATGGCGCTCCGTCCGTCCATCCGTCCACAGATACTTGCAACTTCCTCTCAGAAATTACACATACGATTTCAATGAAATTTGACCACAACCTTCATCACCCGTGATGACATAAAAAAATGGGGTCCATAGAGGGAGTTTGTGGTTGGGGGCGGGGGGGAGTAGGTTGCCTCCCCAAAGAGGTATTTGCTTTCTTCTCAAACGATACACACAATTCTGATGAAACGTCACGCCAACCTTCATCACCCATGACGTATCAAAGTTTGTTCAGGACATTAAAATAAATTGGTGTCTAAGGGCTTCTATGGGGGAGGGGGGGGTTGCCCCCCCAAAATGTGTAATTGCTTTCTTTTCTGAAACCACACACACAATTTTGATGAAATTTGACCACAACCTTTATCACCCATGATGTACCAAGGTTTGTTCATGGCATTAAAAAGTAAATCCTTAGGAATTTACTTTCTCTATTATATATTTTATGAGTCCTCCATGCCGACCAGTCCATCCATCCATTGGGACCATACTCTGCAGAGCGTTGGTGCTGCCTAAGTAGTCTCCTTGGCTATTGGTTGCAATCCTGGACAGATTGCCAAGCTGGCACTCATTTTGCCGACCTCAGAAGGATGAAAGGCAGAGTCAACCCATCCATCCATCCATCCATTGGGACCATACTCTGTGCAGAGCATTGGTGCTACCAAAGCAGTCTCCTTGGCATTCGACACAATCCTGGACGGGTCGCCACTCCGACACAGTATACCAGCTGCTGGCACTCATTTACCTCAGAAGGATGACAGGTCAAGTCAACCCCACCTGGTATTAATTCAACAGCAAATGGGGATTTGAGCTCAGGATCCTAGGATCCCAAGCCCACCACTCTAACCATTAAGCCAACACCAGGCATTGCCTCCCAGTGGTTGCCTCATCTTATCCAAGCACTACCAGGTGAGCACCCAGGGGTATTGCCCTGATATTTAATATCTCTGTGAGGTTCTTTGACATCATTACTGTAATTGCAGCTATGACTGGTACAACTTTGGCATTCTTCAGCTTCCAGGATCTTCTCACTTCATTCTCGATTTTGGTGTTTGGTCATTTTCTTGATTTCTGCATCGTTTAGTCCAAAATCACTGCTATTACCACCTCACTAAGCAATGTCTTTTTTTTATTTTGTACCTCAGCATGATATCTGGTCGCAATGCTTTGTTTTTGATGTTCAAGCTCGATGGGATCATTCTGTCCTAGTACGTGAGCTGTAGGTACTTCCATGTTTTCAGTGATTACTTTTGGTTCATGTTCCCACAATTTTTCTCGAGCTGGGACATCAAAGCTTTTGCAGATGTGCTTGTGGATTACTTTATAAACTCTGTTGTTTTGTGTGTACAGCTGTTCTGACATGAGTGTTTTTGTGTGTATGCTCGGTCATCAAGCATAACTTATCATTCTCTTTACTAACCCCACCTCCACCCCTCACCTTTCTCTCCTCTTTTTTTTCTTTTTTTTCATATCTCTCTCTCCCTCCTCTCCCTCTCTCTCTCTCTCCCTCTCTCTCCCTCTCTCTCCCTCTCTCTCCCTCTCTCTCCCTCTCTCTCCTCTCTCTCCCTCTCTCTCCCTCTCTCTCCCCTCTCTCTCCCTCTCTCGCATCCCTCCCTCCCATGGTTTAGCAACGTTTGGTGAGCATAGCTCTCCCCACCTCCCCCCCCATTCCTTGCTCTTCCCTCCCCCCTCCCCCCTTCCAAGCTTCCCTTCCCTCCTGCCTCCCCTCTCTCCCCTCCCTCTCTCCTCTCTTCCTCTCTCCTTTCCCTGCCTCCTCTCTCAACCCCCTTCCTTCATACTCCGTCAGTGAAGCGACGGGTTGTATTTGCTCATTTTAAATAATTTTAGGATCCTAGTGCAAGGCATTTGTTGTGTAATATGGAATGTAATTCAAATTACAAAGGAAAACTCGAAAATGAAATTATCTGTACGAGTCGGCAACATTCATCATTGGGATTTGTTAATTATGGCCAAAAACAAGCACTGCACAGTTAGCCTCTGATGTTTAAGTGTATGTGCCAAGAGGTTTGTTTGACATCAGTATCATAGGGTGATATACTGATTCTGGCTCACTTTTCCCCATGTAAATGAATGGGGATTTTCAGCGATTCACTTTTTTTTCCCTAAAAATAAACCCCCTTTTTATCCGTTTTTCCCTGCTGTGCAGGGGTTTGGTTTTTGTGAGGCAATGTTTATGGCCGTGCCCTTCCTGGACGCCTCTTACAACACAGGGATATGGTACACCTATTCTAACCGGGCATACACCGGGACCAGTACACTGGTACTCACTTCGCCGACTCGGATGGATGACAGCTGAGTCAACCCCCTGGTGTTAATTCAGCAGCTGAGCGGATTCGAACTCGGCACTGGGATCCCAAGCCACCACCTAACCACTACCAACACCAGCTTTGTATATTATATATATAACAGCATAACCGCTCCCTTTAAACCATCAGGAGATCCTCTAATATTATATGTCACAAATACACTGCATGGCTATTTGGTTATTGTCATCTTGACTTCATCTTTTAACCTAGTGTGCACAATTCTCCTTATGTTCAAATAATTGAATGACATATTTATTTCCCTTAATATTTATGACACAAAAATCCAGTCTTAATATATCTTTAATAACAAAACATTTATACTTATTTTTCAAGATACCCTTTGTGTCCATTACGGAAATCGTGATAAACTCTACTTCTCATAGATCTCATCTGACCACCTCCTGAGCCACATATCATTTTGAGAATATAGTAAATTGTTTTTCCATTGTTCAATTGATAACCATCGAAGTTTTCAGTCCATTGAAGATATTTATTTTTTTCTTTACATCCTCTAACTTACTAGTTTTTAAATTGATTCGCTTATTTGTTTTATTTACCTTTGTTTTCGTTATTTTTTCAATAAGACTTATTTGATATTTTTCACATTCATTATGTTTTCCATTTATATACCAAGACTGAGATTTTCTCCACTCTTTAGTTTGATTAATACTTGGTTTAACCATTTATATATTGTGAAAAAACGTGGCGGTAGCCTTAAAAAACCCTAACCCATCTTCCCATTGTTAAAACACAATCTATCTATACACTCTTTCATACAATATCCATATGGAACACAATCTATTCCATTATCTAAAATAATCTCTTATCATCAAAGGCTCCTAATGCTTTTTATTTACTTCTTCACTATTATAGTTATTTTATTAACTTCTTATTGTATTCATTTTCCTATATTCTTCTTTCTTATTCATCAAACAATTATATAATTTCTAAAAGTTATTGATTTCTTTATTATATTTCTTTATTCCCTTAACCTCTTATCATCTGATCCTGATCACCATACTTATAAGCATATGCCTTTGCTCTCAATCCAATAAACTCACTCATTACTTTTCCACCCAACTCATCCTTAAACTTACCAATAACCTTTTCATTCTTTTTGGAAAATAACTCGTCTTCTTACTAAAATTACTTGTATCATAACTCCAATATTTTTCTTCATATTTTATAAACATCATCAGTTTTTATATCTAGGATAAAACTATCAGTCCATATACAACAATGAAACATTTTCACCATACTCTTTCTTTAGAGCCATTATACAAATAATCACATCTAATATCTTTGATAAATCAAGAACTGCTGTTCCAATATAAATTGGTTTATCCATTACAATACTTTCCTTTTCCATATGAATAGCAGAAAGTTCTCTGAAAAAACCTCCTCTCTTAAAATTGGTTTATTTATTAATCTCGAAGCTTCTTTCCAAGATGTTGCAAATCTAATGTTTTGCCTGTTTCTAACATTCTCCATTGTCTTTCCAAAGACAGCATTATTCATCAATTATTAGAAATCCCCTTCAAATTTACTTTTGTATTGCTCTCATATCTGTATTGAATTTAATATACTTTTTCATCCAAGGACTTTGTTTAATTTTAAAACTCTATGAATTTTAGCTACTCTCAATCCTTCTCTCAAAAACTGTTTCAAGCTTCTCTGATGCAAAACATATCCCTCTTTATCATGAAGTTGTTAATAACTTTTCTGTTGATTTGCCTTTAATATTAAAACTTTTATGATAATCACTTAACCATTCTTTCTTTGGGGTTTTTCTCACATGCAAAAGGAAGGTCTTTATGCTTATTATGAAGATCACTCGGGTACCTCAAATCAACTTCAAAATAATAACCTTCTTCTTCCTCATTCAATTCCCTTGAGAAGAAATAACAATATTCATCAAAGCCTTTCATAATCCTTTTCTTCACCACCTCTATTTACCATAAGGCAGAGATTGAGACTTTGCCCATCCATACAATTATTTGCATCAAAATACATCAAATATTACTATCTTTTTCACTATCATAATTTGGAAGATATTTATTATTGCTTTAGCATATCTTTTTGAACATACTTGTGATATTCCACTCTCTTAGACTCTCAATCATCAAAAGCATATCTCATCACTGATTAAATCTAGATCTTGTTTTGTCATTTTCAACATTTGCACTCCAAGCTAAACCAGGAGCTGTGAAATAGTGAGCAGGATCTAATCCATAACAATTTTTATTATGACAGAGTGATCTAAAGCTTCAACACATCAGCTAACAATAAAACATCTGTTTTTAGATACAAATCATGATATCTCCAAGGTTCTTTATCTTAAATATTTCCAAATTTCTTGTGCGTGTTTATATCCTTATCACTTATCTCTTCTTCATAAAGGTTATTATAGAAACTTTCTTTTGAAGGAAGTTGTGTTTCTTTAAATCTCTAATAATGAATTCATATAATCATAAGGATAAATTCCCTTCCTTGTAAGAATTTCTCTTACTTTGAATTTCATTCTTGTTTGAATTTCCTCTCGAGTTAGAATTTCCTCTTTAATCAGAATTTCCTCTTTAGTTAGAATTTCATTCATTGTTTGAATTTTCTTTACAATTAGAATTTCATCTTCAGTAAGAATTTCTTCATTAATTTCCTCATTAATTAGAATTCCTCTTTACTTTGAATTCTCTCTTTAATCTGAATTTCTCCTTAGTTAGAATTTCCTCTTTTGGAAAGAATGAATTAAGATTTGGAAAAGAGCCTGTGGAGTTAGATTTGATGCTAGGTTGGCTAGTGGTGTTCCCATAAACTTGTAAGAATCTAGAACCTAATACGAGTTATAGGTTTTGTGAATATCATTTTTGCAAATGAAATATACTTTTGACTTGTGTTTGTTTATGGCAGAAATATTCCCTGGTGTTTTTGAAAGTTCATTTATAAATAGATGTGTACATAGTTGGCGGTTGTGAAGAAAGACTGGAATAAAGAAGGTAATTTATAATTAAGATTACAACAGGAATGAGCGGACTCTATATTTACCAGTAAGATGACAATGATCCTAACTTTAGACTCCTCAATTTCCTCCTCAACAAATATGACAGATATTGTTCTTTCTAAATTCTAATTTTTCTTCTTTGGTTAATTTCATCGGTTCATTTGTTTCTTTCATTAATTTAGTTAGTCTTATACAATCCTTTTCTAATCGTTTTACAAACTCTTGTGAAGCATTTTTTCCACGATAATGTTCAAGTTTATTATACTTTTTCTCCACAGATGATTTGATATAATAACAGAAACCACAAGGAATATGTTTTTGATATTTATTTGTATATGATTCTTTTGGATTAGGAGAAGCAGTATTTATCTTTTTAGGATACATTCAAAATCAGCGTATATCACAAATGGGTGCATGATAGATTTATTATAATCTTCAAATAAATCTTTTTACCAGGTTTAGGCATTGTAATTACAGCTGATTTATGATTACTACAATATTTTGAATGTTGTTCTAATCGTTCTTTTGTATGAATGAATTAAGACATCGCTTACAAGGATATATTTTGTTTGCTGTTCTGAATACCTGAGAAGAGATTAATCTTGATAAATTATTGATGTATGTAATGTGAATTCTTTCCAACACTAAAATATAAAAGATCAATGTGTGTTCTTCATTTTTATAGTTGTTTGAAATTATTAATATTTGAACTTTGTTTGTATCCGTTAATCCGTATACATTAATAGAAAGATTATTCTTTTCTCTAAATTTAGGAATATCTGTTAGTGGCATTGGGAATTTAAAATCTTTAATGTCCAAGGTATTCTCATATTTCATATATTGTTTACTCTTTCTGAATTACATTTTGGTGGATGTAAGTGAGCAAGAACAGACCAGAGAAAACATTTATTATCATTGTTCTTAATATTAACAACTGCCTTCTTTAGTTTTATTCTTTGGTAATTCAATATAAGAAGAAGCTTTCAGAGGGTTTGATTTTAGAATGTGTATATCTAAAAAGATGATTTTTTTAAATGTTAATCCACTTCCTACACTGTATATTCAACATCTCCTCTTGTCTTGATAGTTCTTCATAACCCACTATTCAAAAAATCTTGAAATGATGTTATAAAATAAAGATCTGTTCTCGTATATAAGGAGTTTGTTCTTCATCTTGTCTTTTCATATTCATTTTCACTCCATATAAAACTTTAAAGTTTTCATTTCTTAATGTCTTTTTAATAACTTTTTCAACATCAGGTTTCACTATTTCAATTGATTCAGTTATTGATGATGGAGGGTTCTCCAAATTGAAAAATCCTTATTTTTATATGTCCTTTAAATCCCCATCAGTGTTTTCAATATAATAGTCTCCTTTACTTTAAACTCATTTTTCTTGTGTTTTTTGATTCAAGATGTCTGTTATAACTACTCTTCAAACATCCTTTGAGCAGATATCACAATGTTTTCTTTCCAACTCAAGAGGAGATATTTGATGAAATAGATTAAATTGTGTTTGTTGGTTCGGAGGTGTTTTCTATAATGTTTATATTCGTGATTACAAACATCGCAGTACGTTGTATTCACCATATTTATATATAAAACTTTGCTTAAACTAAAATTTTCTTGATGAAATTTCGTTTATTTTACAGGTGAATCTGTGCTTAAAACCATTTTATCCTCCAACTTTTTTCACTTAATAAATACAATGTTTCAAGACACAAAGACAAGTTTCAATCAATCTTTCATTTGTAAAAGATACTGAGAAATATGTCAAGGATGTAAAATTGAACAAAGATAAATATAACAACTATTGATAAAACAATTATGGTGGATTGATGGAGTTCTTCAATTTCCTTCAGTGGAAGGGCTTTTAGTATACCTGGTAGAACATCAATTAAAGTATCTCTAACAAAAGTTTCTCCTCTCCTTCTGGCAATATATTCAAAACTAGAAAAAGCAATGAAACAAGAAAAAGTATCAAAAAACAAAAACCTTATGGATGAAGCTTTAAAAAGAAAAGATAAGACCATCTGTAATATGCAAGGAGAAATTTGTATTTTTTCAACAACCCTAAAGATGTAAATCCTGATGAAATAAAGGATGTTAATATATCAGGTGAAATGACATTTCGTTCAATAGTAGTTAAGGATCATTTTAAAATTACCTTTAATATAAAAAATGTTGTAGTTGAATCTGGTAATGAAA
>CM068958.1:48408022-48421147 GCA_035128595.1 Eptatretus atami | reverse complement strand
GAAAGGATGAGAAACAAATTAGTGGAAGTGGTTGAATTGTAGATTTGCTGAAAAACTTGAAGGTCTGCCTGATAAAGCAAGATTGTTAGTTGAGATATGCTTTCTTCTATTGCACAAGCAGGTGTAAAATTAACAAAAAGAGGTAATGGATTATATCTTTCTAATAAATAAATGAGCATTGATGAGTGGTTGGAAAAATTTGAAAGAATACAACATCAAATTTACAACTTGTCAAATATTGTAAGAAATTAAAAATTCATAATGTGGTTATTTGTATGAGAGATGAATTAACAAATGTGCCGAAACATACAAAGAATATTATTATGAACTTAGAAGATAATCATGGGAACGGTTCTCTTGGGTTTGTATTTTTAATAGTCAAGACAAATATTATTTTGATAGTTTTGGTCTTCCACCACCTGTTGAAGTTATAAAATTCTTACAGAATGGTGTTTATCAAACATTTCAAGTCCAAGAATTAAATTCTAAGTTTTGTGGTCAATTATGTCTATATGTGTTATTTCAACTCAACAAAAATAAAAAATTTTATGATATTATTTTTAATCTAATATAAATGACTTATGTTGGTAAAGATGGTTCTATCTTTGGTGTATCTCAAGAACTGGATATTGATTTATCAAATTATTACACAAAGGCACAGGCTGAACGACATAAATATAATATAACCAAAAATATTAATATGAAAAATGCCTATAAATAAAAAATTATCCAAGCCCGACTGACGCGAATGACTTGGTGAGATTAAGCGATTTATCACAATAATATCCTTAAATAAAACGGCCGTGTATTCCAAAGATACAGAAGTGTTGATATTATCTCCAGGTCATACAGAATTCACAGTTCGAATTAAAATAAATTTTTATAAAGAAGGGCGTATCATTTGTATGAGAATAGAACAATGGGGGTATGATATGAATGATTTAGGGTATAATTGGTCATTTAAAATTAACCTCGAAGACCTGGAACAATTAAATCAGTCTCGTAAGGAAGAATATTATCCACTTGGTATCGAGAATGAGTTTTGTGGAGCACGATTAGTAAACAACAAATAAAAATTTAATAAGGGTAAATATAATAATGGTTTTGCCCTTGTTTATCTCATGAAAACAGAAAAAACAGGATTATATGTAATAAGTAGGGAAATACAAAATGATTTAACTATGGGAAGATGGGGAGGTGTTTCGTGTCATAATATTATTCTAACATATATTTCTAATACATAAATGACGGTAAGAAGGCTTCAAGAAAATTATCATTTCTGTGTCCAAGCATACCTTCAAGAAAAGGGTATTCGGTATTTTAATAAATATGTTCTACAACATAAGAATGAGGTATTTTCAATAAAAGATTGGCTTTATGCTGATGTTGATAAACCGACAACTTTAGATTTAATTAGAATGTTAAATAATGAAAAAATTATAAAGTTAAGAAAACGAAAGGCTCTTTTAGAAATTCAAAAGAAATTTTATTGGTTTCCTGTTGTAAAAAAAATATATTTTGGATACAGGATAACAAGAATCCTGATGAATATATGTATGATATTCTATGGGGTGTAAGTGATTCAAGGATAGTAAGGGATGAGGAAGGAGTTGAAGAGAGAGAAGGAGGAGAGGGAGAAGAAAGAGAAGGAGGAAAGAGAGAGAGAGGGAGGAAAGAGAGAAGAGAGAGAGGGAGGAGAGGGAGGAAAGAGCGAGACAAAATAAATATCAAATATGGAAACCAGTGAGATTAAAAAAAGATTGGTTGTATTACAGAAAATAACTCAACCCACCGAGGAGGAAAACGAAGAATTGACAAGTCTATTTGCAATATTTTCAACAAGACTATTGACATCGTTTTCAGGGAGAGGATATTGATGTTAATTAAAGTTTTTTTTCTTAATAAATGGAGGAGAGAGTGAAGGATTTCTAAGGATTCTTTATGTTTTAAAATAAAGATTCAAATGTGCATGTTGGAAACTAAAAAGGTTTTTGCACTCTGCAGGAATTTTTCTCATAAATAAATGAGTTTTGTCTCAAATGTAAAAAAAAACTAATACTAAAAATATTTCATATATTAAAAGTAAAAATAACAGGGTTATACAAAAAGGTATATGTTCGGTGTGTGGTTTAAAAAAAAATCAATTTATCTCCAAACACAAACTCGGAGGAGATATACAAAAGTTTTTATCAGGAGTAAATTTACAACTACTGGAATACCAGGGGAATTACATCTACCAGGGTATTCTTTCTGTGGTCCAGGCACAAACTTGGAAAAAGATTAGATGAGGCAGACAATCCTAAATCCTGGAGTAAGCCTATCAATAGAGTTGATGAAGTGTGCATGAGACACGATATTGATTATGGGAATACCACAAGTTGGAAGAAAAGCATGAAGCCGATAGAGAAATGTTGTATAATTTGTCTCTGATACAAAATCCAACCTTGAGAGAAAAAGTTGATCGGTTCATCGTGAAGAAGATGATCAGTGCTAAATTGAAACTTGGACTTGGAAATTCAAAAAACTTATAGACTCTAATGATGTCATTAAGATTGAAGAGCAATTAGCTGATGAATTACATAAACCAATATTCACAAAGTTTCAGAGAAGGAAAGTTTATTCCAAGGAAGTTGATTATATCTGTCCGCTGATTTGATTGAACTCAATAATGATAAGGGGTACAAGTATGCTTTAACCGTTATTGATTTGAGGAGTAGATACGCGTGGGTTGTCCCATTAAAAAACAAAACAGGTATACTCTTTGTTAGCCTTTCAACAGATATTTCATAAAAGTAAGAGAAAACCGAAAAATTGTGGACTGATGAGGTGAGAGTTTTATAACAAGACATTTATGAATTTTCTAAAAAATAACAGTATTACATTTCAGTACCTTTAATGAAGGGAAGGCCGTTGTTGTGAACGTTTAATCGTACCTTAAAAGAGAGACTATATAAAAAATTCACACAATCGGTTCACAACAATGGTTATCTTTTATTCAGGATATTGTGGATAAGTATAATAACACGATTCATACGTCAACAAATATGAAACCATCAGAAACATTTACAAAATTAAAATATGAAAAAGAGATTAATGTCAGAAAACCTAAGTTCAAAGTTGGTGATATCGTAAGAATATACAGGTGGAAATCTCATTTTGAAAAAGGTTTTCGTAAACGATGGACTAACGAACTTTTTAAAATTGTTGATGTAATAGATACGGTTCCTTGGACTTATAAAATATATGATTTGGAAGGGGAAGAGATTTTAGGTTCATTTTATTCACAGGAATTACAAAAGACAAAGATAAATTGAAATTTTTTGACTCCACCCACACAAGCCCCGCCCCACACAAACCCCACACAAACCCCACCACACACCCTCACAAGCTCCAATAAATTGAAATTTTTTGACCTCCGCCCCGACCCACCACACAACCCACACACAAGCTCCACACAAGCTCCACACACACACAAGCTCCACCCACATTCATCATATTCACATAATTAGTGATTAGTTAATTAGTTCCCCACACACAACATGTTTATTTAATTAAAAAATTATCCACCCATCCACACAAGCTCCACTCATCCACCCATCCACCCATCTCTCCACCCATCCATTGATCCACACAAACCTCATCCACATTCGCCCCTCCCACATAAGCTCCACCCACATAAGCCCTGCCCACTAAACCCTCCCACACAAGCCCCCACCCCCCTGTGCGCCCCCCACTTGACCACCCACACAAGCCCTCCCACACAAGCCCCTCCCCCTCATCCCACCTTTGACCCACCCACACAAGCCCCTCCCACACAAGCCCCCCCACACAAGCCCCTCCCAAACAAGCCCCACCCCCTCATCCCCCCTGTGCGCCCCCACCTTTGACCCACCACCTCCCTCATCCCACCCCACCCTTCCCACACACACACGGGGAGGGGAGGAGTGGGATGGGGGGGTGATGGGTCATTGGGGAGCGCACCTACCCCCCCCCTCCCCCCTCCTTCATGTCTTGATTCTCTTTTTATAATTCAAAATCAGATAATTGTAAGGAAAGCATTTATAATTAATCAACATTGATAATATTAAATATCAGTTGTAAAAACAGATGAATATATCCAAGCAGTCTGCTTCAAATGTCTTGAGTGTCAGGTCAGATTCCTGCAGACGATTAACTTGCGCACTCGGTTCATCAGGCAGGTGTTAAAACTGAAAAATAATAAAAAAAATAAATGTGTTAAAACTCAGGACACATATTGACAGACAGAGACAGATATAGAAATGAACACAGAGATAAGCAGATATACATACACTCACACTGCACGTGTGTGTTTCTCACCTTGAATTAGGATCTTTCAAGATTATCTGAGATAACAGTAATGTCTTCCAGTCGGTAATTATTTCTCTCATTTCTCCCCTGAAAATCTGAATCTCTTGTACAAAATCAGACATCTCTGCCCAGACATCGTGTAATTCGGATAATTCATTTTCAACATCAGCGATCAACGATGTTGTTATTGGAGACAATCTGTTGAAATTTTAAAAAAAAACAATATATATTAGTCATCCAGTGATTTAATTAATAATCGGTTGCTTCATTGTGATTGTCAGAGAAATAATACAAACAAACTTACCGATATTTTAATGGATTCTCCTCTTCAGACGAGAAACAGTTCATGTTTCAATCGTTTCTCAACAGGACAAGATGAGAAAAATTATAAAGCATTCAGACAAAGTTTACGACTGACGGCTCATTTATAAAACAACGAAAGGAAATGGTCTGACCTAATGTTGGAATTTTTTTCAGGGCGTGTGTCCACACGGGAAATAACATTTCCGGCGAGACAGCTTAGCTTGGGAAATGCGTGGGCGATACATTCTCAAACAGTTTAACCCATTTTTAACACAAAATGAAAATGCTTTGAATGATTTTTGATAAAACTTACGTTTATTAGCCTGTTAGTGTTCTGATTTATAATATAACTACGAGGTCTTGTTTCTCACAGAATACTTCCTCATTTTATTCACGAACTGAACTGAAAATATTTAAAATAAAACTTCCCCATTCGTTGACTCACCTTTGAGTGAAGTAAGAGTCAGAGGGGGGGTTATAGGTTCAATGTGTGAGCTAAACAATATGCATTGGTTATTTGAAAAAGAGTGTCCCTAGGTTAAAAGGGGAGACAAACAATATAGCCTGGTTATATATATAATATATATATATATATATATATATATATATATATATATATATATACACAAAGCCTGGTTGTTGCTTAGTGGTTAGGGTGGTGGCTTGGGATCCCAGTGTCCCGAGTTCGAATCCCGCTCAGCTGCTGAATTAACACCAGGGGTTGACTCAGCCTGTCATCCATCCGAGGTCGGCGAAGTGAGTACCAGTGTACTGGTCCCGGTGTATGCCCTGGTTAGAATAGGTGTACCATATCCCTGTGTTGTAAGAGGCGTCCAGGAAGGGCATCCGGCCATAAAACATTGCCTCACAAAAAGCCAAACCCCTGCACAGCAGGGAAAAACGGATAAAAAGGGGGTTTATTTTTAGGGAAAAAAAAGTGAATCGCTGGAAAATCCCCCATTCATTTACATGGGGAAAAGTGAGCCAGAATCAGTATATCCACCCTACTGACATCTCCTATTTCTGGAGCCATGTGATGATTTGATCTTTGCTTTCCGAATGATCTTGTACTGTAAACCGCAAAGACCCATCAATTGTCCAGCTGTACGAACACATCGCCCAAAACTTTAGTCCCAAATAATGACAGAGTTTGAAAATGTTAAGGTGTATCTATATGTCTGTGTTTCACAGGGTTGGACAGGCAGTGCTCATAAAGGCAAGGGTCAACAGGGCTTTCAACACCAGCTTGGAGGTGAGTGGTGGCTGATTTTTGTGCAGGTTTTTGTTTATGATCATTCTGTAAATATGACACATGTTGTCTATGGGAATTTTGCATTGTTTGGTTAGTTGTAGAAGTCTTTCAAGCACAGCTGTCATATAGTTACATCAATTAGCACATGCAACATTTGGCTATGCTACATTAGTGCCTGGGATTGATACTTACGTATCATGCTAATTTGAGCTCCAAAATTCACACCCCAGCATCTCTTGTGTCACGATATCTACCCATTAGCAGTTCATAAGTTATCTCGAGTACGGTTCACAAGGCCTGGGATGACGACTGATCATACTTTCACTGTCCATTCCGAATGAGTGAGAGATTGATTATTTTAGCACCATCAGCCACTGTACCACATTTTTGTACCACCACCACCACCACCACCACCATCAGCATCTGCATTCCAGAATACAGCTTCACTACTTATAATGGCTAGTGGTGGGATGTTTTGAAATACCATTCTGTAATGATAAACAAATGGAGTTCCGGATGTCTGGTTATTGTGCAACATTTCTCTGGCTCATCACAGGTTTGTGGAGCGAATATTGCAAAATCCAGATGTGAGTGTAATCGGGGCACATTACTCCACTTCCTATAACAGCTGTAATTGCTTGAAAGTTTATCATTGCACTTGTCTCAACCTCCCTATTTCTCACTTCGTAAAGTTGATGCGTTGGTAGTTGAGCACGTTTGATGTTTAATTCCAAGTTAAATTTGCGTCGAGCTGGTCGGTGGAAGTGTAGCTTACACGTAGAGGTGAAGAAAAAGCTTGAACTGAAATTGGACAAAGTTCTTCTCTGTGTCTTTTCTTTTTTTTTCTTCTTTTTTTCTTTTTTCTTCAAAACTTTGAGTGCTGTACTTTGTTTGCGAGAGTTTTCCAGGAAGGGTAGTAGAAGCAAGAACAGTTGATCAGTTTAAATAAAATGGTTAAATTTTGGAGGGGACAAAATTAGACGGAGATAGTTGGTTTGGGTGAATTGGCAGAGAAGAGGGCACTTGTGCTTAGACATGTTTGTGAAACTTCCCTCATGTTTCCCCTTTTAATATGCCTATAATCTTCACCTTTTCTCCTATGTTGCCACTACTACCGCTCCCCTCCCACCCCAGCCCCTTCTTTCTTCCTGTCTTTAAAATAAATAACTGTCAAGCACTCGTACCATCCTATAAAATAATAGTTTGGTTTGCTTGTGCATTCATATTCTTGCATAATGTCAGTGTTCTCGATGCTACACAAGGTTTGACAGAATTTCCTCTTTCTACATCTCTATTTCCTTCTTGTTTCTTGCATAATCAAAATTTAATATATGTTTGGTGAGTTTTATTGTTTGTCTAAATTTGAGCACAAATGCCTGTGATTGCACCTTGAGGGTTTTGCTTGTGTAGCCAAATATATACTTTGCAGGTTGGCATCTCGGTCCGTGTGGATGACCTTGAGAGTGGCAGACAAGAGCAGGTTTGCAAAGCCTATTCGACGTTTGTGGTTCGAAAAAATCACAAGCAGAAAGTAAGTTGAGCTTCACCGACTGCTATTTCTCTTGTGGTTGCTACGGTGTTTTCCACAAAGCGGTTTTCTTGGAGGGCAGACACCACACATCAATTTTTCAAGCCTTTCTTTCTAGAAAGCTGTCCCATGCCAACATTTTCTGATGATTATGATGATGATGATGATGATGATGCATGCTAGGTGCCACAAAACTTAAGGTTCTTTGATCGATCGATATATTTTGATATATATATATATATATATATAGTGTATGTAGATCCTGTGTTTAATAAGGCCCCAAAACCTTTTTGTCCTTCATTTTGTGAGGTGAGCTGAGATAAATGTTGGCTGTAAATACTTTGTACTGAAACCTTGTATAGCATTGGCACTTCATACTGGTTCAAATTGAAATTTATGTTTCCTCGTTTAAATTATCAGTTCGTGGAGAACACTGTCATGACTTGTGTGGGTTACACCACTTTAATGTGTCCATTGCTCTTTGGATTTGGAGTGCTCTGAATACTGCAACAAGCAAGTGCGACGTGAACTTGCAGGTCCAGTTGCGGGCAGTGCGGCCCACTTCATCGGAGGAATGGCAGGAGCACAAGCTGGCAGCTGAACGCCGGCGTATGCGCCTAACGCATTCGGACACGCTTGTCGAACTATTGCGGGATGCCAACCTCGCCAATGTACCTGGTGAGCAGCTCCCCTTTTTGGAGTTGAACCTCAGAGGTACAGATCACTCTTTCAGGAGATATCATATTTGGGTTAATGTTCTGAGATCTGTTATTACACCACGATTAGGAAAACGTTTTCATTGTCTTATAGAACGAGTGCTGGGTGAGGATGATGGTGGGCCAGATACGAGTGTTCCCGGTGAAACTACCCGTGTACAAAGTGTGGAACTGGTGCTTCCTCCACATGCTAATCATCAGGGCAATACATTTGGTGGACAGATCATGGCTTGGATGGAGACTGTGGCGAGTTTGGCTGCAAGGTGGGCCTTCAAAACTCTGATAATTCTCTGGGGTATGTTTTGTTTGTGAACAAACCTATCCCTTCTCAAACATTACGACAAGGCTGAAAATTTTACTCGCAACCATCGGTACCGTCGATTTATTGTAATATGCAGCTTTTTAAAAAAAATTTAATTTTTGGCCCTGAAGGTCTCGTGCACATTTTGCTCAAATGTGATTTGAAACACAAAGGTGATCATGTGGGCTCGATTTTAATTTGTTCAGCTTTAATCAGTTGCAGAAGTGCAGTAATCGAGCATATTATTTAAAATAATTAAGATTTTTTTGTGGATTTCCAATTTTCCGTCTCCCCCAAGCTACCGAAGAATCAGTTCTCCGGAGGCTTGAAGGATATTTTCTGAGCTGATGCAGACTCTGTAGAGTAGGAGAGTCCTCCGCCTTTATTTTGTTCCTCGCATTGGAAGCATTATATAGTTTGCATAATAACCTCGATGCCTGTATCGTATCTTGCAAGTTGGCACATTTATTTATTTATTTTTTCATGCTGTTGTGCGTTGGTCATGTTTCAAGACACTTTGGGGTTTTTAATCATGAAATAGTTAAATCATAGAATTTTAACTTTTAATCTTAAATCTCAGCATCACAAGGTCAAATTTCCTCATCTGTGGTGCCTTCAACTACCACTATTCCAACCAAGCTTGATGTCGACTCTGAAACAACCAACCATGGCATTGTAGATGAAGCCTCTAGGTGACCGAGTTTGAGCCAATCCAGAAACTTGTCCTGCTTCCTGCACCTAGTAATGACTAACTTTCCATCCAACCTTTCCTGTTTCTCTTCTGTCCCTCTTGTCTTCTCTGAGATATCCCTGCTGGTGAAAGTTTGAATGACTTCAATGCTTGTATCTCTCTGGCTATTGTGGCTCTTGATATATCTCTCGAGCTATAGTTGGAGTGACCTCGATGCCCGTATCTTTCTGGCTATTGTTAGAGAGCGACCTCAATGCCACAGAATCTGGCTGTTTGCAGAGGCCACCTGGCAGGGAATGCATTCTGCCCTTTCAAAAAGATTGGGCTGCCATTTGTGCAGCACATGATATTGATTCCACCTTGGAATATTTTTACAAAACTCTCGCTCTCCCTCTCGTACACCAGTTTATCCCATCCAGATTGCTGCTATCCTCGCCATCCTCTTGACCTTGCTGCATCAAATGCTGTGGCGAGGCAGTTGGAGTTGAGCAGCTTGCTTACTCATTGTAGAAGGCTAACTTGACTGAGGGCAACTTTATTGTTCCTCATAAGGCTCACAAAGTGTCTGTCCTGGGGCAAGCCTGAAGTGATTCTCTTGCTCTGCTCAAGTCTTTCACAACTGGCTGAAATATCTTTCACAAAATAGCTCACCTACTCTCAATTAGAGGACACCGTGTAGCCTCTGACAACCAATTCATGGTAGCAGATGGGACAACAAACTTCACGTCCATCCGAAGGACTGGACATTTCTTTTTTGCCTTTTTTTTGTCCGGACAGATTGCTGCCTGCGAAACAAACACCAATCTGAGACTTTTTAGTTGTCAGGAATCAAACCCCGATTATACTTCAAGGTCAGTGCACAACCGCTGCAGCATATAAAATGTACACACTTTTGGAGATGCTAAATGACAGAGGCTAGCAGGTTTACAGACAGAGGTTGAGAATGGTACAGAGGGGCAGACATTAATAAAGAAAAAAAAAATAATGTCCTGAGTGGGCTGACTTATCTTTTGAGGTTGTAGTTCAGACCCACATTCAAACCCACACCAACGATGTCCTGATTTGAAAGTTACAGGGCAATATTTGGGGACCCCTCCCCCTCCTCTCGGTGAGTCCCCCTAATCTGAAATCGAAAAATCCAAGACCAATTGATCCTGCGGACAATCGAGGAGAATGGCGCTATCAGGTTTTCAGAGGAATCGGAAACCTGAAAATCTCAAGGCTGAACTCTCCAACCATTCCATTTCCTCAGTCCCAGTTCTGCCTTGTCAAGTCCATCTCTGGTATATAGTCATCCACTATCCCCTCCCTCACCTCAAACTGCCGAGTCTTTAACTCTGCTCAAGACAAGGTGGAGTATCTCAACTCTGTGCTTGCCTCAATGTCATACACCCAACCCATCTTACTCTGTCCCCATCTTACCCCTTTGTGCCCACTCCCTCCTTGACTGTCTTTTTTTCACACCTGATAGAGTAAAGAAAGTTCTGTCCAGTATTGGTGATGGACCAGGTTCGCATTTGGGCCCATGCTCTCTGTTCTTCTTTCTTCTTTGTATGCTCTTCAGCTTTCTATCCTCCATTGGCATTTTCCCATCTACCCTGGAAGTCCACAATCACTCAGATTCACAATAAACGTGCAAAAACGGATCCTTTCAACTGCAGAACAATACGCTTACTTGCATTTACGAGCACAGTCGAGCAATCTATCATCGTTGCCGGATGTACTCTTTATTACCCTTGCCGGAGGAGAAGGTATTGCATTTGGGTCCGTTTGTTACTTGTAAAGTTGAAGATTTTTCAAGTATTGGTCAGTCGATTTTGTTCTTCTGTCTGTATGTGTGTGTCTGTTTATCCCACAGATCACAATTTTAAACCGATCTTCATGAAACTTCAAGTTGTAGAGGTAGTCTCGACTGAGACGCCTATTGATTTTAAGGTCATAGGTCATCTTGAGGTCAGATTTCTAAAATCGGCATTTTTCATTCGATTGACTTGGAATTTGAACACGATTTGTATATTGCATCACTGAATTGGGAAACCAACTATTTTTTGAGATAAATACGTCAACTCAAGGTCAAACTTCTAAAATCATCAATTTCAATCTGAAAAATAATCAATTTTCATCTGATTGACCTGAGCTTTGATTAAGATTGTGAATTTTAATCTTAATGAAATGGACAATTTAATGTATCCATGACAACCATTGGAGAGGGGGGTGGATTTTGCAAATACTGTGCTCTGCACGATGTCTTTTTCTTGTTTGTCTGTCTGTCGGTCTTTGTTTGTCCGCACAGAACTTTGGTGTTTTTCTCCACAACTGCTTGTCGGATTGAGACAACATTTTCACCATATGAGCGACTACTCATGTAGAATGTTTTATTGATAATTATGACATCGTAGGTCACGTGTTGTGGCAGCCATGTTGAAAAAATGGAAAAACTTTGGACCTCTATCTCTGAAACACACCAGGTAAAAAATTGAAACTTAGCACATGGTAAGTACTCATGGGAATAAATGTAATATTTTTATGACATCATAGGTGCCTTCGTTATGACGCCATGATTGCATATGGGCTGTTTCACAGTCATGGTCATTTCTGGTATGTTGTACCCTTGCATGCTAAATAGCTAAATGAGAGGCTGTAGTATTTGTGTCTTGGGGCCAGTAGTTGGTACTAGTGATGGCACAACTTCGACCACTTTTTATTTGACAAAAAAATGTCAATTTTTGCAGAATGGCATAAAAATTGCCTTTTTTTTTGACAAATAGCTGTCTCATTTTCTCCAGGTACACTGCATTCACAGTGCATAAACTAGAGGGGGAGCACTCGGTAGAGTGCAAAACCTCCGCCGTCAATACTGCTGGTCACTTAAGTGAACCTGATATCCTATTCATTGTAGGTAAACGGATCACTCTACTGAACCACGATTGAATAAACTAAACTAGATCGATGCGCATGAAGAAATGCCAAAAAAAAAATCGAAATTTTTTTGAAAAAAAAGTTGCAAATTTCTAATTTTTTCTCTAACAAATTTTTTTTGGGGGGGGGGTGGAAATCACTTAAAACATGTAGAAATGCAAAAAAATTCAAATATTTTTCAAATAAAATCGAAATTTTTTGAAAAAAGTTGCAAATTTTTTTTTTTTTCTCTAACAAATTTTTTTTTTTTTGGTTGGAAATCACTTAAAACATGTAGAAATGCAAAAACAAAAATTCAAATATTTTTTCAAAATGGCCGCAATAGCGGCCATATTGGACTTTGGACCAAGTCCAAAATCTAATGGCATGATCCTTGGACATACTAATCCACCAAGTTTCGTCGAAATCCGTCCAGGAGTTTTTCCGTAATATGTTCACAAAACAACAAGCAGTCATAGACTGGTACTTACGAAATCGTCAACTTGACCTCTGACCTTGTCTAATAAAAGCTGTCTCTAGAGAAGGTAGCGACGCAAACAGAAGTTTCTACGATGATTCTGTACCAAACCATCAAAAATCGAATGTTTGACCACTGTGACCTTGACCTTTGACCGATTTTGACCAAATCTAATCAGCGCTAGCCACACCACTCCTGAATCACGTGTGTAATTTGACATTGGTAGCTTCTTCCCTTCTCGAGTTATCGTGCCTACAAACAAACACACAAGAGGACGGAAGTAATCAATATACTTACGAAATCTTTAGATTTCGTAAGTAACAAACAGACGGGGTGAAAACAGTAACCTCCGTCCATCTTAGATGGCGGAGGTTAACAAATACAAGCATAAATTGGGACTTTTATTTGTTGTTACATCAATTTAATACCTCTTCTGTACTTTGTCCAACAATATTATTCATTTCAGACTATGAATTTTAATTTCCTCCATAAATATGTCCCACCGTTCGTCCGTCAAATGTCCTCTCCGGAAATGCATATTGTAGAAGAATTTTTTAATATAAATAAAGGGTCTTTTTAAAAGTTCATTGTGTGTTTTACCAAGTGTGTATATACCTGCACTGATATTA
>CM068958.1:48334452-48372117 GCA_035128595.1 Eptatretus atami | reverse complement strand
CTATATCACACTGCCTTTGAAACCTTACTCAATTATATTTCACACTGCTTGAAACCTTAACTCAATTATATCCACACTGCTTGAAACCTTACTCAACTATATCACCACTGCTTGAAACCTTACTCAATTATATCACACTTGCTTGGAAACCTTACTCCAATTGTTATTCACACTGCTTGAAACCTTACTTCAATTGTATCACACTGCTTGAAACCTTACTCCAACTATATCACACTGCTTGAAACCTATCAAACTATATCACACTGCTTGAAACCTTACTTCAACTAATCACACTGCCTTTGAAACCTTACTTCAACTATATCATACTGCTTGAAAAACCTTACTTTCAACTATATCACACTGCTTTGAAACCTTAACTCAACTATATCACACTGCTTGAAAACCTTACTCAACTATATCATACAGTTTGAAACCTTACTTCAAACTATACATACAGTTTGAAACCTTACTCAACTATATCACACTGCTTGAACCTTACTCACTATATTCATTACAGTTTTGAACCATTACTCAACTTATATCACAACAGTGTTTGAAAACCTTTACTGCAACTATTCATACAGTTTGAAACTTCTCAACTATTATCATACGTTTGAACCTTTACTCAACATATCACACTCGTTGAAACCTTACTCAACTATATCACACTGGCTTGAAACCTTACTCAATTCATATCACACTTGCTTGAAACCTTACTCAACTATATCACACTGCTTTGAAACCTTACTCAAACTATATCACCACTGCTTTGAACCTTTACTCAACTATATCACCACTGCTTTTTGAAACCTTACTCAACTATATCATACAGTTTGAAAACCTTCTCCAACTATATCACACTGCTTGAAACTTACTCAACTATATTCATACAGTTTGAACCTTTACTCAACAATATCACACAGTTTGAAAACCTTACTCAACTTATCATACAGGTGAAAACCTTACTAACTATATCATACAGTTTAAAACCTTTACTCAACTATATCACACGCTTGAAACCTGTACTCAAACTATAATACACTGCTGAACCTTACTCAATTATAGCACACTGCTTGGAACCTTACTCAAACTATATCAACACTGCTTGAAACCTTAATCAACTATACCACACTGCTTGAAACCTACTCAACTATATCACACTGCTTGAAACCTTCTCAAACCTATATCCACACTGCTTGAACCTTAACTAACTGTATCACACTGGCTTTTGAAACCTTACTCAATTGTTTACACTGCCTTAACCTTATCATACTATATCACACGCTTGAAACCTTACTCAACATATCACACTGCTTGAAACCTTACTCAACTATATTCCACTGCTGAAACCGTATCAACTATATCATTACAGTTTTGAAACCTTACTCAACTATATCACACTGCTTGAAACCTTACTCAACTATATCATTACGTTTAAACCTTACTCAACTATATCACACAGTTTTGAAACCTTACTCAACTATATCATACAGTTTAAACCTTTACTCAACTATATCATTTACAGTTGGAAACTTACTCAAACTTTATCATACAGTTGAAACCTTACTCAACTTATTACCACTCTTGAAACCTTACTCAATTATATCACACTGCTTTGGAAACCTTTACTTCAACTATATCACACTGCTGAAAACTTAATCAAAACTATATCACACTGTTGAAACCTCTCATTTATCACACGCTGAAACCTACTCCAACATATCAACACATGCTTGAAACCTTAATCAACTATATCACACTGCTTGAAACCGTACTCTACTATATCATACAGTTTGAAACCTTACTCAACATATCACACGCTTGAAACTTAAATCACTATATCACACTGCTTGAAACCTACTCAACTTTATCACACTGCTTGAAACCGTACTCAACTATATATACAGTTTGAACCTTACGCAACTATATCACACTGCTTGAACCTTACTCAACTATACATTACAGTTTGAACCTTACTCAACTATATCACACAGTTTGAACCTTACTCAACTTATCATACAGTTTGAAACCTTACTCAACTATATCTACAGTTTGGAAACCTGTACTGCAACTATATCAGGGTACGTGTTGAACCTTACTCAACTTATATCACACTGCTTAAACCTTACTCAATTATACACACTGCTTGAAAACCTTACCTCAACGTATATCACCACTGCTTGAAACCTTAATCAACTTATATCACAACTGCTTTGAAAACCGTACTCAACTATTATCAACACTGCTTGAAAAACCTTACCAATATATCACACTGCTTGAACCTTACTCAACTGTATCACACTGCTTGAAAACCTTACTCAATTTGTCTATCACACTGCTTGAAACCTTATCAACTATATCACACTGCTTGAAACCACTCAACTATATACACTGCTTGACTGTACTCAATATATCATTCTGCTTTGAAAACCTTACTCAACTATATCACACTGCTTGGAAACCTTACTCAACTATATCACACTGCTTGAAAACCGTACTCAACTATATCATACTGCTTGAAACCTACTCAACTGTATCATACAGTGTGAAACCTTACTCAACGAATTCATCACTGCTTGAAAAACCTTACTCAATTATATCACACTGCTTGAAACCTTACCAATTATATCACACTTTGCTTGAAAACCTTACTCCAACTGTTATCATACAGTTTGAAACCTTACTTCAACGATGATCACACTTGCTTGAAACCTTACTCAACTGTATCACACTGCTGGAAACCTTACTCAAACTATATCACACTGCTTGAAAACCTTACTAACTATATCATACAGTTTTGAAAACCTTACTCAACGATATCACACTGCTTGAACACTACTCACTATATCATACAGTTTTTTGAAACCTTACTCAACTATTTATCAAACAGTTTGAAACCTACTTCAACGGATATCATTTACAGTTTGAACCTTACTCAAACTAATCACACAGTTTTGAAACCTTTACTAACTATATCATTACAGCTTGAAACCTTACTCAACTGTATCATTACAGTTTGAAACCTTACCAACTATATCATACAGTCTGAAACCTTACTCAACTAATCATTACAGTTGAACCTTTACAACTTATATCACACTGCGTTGAAACCTTACCTCAATTATATTCACACTGCTTGAAACCTTACTCAACTATATCACACTGCTTGAAACCTTACTCAACTGTATCACACTGCTTGAAAACCTTACTAAAATATATCACACTGCTTGAAACCTTACTCAATTATATCACACTGCTTGAAACCTTACTCAACTAGTAAATCACACTGCTGAAACCTTACTCACACTGTATCACCACTGCTTGAAACCTTACTCAAATTTATATCACACTGCTTTGAAACCTTCTCAACTATATCACCACTGCTTGAACCTTACTCACTATATCATTACAGTTTGGAACCTTTACTCAACTATATCATACAGTTGAAACCTTAACTCAACTATAATCATACAGTTTGAAAACCTTACTCAACTTATCATTTACAGTTTGAACCTTTACTCAACATATATCATTTCAGTTTGAAACCTTACTCACTATATCATACAGTTGAAACCTTACTCAAACTAATCCACACTGCTTGAAACCTTACTCAATTATATCACACTTGCTGGGAACCTTACTCCAACTATATCATACAGTTTGAAACCTTACTCATCTATACATACAGTTTTGAAACCTTACTCAACTATATCATACAGTTTGAAACCTTACTACTAATTCATACAGTTTGAAACCTATCAACTATATCATACAGTTTGAAACCTTACTCAACCATTAATCATACAGTTTGTAACCTTAACTCAACTATATCACAACTGCTTGAAACCTTACTCAACTAATATCATACAGTTTGAAACTTACTCAACTATATCACACTGCTTGAAACCTTACTCAACTGTATCACCACTGCTTTGGAAACCTTACTTCAATTATTATCACACTGCTTGAAACCTTACTAACTATTCTACGGTTTGAAACCTTACTCAACTATATCAACTGCTTGAAACCTTGCTAACCTATCAACAGCTTGAAAACCTTCACTCAACTCACATCATACAGTTTTGAAACCTTTACTAACTATATCTATACAGCTTGAACCTTACCTCCAACTATATTCATAACGTTTTGGAAACCTTACCTCAACTATATCATACAGCTTGAAACCTTACTCAACTATTACTCATACAGCTTGAAAAACCTTACTTCAACTTATCACCACTGCTTGAAACCTTACTCAACTGTATCATACAGTGAAACCTACTCAACTATATCACACTGCTTGAAACCTTACTCAACTATATCACACGGTTTGAACCTTACTCAACTATATCACACTGCTTGAAACCTTACTCACCATATCATTACAGCTTGAAACCCACTCAACTACATTCATACAGTTTGAAACCTTACCTCAACTATATCATACAGCTTGAAACCTTACTCAACTATTATCATACAGTTTTGAAACCTTTACTCAACTATATCCATACAGCTTGGAAACCTTACTCAACTATATCATACCAGCTGAAACCTTACTCAACTATATCACACTGCTTTGAAACCTTACTCAAACTATATCATACAGTTGAAACCTTACTCAAACGTATATCACAACTGCTTGAAAAACCTTACTCAATTATATCACACTGCTTGAAACCTTACTCAACTATATCATACAGTTTGAAACCTTACTCCATCTATATCATACAGTTTGAACCTTACTCAACTATATCATGTACAGCTTGCAAACCTTATTCAACTAGTATCATACAGCGCTTGAACTTTACTCAACTGTATCACACTGCTTTGAAACCTACTCAACGTATCATACAGTTTGAAACCTTTACTTCAACTATATCACACTGCTTGAAACCTTACTCAAACTGTATCACACGGTTTGAAACCTTACTCAACTATATCACACTGCTTGAAAACCTTTACTCAAACCATATCATACGCTTTTGAAACCTCCCACTCAACTACATCATACAGTTTGAAACCTTACTCAACTATATCATACAAGCTGAAACCTTACTCAACTATATCATACAGTTGGGAAACCTTACTCACTAATATTCATTACAGTTGAAACCTTACTCAACTATATTTCATAACAGCTTGAAAACCCTTACTCAATTATATTCACACTGCTTGAAACCTTACTCAACTATATTCATACAGTTTGAAACCTTGCTCAACTATATCCGTACGTTTGCAGATTGGTGGTTCTTGATTGTGGTATCCCCTTTTGTGACAAATTGTGGTATACGGCAGGGACAGACAGGCACAGGCATTGCTGAGACCAAGTCCTTTTATATTTTAGATGGGTGTTCATTAGGTAACCAAGACTGCAGTGAGGTACCAACACAGGCCGACGACAAAATAGGACAGACAAACAAGAATATTGGGTAAGAATGAGGGGTTGGGAAGGATGCAATGGGGTGGACAAGATGGATACAAAAAACACTCAGGGATGAAAAAGTGGAAATTCTGAGGGATGGGGTTGGGTGGAGGTGGTTTAACAGGGGTATAAAATATGTTTTGATGGAGGAGATGATTTGAGATGGTGAAGAACACGATTATGGAAGAGCATGCATAAGTTGGTTCCATAGGTGGGGGTAAGGGAGAGGGGTGGGAGAGGGGTGGGATGGAAGGGAATGGTGGAGGTGAACCAGTGATCCTGGATTTTGGGAGTTTCATTCAGAAGGTTGTTGCTTGTGGACTGTTCCACCTGCAAAACTGTGAGAGGGAGGGAAGCACAGACTGGCAGAGGATGCAAGCCCCGAAAGAGGTGGAAGAAAGACCAAGAGGACCACCGACCTGTGCCTGTGGTGAAGTGATAGGCCCATAGGACTGCTTCCTCATGCGGAAATTCCAATACTTGAAAGCCTTGTTTTCATGGTGTGAGGCTAGGGGCACCAGCCGAGGGAGAGCAGTACTTGCATAGGCCATTACACGTTGAAGCTTGAGCCTGTAAACATGGATTTGTCATTTTTGAGAATAAATCGGTTCCTTGCTGCGGGTAACATAACTGTGCTTCAGAATGAAACAAACATTGGGGAAATGAAAGAACTGGTTCAAAGCAAACGAGAAAGTAGAATGTTTGATGTATATGCACTTTATGATATTTCCTGAATTATGCCTTTTTGGTTTATCCCAGGTTAACGTGTGCATGTGCACCTTTCCTCCTAAACTCCCAAAACCATGAAACCTAGTCGGGCCAAAACTTTGATGTATAAAAAGGAAAAACTCCAAGCTCATGCAAGTAGATGATAATGGGTTTCTGGGACACCCATTCAAATGAATGGGGGAAAACGGAAAAACTTTGACTCAAGCCACAAAAGTCCAAAATAGGAGATGATTTCTCCCCAAACCTATCCCTTCCCTCCCCATACAAGCAAATGTAAATTGAGACAAAGATTTGAGACTTACTTGATTAAAGCCCTATCTTTCCCTTTTATATTTTCATTCCACTCAAAGAGCGAACCAACAAATATTTTTGCCCATTGTTCCACTTCTGGGAATACATTAACTTCATTTTCTTCATAACATTCATTTATATGGCGAGTATCTATCATAAAGAATAACTTGGAACTTGGTTTCTTGGTTTTAAGTGTCTTTGTTGTGCAGAAATTGAAATGATAAACTTCTCTTACATGCTCTTATTTGCACCACCTCCTGATCCAACACATCATTTTTGATTATTGTAGTAATTGTTTTTCCATTGTTTCAATGATAACCATCAAAGTTTTAGTCCATTTCAAGGGATATTAATTTTTTCTACATCCTCCAACTTAATTTTGTAATTAATTTATCCGCTTATTTTTTATCTACTTTTACCCGGTTATTTCTTCAATAGACTTTTTTGATTATTTCTCACATTCTTTATGTTTTCCCACCTTAAATACCAAGGCTGAATTATATCTCCACTCTTGGTTTGGGTTATTGTTAGTTCCTATCATTTCTAAATCGTAAAAAGATGGTGGCAGCCTGTTTAATTCCCAACCCAATATCTTAACACTTTATTTACTTATAACCAAAGCGGGAGACTATTGATTCCATTCTCTTAAAATATATATTTTATCAAAAAGCTCCTAATCTTTCTATTATTCTCTTCTGTCTATAATTGATTTTTATAACTTCCTATTGTATTCATTTTTCTGTACTCTTCCTGCTTTAAGGTTTAAACAGTTGTAATAATGTCTTAAGTTTTATTGTTCCTGATTAGATTTTCTTTATTCCCTTTAGTTTCTTATCATACTTTTCAATGTTATATTATCAAGTATTACGTAAAAGCATAAACTTTTGATCTCAATCTATAAATTCACTCATGACCTTCCACCATTCAGTCTTTAAACCTTACCAATAACCTTTTAACTTTGATTGGAAAACAACACATCACCTTGACTTATAATTACTTGTATCATATATATCAATCATATCCTCATATACATCACTTGTCTTAAATTTCTAATACAAAACTATCTGATCCAAAATATAAACAATGACATATTATCCTTGTACTTTGATTTTAAATTATGTATTAGTTATAGTCATACATTAAAACGACTTTAACAGTCAAGGAATTGTTGTTCCTATATTAAATAGGTTTATCGATTTCAATACTTCTTTTTTTTTTTTTTCAATGAATAGCACAAAATCTCTTGAAAACACCTCCGCTCGCTCAAAAACTTGGTCTATTAATTAACTTTGAAGCCTGTTTCCAAGATTGTAGCAAGTCTTATGGCAAGTCTTATGTTTTGTCGATTCTAACATTTCCATCGTCTTCCAGAAGTACAGGAATATTCATTAATTTTATAAAAGTCCTTCTCAAATCTGTTTTTGCTTCTGTCTCCTTCTTTTGTAATTAAATCGATTATACTTCTTTTATTTAACCAATGACTTTGTTTAAATTTCAAAAATTCTTATGAATTTCCTCACTCTAAACCCCAGGCAGATAAATATTGTTCTCAAGTTCCTTGATGCAAAAAATAACTTTCTTATCATTAATGAAGTAAGGTAGTTTTTCTTAGATTTACCTTTTATATGAAATTACTGTTGTAATCACTTAACCATTCGTTTCTTGGACTTTCTTTATCAGCGGGCAAAAGGTAGGTCTTTTATGTTGTGCATTAAGTTCTTCTGGATATTTTAAATCACCTCAAATAATATCCAACTTCAGCTTCATTCCAATTCTTTTTGAGAGGAGACAACAATGTCTTGTGAAACTTTTTCACAATTTTTTTTTAACCCATTTAAGTTCCATAAAGGTAAAAGATTTGAGAACATAGCCCACCCATACAAATTGTTAGCGATCATAATTACATTCAGTAAGAGGTTTGTCCTCTTCTTATTACTAGTGCGTGGCCATACATGCATGGCTGTACATTGTAAAAAAAAACAAACAAAAAAAACTTTCAAACAAACACACAGGCCGTTCCTTCGCTGTCGTAAACGACGACTGGATTGGGCATTGTGTTTAAGAAAATCGAGAAAGTTACAGAAATCAAGAAAAAGAATTACAGTAAGTCGTCACCATTCCGGAAGTCCGGAAGTTTAAGTCCTCACGTCCGGAAATTCGCATATCGCAGTTACGATTATTCGGCAATTTAGTTTTAATGGCAATATTCAATTAGCCGCCCAACGTATTTTTGCCTTTTCGCAATGTCATCCGCAAGGAAAAAAACACGAAAAGAAGAGAAGAGAGAAAAAAACAAAAAAAAAAAACGTACGTTGCAAAAGAATAAATAAATAAAACCCCCCAAAAAACAAACACTTTCAACAGGCCACACAGACCGTTCCTTCACTCTCGTAAATGACTGGATTGGGCATCGTGTATCTATAAAGCGCATAAGAAATCGAGAATTTATTAAGCATACAATAATCCGGGAAAGTCCATATGTTGTAACCCGTAAAGGGGAACGCAGCTGACAATCCTCTTCCATCTGGTCCGCCTACGTAGGCAACGTGTCTGTCAGTTGGTTGGTAAATAATGGCCATAACTTGGGAAGCACCTTGTCCGATTAATATCAAACCTTGAAAAGGCACATCCAACAGCGGCCCCAGCAATATACCTGGCAAGTTTCAATTAGATCCAGACTAGTGGTTGTCCTCTTTGAGAAGAACAGCGGACAAACACACACACACACACACACAACACACACACATTGCTGGATTAAGATCGATTATTAATAATCAGGAAGATATTTGTTATTTGCTTTAGGCATATCTCTTGGGAACCATACTTGAGATATTCCCCTCTTTTAGGCCGTCGTCTATCATTAAAAGCATATCTATATCACTGATAATTCCAAATTTCTTGTTTTGTCATTTTACATAGCACTCCAAGCCAAACCAGGCTGTGTAATAGTGAGCGGGGTCTAATCCCATGTAGACATTTTTATTAGACAGACTGTTTCTAAAAGTTTCAAACACGTCAGCCAAAACAATACATCGTTTTAAGATACAAATCATGATATCTCAAGATTCTCATATTAAACTTTCCAACCTTTTTAGCTTGTGTTATAATCTCTATCGGAAATATTGAGTTTTTATTCAACTTGCTAGAACTTTCCCTTGAAGAAGTTGTGTTTCTTTTAACTTCTCAAATGAATCCATGTTAGTCATTACGGATATATTCCCTTTGTGATAAGAGATCAATCTCTTCTTGATTTGAGGAAATGTTATTTAAGATTCGGTAAGTTTGTAAATGTGATGCTAAGTTAGATATGGACTTGCCATAAACTTGTATGTGTCAAGAAATCTGATTATGGGTTTATGGGGGTGTATGAATTGTTTTTATGAATGAGACTGTATTTTTTGATCTTGTTCGGAATGGCAGAAATATCCCAGATGCTTTGAAAGGTTTTTATAAAATAAGATGTGTGTCATAGTGACGTGTTGTGAAGAAAAGACAGAATTAAGTTTTTGGGGCTTGTTAATTAAGATTACAAGGGAAATGGCTGGACCTCTATTTTCCAGGAAGATGAAAGATCCCTAACTTTGACCTCTCCCTCATTTCGCCCTCCACAATCATGACCTGACTGTTCTTTTCTAAATTCCTTTTTCTCTCCCTTTGTTAATGATATTGGTTTATAGGTTTTAACCATTATTTCTCTTTAGTCTTATACAGTCTTTTTCAATTCGTCTTACAAACTCCTTGCTGAAGGCATCTTCTCTATAAAGTTCTAACTTGTTTGTATTCATCACCAACAGCTTGATTGAATATAGATTAAACAGAAACCACAAGGGTATGTTTTTGATATTATTTTGTGTATGATTATTTGGATTTTGGAGAAAACAGTATCCATCTTACAAGGAACTTTTCAAAACAGCATATATCACCAGAACACGAATGTTTTTATAGATTTTTGTTAAATCTTGTGAATGTATGTTTGAACCTGCTTTTGGAAATTGATGACGCTTGTTTATGATTACTACAATATTTGAATGTTGATTCAATCGTTCTATTTGTATGAAAGGGTTGAGACATTCTCTTACAAGGATACGTTTTACATTTTCTCTTGCATTGTTGTGATTTGGTTCATCTTTTGATAAATTTTGATGAAGCATAATGTGATTTTTTTCCTTGTGAAGTTAAGTAGAGAAGGTCAATGTGTGTTTTCATTCTTCTTTTATAGTTGTTGAAATTTAAATATCTGAATTTTTGTTTGTATCTGTTAATCCATATACATTAACAGTAATTATTCATTTTCTCAAATTTAGGAATATTCTCTCAATGACATTGAAACTTTAAATCTTTAACATTTAATGTATTCTCGTATTTCTTATAATGTTCAAACCCTTTCAGAATTCCAATAATGTGGAGGAGTAAGTGACAAGAACAGACCATATAAAACATTATTATCTTTTGTTTTAATATTTAACAACCGCTGCTTTAAGCTTTTATCTCTTTTGCGTAAATTCAATATAACAGAAGCTTGAAGAGGATCTTGATTTTAAGATGTGTATATCTAAGAAAGATTACACTGGTCTGCATCATTTCAGAGTCTAGTTTTCTCAACGTCCTTATGCGCTTTTTTGCATGCTGAATTTAGGAAATGTATCTCATTTCGCTCAATTCAGGTCAAGTTTTTTCAGGTCAATGGCTTCATTTTAAGGAAAAAAAATAATCCAATTTTTGTTTTTTTATAAGCATTTTTTAAAGCAAAATCAGACTTACATGACCAGAAAATGTAACAAACTATATATAAAAATGATGGCACAAGAACGTTAATGTGAAAATTCACATTAAAAGACGAAGGGGGAAAACAGCGACGTGCGTGGAGCGAACTTGAAGTTGGGTGTTGCCAGAAACGATTTATCTATATTTTTCTGAAATTTGAAACTGAAAGTAATTGAGAAGGCAACTTTCTTCCACATTAAGGTACTTGTGTGTCATCTGTTGTATAGTT
Source organism: Eptatretus atami (assembly GCA_035128595.1). Classification (NCBI taxonomy): domain Eukaryota; kingdom Metazoa; phylum Chordata; class Myxini; order Myxiniformes; family Myxinidae; genus Eptatretus; species Eptatretus atami. The sequence continues at coordinate 48,360,682 of CM068958.1, read as the reverse complement.
TGTACATTTTCTGTCAATTGTAAGTTCTGATTTTGAATTTTTTAAATGCTAATTAAAAAAATTTTTTTGATTTTTTTTTTTTTCCTTTAAAATTGAGATAGCATAAAAACTTTGACCTGATTGAGCGAAATTAGATACATTTCTGAATCAGCATGGCAAAAAACATATAAGAACTGTTGAGAAAACCTAGGACCTCTTGAAAAAAATATTTCAAATGCAGCCCAGTGTTATTTTTTAATCGCAAATCACTACCTACTACAGTGTATGTAGTTGCTCCTACGTACCTACTTCAAACGATCTTGTTCTGCTGGTTCATCGTAAACATTCACATCTTACAAAATCTTTGAAAATGATTGAGATAAAGTGAGGGTTTTGTCCTCGATATAGGGATGTAGGTTTCATCACCTTCTCTTACCATATTCAATTTTACTCCCAGATAAAAAACTTAAAGTTTTCATTTCAATAATGTGTTTTTAATTATTAGTATTCAAACTTTGTGTTTACCATATCAACAGCTTCCTGATTGAAGATGGTCCAGGGTCTTGAAAGTGAAACAATGTTTATTTTATATGTCCTTTTAAATCCCCCATCATTGTTTCAATGGAGAATTAGGGTACCTTCCCTTTCTTTCTTGTTCTTGTGCTTTTGCGTGATTGAAGGGTTTATTATAATTTTTTTAAGAATTATATTAATCACATCTACGCAATGTTTTGTTTCTTGCGTCAAGTGAGATATTTGTCTGCAAAAGATTGAATGTGTTGTTGTTGTGTGAAGGGTTTTTTATAACATTCATTTCATGATTACAACATCGCAACGCAGTATGTTTGTATTCACCATGTTTATATACAAAACTTTGCTTAAAATTAAAATTTTCTTGATTGAAAAAATTCCATTTAATTTATAGGTGAAATCTGTGCTTTAAACCATTTTATCCTCCAACTTTTTTTCACTTGACAAATACAGTCATCCAGACACAAAAGACAAGTTTCAATCAATCTCATTCATTTGTAAAAGATACTATGAGGAAATATTCGAGATGAAAAATGGAATAAAATAAATATAACAGCTATTGGATAAAACAATTATGTCAACTAGAGGGGGAGCATCGGTACGAGTGCAAAACCTCCGCACACCAATTTACTGCTAGGTCATTCAAGTGAACCTGATATCCTATTCATTCAATTGACGTCAACAGTGCTCACAGAGTTATAGTTTGAACTTTCCCTACTTTTAACTTTTACATACTCAATTCATCGTCATAACCTCGATTTCCTTGAGACAAATTGATTTAACTGGTTATATCCACCTTTAAGTCAAAATCAGCCGCAATTATAATTTTGGCATGTTTTTTTGTTGGAAATCACTTATACATGTAGAAATTGCAAAAAAAAAGAAATACGAAATTTGTTGAAAAAAAGTTGCAAAATTTTTTTGTCTCTAACTTTTTTTTTGGGGGGGGGGTGTTGGGAAATCACTTAAAACATTTAGAAATGCAAAAAAAAAAAATTCAAATATTTTTCTGGCCGCCATTAGTGGCCATATTTGGATTTTGGACCAAGTCCAAATCTACTGGCATGATCTTGGACCAGAACCTAACCCCCACCAGTTTCGTCGAAAATCCGTCGAGGAGTTTTTTCGTAATACTGTTTCACAAACAAACAAAACAACAACAGCAGTCATAGGACTTGGTACTTACGAAATCGTCAACTTGACCTCTGACCTTTTCTAATAAAAGCTGTCTCTAGAGAAGGTAGCGACGCAAACCAGAAGTTTCTCTATGATTCTGTATGAAACCATCAAAAATCGTAACGTTCGACCGAAGCAAAATCTCCATTTCTCACGCAATTAAAAACCTTAACGTAAACTCAACACGCTGGTCTGCTGCGAGCCCACTGCATCATGGGACGACCCTGACTGCGTCGAGTGAAATTATTATTTATACAATCTTAAAAGTGCTCCAAAACATCCGATTTTTTTTACCAGAATTTTCGACAAACCGGAGTTTAGCGTCCTAAGCGATCGCAAAAAACCGAAGACAAAATTAAAATCGAAGGTAAAACTAACTCGTAACGTCGAGCGAAGCAAAAAATCCTTCCATTCTCCACGCAATTATACCTTAACGTGACTCAACGACGCGGTTTGCTCGAGCGCACTGCATCATGGGACGGACCCGTGACGCGTCGAGTGAAATATTATTTATTACAATCTTAAAACGTTCTTCCAAAACATCCGATTTTTACCAGGAATTTCGACAACCGAGTTTTTAAGCGTCCTAGCGATCGCAAAAAACCGAAGACAAAAATTAAATCGAAAGTTTAAACGAACTCGTTAATGTCGAGCGAAGCAAAAATTACTCCAATTTCTCCACGTGAAATTTACGAATTTATGTTGACCTCCTGTGATCTGACCTTTTGACCGATTTTGGACCAAAAGCTAATCAGCACGAGCATCACCCTCCTGAAATCACGTGGTGTAATTTGACATTGGTAGCTTCTTCCGTTCGATCGAGTTAATCTTGTAACCAAACATCAAAAATCGAAATTTGACCTCCACTGTGGAACCTTTGACCTTTGACCGATTTTGGACCAAAATCTAATCAGCACTAGCCCAATCACCCTCCTGAATCACGTGATGTAATTTGACATTGGTAGCTTCTTCCGTTCTCGGATTATCGTGCCTACAAACAAACAAACATACAAACAAACAAAACAAACAAGCAGTCATTAGGACTGGTACTTACGAAATCGTCAACTAGACCTCTGACCTTGTCTATAAAAGCCTGTCTCATAGAGAGGTAGCGACTGCAAACCAGAAGTTTCTACGATGATTCTGTACCAAACCATCAAAAATCGAATGTTTTGGATGTTGACCTCACTGTGACCCTGACCGTTGACCGATTTTGGGACCAAAATCTAGCAGCGCTACCACCACCCTCTGAATCACGTGGTGAATTTGACATTGGTAGCTTCTTCCGTTCTCGAGGTTATCATTTTTTGGATGTTGACATTCCACTTGAACCTTGACCTTTTGACGATTTGTGACAAAATATAATCCAGCACGAGCCATCACCCTCCTGGGAATCAAGTGGTCTAATTTGACATTGGTAAAGCTTCTTCCGTTCTCGAGTTATCTGTTAGCAACCATCAAAAAATCGAATTATTTTGACCCACTGTGGACCTTGACCGACTTGACGATTTCGACCAAAATCTAATCAGCACTTGCCATCACCCTCCTGAATCACGTGGTGTAATTTTGACTTGGTAGCTTCTTCCGTTCTCGGTTATCGTTGCCTACCAAACAAACAACAAAACAAGCAGTCATAGGACTTGGTTACTTCGAAATTCGTCCAAACTTGACTCTGACCTTGTCTATTAAAGCTTGTCTTCTAGAGAAGTAGCGACGCAAACCAGAAGTTCTACGATGATTCTGTTACCAAACCATCAAAAAATCGGAATGTTTGACCTCACTCGTGACCTTGACCGTTGACCGATTTTGACCAAAAATTCTAATCAGCACTAGCCATCACCCCTCCTGAAGCACGTGGTAATTTGACATTGGTTAGCTTCTTCCGTTCTCGAGTTATCTGTTACCAAACCATCAAAAATCGAACATTTGAACCTCACTGTGACCTTGGACCTTTTGACCGATTTTGACCAAAATCTAATCCGCACTAGCCATCACCCTCTGAATCACGTGATGTAATTTGACAGTTGGTAGCTTTCTTCCGTCTCGAGTTATCGTGCCTTACAAAACAAAACAAAAAACAAGCAGTCATAGCTGGGAATTACGAAATCGTCAACTTGACCTCTGACCTCGTCTAATTAAAGCTGTCTCTAGAGAAGTTAGCAACGCAACCAGAAGTTTCTACGATGATTCTGTACCAAAACCATGAAAAATGCGAATGTTGCCTCACCGTGACCTGACCATCTGACCGATTTTGACCAAAATCTAATCAGCACTAGCCATCACCCTCCTGAATCACGTGGTGTAATTTGACATTGGTAGGGCTTCTTCGTTCTCGAGTTATCTGTACCAAAAACCATTCAAAAAATCGATGTTTTGACCTCACCGTGACCTGGACCGTTGGACCGATTTTGACCAAAAATCTATCAGCACTTTGCCATCAACCCTCCTGAAATCACGTGTGTTAATTTGACAGTTGGTAGCTTCTTCCGTTCTCGAGTTATCGTGCCCCTACAAACAAACAAACAAACAAACAAACATACAACATTACAAAACAACAAACAAACAGAAACGGGAAGTCATCAATTATACTTACGAAATCTTCAGGATTTTCGTAAGTAACAAGCAGTCATGACTGGTACTTACGAAATCGTCAACTTGACCTCTGAGGTCTTGTCTAATAAAAGCTGTCTCTGGAGAAGGGTAGCGACGCAAACCAGAAGTTTCTTCCTTTGATTTTCTGTACCAAACCATCAAAAAATTGAATTTTGACCTCACCGGACCTTGACCTTTGACGATTTTTGCACCAAATCTAAACCCAGCACGAAGCCATCACCCTCCTGAATACGTGGTGTAATTGACATTGGGTAGCTTCTTCCGTTCTCGAGTTATCTGTACCAAACCCATCAAAAACTCGAATATTTGACCTCACTGTGACCTGACCTTTGGACCGATTTCGAACCAAAAATCTAAATAGCACTTGCCATCCACCCTCCTTTTTGAATCACGTTGGTGTTAATTGGACATTGGTAGCTTTCTTCCGTTCTCGAAGTTATCTGTACCAAACCATCAAAAATCGAATAATTTGACCTCACTGTGACCTTGACCTTTGACCGATTTCGTACCAAAATTCTAATCAGCACTTGCCATCACCCTGAATCACGTTTGAGTGTAATTTGACATTGGTAGCTTTTCCGTTCGCGAGTTATCGTGCCTACAAACAAACAAAACATTAAAACAAACAAAACATAGCAGTCATAGACTGGTACTTACGAAATCGTCAATTGACCTCGACCTTGTCTAATTTAAAAGCTCTCTCTAGAGAAGGTTAGCGACGCAAACCAGAAGTTTTCTACGATGATTCTGTACCCAAACCATCAAAAACGAATGTTTGGACCTCACCGTGACCTTGACCGTTTGACCGATTTTTGACCAACTAATCAAGCACTAGCCCATCACCCTCCTGAATAGGTGGTGTATTTGACATTGGTAGCTTCTTCCGTTCGAGTTATCTGTACAAACCATTCAAAAATCGAATGTTTTGACCTCACCGTGACCTTGACCGTTGACCGGATTTTGACCAAAATCTGTAATCACACTAGCCATTCACCCTCCTGAATCACGTGGTGTAATTTGACATTGGTAGGCTTTTCTTCGTTCTCGAGTTATCTGTACCAAACCACAAAAATCGAATGCTTTGACCTTCACCGTGACCTTGCACCATTGACCGATTTTTGACCAAAACTAATCAAGCACAGCCATCACCCTCCTGAATCAGGTGGTATAAATTTGACTTGGTAGCTTCTTCCGTTTCTCGAGTTATTCTGTACCTAAACCATCAAAATCGAAGTTGACCTCACCGTGACCTGACCGGTTGACCGATTTTGACAAATCTAATCGAGCACTAGCAATCACCCTCCTGAATCGCGTGGTGTAATTTGGACATGGTAGCTTCTTCCGTTCTCGAGTTATCGTGCCTTACAACAAAACAAACAACAAACAACAAACAAACAAGCAGTCATAGACTGGGCTATTACGAACGTCAACTTGACCTCTTGACCTTGTCTAATAAAGCTGTCTCTAGAGAAGTAGCGACGCAAACCAGAGTTTCTACGATGATTTCTGTACCAAACCATCAAAATCGAATGTTACCTCAACCGTGACCTGACCGTTTACCGATTTTGACAAAATCTAATCAGTACTTAGCCTCACCCTCCTGAATCACGTGGTGTAATTTTGACATTTGGTAGCTTCTTCCGTTTCTCGTGTTATCTGTAACCAAACCATCAAAAATCGATGTTTGGACCTCACCGCGTGACCGTTGGACCGTTGACCGATTTTGACAAAATCTAATCATTACTACCATCACCCTCTGAATCACGTGTTCTGTAAATTTGACATTGGCTAGCTTCTTCCGTTCGTCGAGTTATCCTGTTACCAAACCATCAAAAATCGATGTTTGACCTCAACCGTGGACCTTGCCGTTGACCGATTTGACCAAAATTCTAATCAGACTAAGCCATCTACCCTCCTGAATCACGGGTGTATTTGACATCGTAGCTTCTCCGTTCTCGGTTATTCCTGCCTACAAACAAACAAACAAACAAACAAGCATCATAGACTGGTCTTACGAAAATGTAACTTGGACCTCTGACATTTCTAATAAAACTGTCTCTGAGAAGGTTGCGACGCAAACCAAAGTAGTCAAGTTCTACCGATTGTGATTTCTGTACAAACCATTCAAAAATTCGGATGTTTGACCTCACTGTGACCTTGACCTTGAATCCGATTTTGACCAAAATCTAATCAGCACTAGCACATCACCTCCCTGAATCACGTGGTGTTATTTGACATTCGGTATGCTTCTTCCGTCTCGAGTTATCTTACCAAACCATCAAAAACTGAATCTTTGACCTCACCAGGACCTTGACCTTTAGACGATTTTTGACCAAAATCTAATCCAGCACTAGCCATATCACCCTCCTGAATCGACGTGGTGTAATTTGACATGGTTAGCTTCTTCCGTCTTCGAGTTAATCGGCCTACAAACAAAACAAACAAACTAACAAAACAAACTAACAAACATACAAAACAAGAGACAGAAACGGTAGTCATTCAATATACTTACAAAAATCTTTTAGATTCGTAAGTTAACAAACAACAAACAAACAAAACAAACAAGAAACGGTAGTCATCAATCTCCTTACAAAATCTTTAGATTTCGTAAGTCAACAAACAAACAAACATACCAAACAAACAAACAGAAACGGAAGTCATCAAATATACTTACGAAATCTTTAGATTTCGTAAAAGTAACAAAACAAAACAGAAGGGGTGAAAACAGTAATCCCGATCTTCGATGGCGGAGGTTAATAATATCTGCAGTTCTTCAATTTCCTTATGTGAAGGGCTTTTAGTATACCTGAAGAACATAACTTAAAGTAGCTCATTAACAAAAGTTTCTCCTCTCCTTCAGGTAAATATTCAAAACTAGAAAAAGCACCAATGAAACAAGAACAATTATCAAAAAGAAAAACCTTATGAGAAAGCTTTAGAAAGAAAAGATAAGACCAATCTGAAATACACAAGGAGAAATTTTGTATTTTTTTCAACACTTAAAGATGCAAATCCTGATGAAATTAAAGTATGTTAATATATCAGGTGAAATGACATTTTCGTATCAATAGTAGTTAAGGATCATTTTAAAATTACCGTTTAAATGTAAAAAAAAAATGTTGTAGTTGCAATCTGTTAATGAAAACAAAGTATATGTATAGATGCGTAATGTTTTTTTTCTACTCATTAATACGAGTCATTATTCAACTGAAATTTTGAAGATTATGAGAGTGATGATAAGTATCCTCTGTTGGAACAGAAGACTGTTATGATACCGAGAGTTTGTAGTTCAAACGATATTATGAAAGTAGTTTTATTGAATGATTCGAGAAACCATCCATTGAAAGTACGAAGATGAATTTTATTTGAAGTAAAGTTTACTTTATAAATATGAATAGATTTACTAGATTTTGAGCCTCTTAAATTTCGCTGAATTCTCCACATGACAAAATTTGAGAATGGTCCTCATGTGAAGAGTGGGATTAAACACAGAGTCAAAAGCCTATAAACACAATGTATATTCTGTGATTATCTTCTAATTAATTGTTAATAAAAAAATATAAAAGGAATATAATTCTTTAGATTACACCAAAAATGAATTACTTTACTTAGATGATTTAGAGAAGAAATGAATGTAAAGTATGAGGGTGTAACACACCTTTTCCTTACAATTGGAAGAAACTACGCTATTGGGAAGAATGTTTCAAAGGATTGTTGTTATATATTATTTCACGATGTCATTTTACAACACAAGATATGTATAGGTAGGGGTAGGAGTTAGAGGTAGGGTGAGGGGAAGTGGTGGGAAGGAGGTCACGGAAGAGTGGGGGTGTCAGGGGAAGGGGTGGGAGAGGTAGGGAGGAAGGAGGGTGGGTAACCGGGCGGTAGGAGGAGGGTTGAAGCGTGGGAGCGTGGTTGGGAGGGTGGAAGGGTGGGAGGTGGTTGGGGAGGGTGGAAGGGTGCGGAGGAGTAGGGGAAGGAGGTGGAGGTGGGAGGAGTAGGGGAAGGGGGGAGGTGGAGGATGGTAGGGGAAGGTCGGGTGGGAGGTGGTAGGGGGGAGGGGAAGGGTGTGGAGGTGGTGAGGGATGGAAGGGGTGGGAGGAGGTTAGGGGTAGTGGCGTGGAAGGGTGAGGAGGGAGGGTAAGGGTAGGGTGGGATGGGGTAGGGGATGGGATGGGGAAGGGGTGGGAGGAGGGGAGGGGTAGGGGAAGGGGTTGGAGGAGGGCAGGGGTAGGGGAGGGTTGGAGGAGGGAGGGTAGGGGGAAGGCGGTTGGAGGAGGAGGGTAGGGGAAGGGGTTGGAGGAGGGATGGGTAGGGGAAGGGGTGGGAGGTGTAGGGTGAGGGGAAGGGGTGGAGAGTGGATATGGTAAGGGGAAGGGGTGGGGGTGTGGTAGGGTGAGGGGTGGGAGGTGGTGGGTGGGGGGTGGGATGTGGTAGGTGAGGAGGGGGTGGGAGGTGGTTAGGGTGAGGGAGGTGGGAGGTGGTGGGGTGGGGTGGGAGGTGGTAGGGTGAGGGGAAGGGGTGGGGTGGGAGTGGTAGGGGTGAGGGAAGGGTGGGGGGTGGGGAGGTGGGGTGGGAGGTGGTTAGGGTGAGGGGAAGGGTGGGGGTGGAGTGGTAGGGTGAGGGAAGGGTGGGGTGGGAGGTGGTAGGGTGAGGGGAGGGGTGGGGGGTGGGAGGTGTAGGGTGAGGGGAAGGAGGTGGGGGTGGGAGGTGGTAGGGTGAGGGGAAGGGGTGGGAGGTGGTTAGGGTGAGGGTGGGAGGCTGTGGTAGGGTGATGGGTGTGGTAGGGTGAGGGGAAGGGGTGGGAGGTGGTGGGGTTGGAGGTGGTAGGGGGAGGGGATGGGTGGGAGGTGGTTAGGGGGAGGGGAAGGGTGGAGGTGGTAGGGGAGGGAAGGGGTGGGAGGTGGCTAGGGGGTGTGGAGGAGGTTAGGTGGGAGGAGAGTTAGTGGGTAGGGTGGAGGAGGTAGGGTGGAAAGGGGGGATGTGGTCGGGGGAAAGGGGTTGGGAGGAGGTGGAGGGAGGGGTTGTGGAAGGCGGTTGGTGAGGAGGTTGGGAGGGGTTGTGGAGGAGGGTGCGCGTGGAGGAGGGTTGGTGGAGGGGTTGGTGGGGTAGGAGGTAACGGTGAGGATGTGTGTGGAGGGAGGGGTTGGGAAGGGGTTGAGTGGAGGGAGGGGTTGTGGAGGGAGGGGTTGGTGGAGGAGGGGTCGGGGAAGGGGTGGTTGGAGGGAGGGGTTGGGAAGGGGTTGGTGGAGGGGGGTCGGGAAGGCGTTGCGTGAGGGAGGGTGGTTGGGGAAGGGTTGGTGGAGGGAGGGGTTGGGGAGGGTGTGGTGAGGGAGGGGTTGTGGAGGGAGGGCTTGGTTGGAGGGAGGGTTGGGGAAGGGGTTGGTGGAAGGAGGGAGTTTAGGGGTGGGAGAGGGAGGGGTAGGGGAAGGGGTGGGAGGAGGGACCGGGGTAGGGAAGGGTGGAGAGGATGGAGGGGTGGGGAAGGGGTGGAGAGGATGGAGGGGTAGGGGAAGGGGTGGAGAGGGTCGGGGAAGGGGTGGGAGGATGGAGGGAAGGGGAAGGGGTTGGAGGTGGGATGAGGTAGAGGTGGATGAGGGAGGTGGTAGCGGGAGGGCGGTTGGAGGAGGAAGGGGAGTGGGAGGATGGAGGGGTAGGAAGGAGATGGGAGGAGGGAGAGGGTGGGGGTGGGAGGATGGGGAGGGGTAGGGGGGTGGGAGGAGGTTTGGGTGGGTAGGGGTAGGGGTGGTGGAGGTAAGGGGGGGGCGGAAGGGGTGGTTGGGGTAGGGGTGGGTGGAGGTAGGGGTCAGGGGGTGGGTGGAGGTAGTGGTGGGAGGAGGGAGGGGTAGGGAGGGGGTGGAAGCGGTGTGCAGAGGGAGGGGTAGGGGAAGGGGTGGGAGAGGGTAGGGGTAGGTGGTGGTTGGGGGAGGCGGTTGTGGGGTGGGGGAGGGAGGAGGGGGAGGTTGGGGGTGATGTGAGGTAGTAGTGAGAGGGAGGGGTGGGGGTAGGGGTGGGTGGATGGGACGGGTGGGGTGGGTGGAGGGAGGGTAGCGGGTACGGTGGAGGGAGGTGAGGTGTAGTGGGTGGGAGGGGTAGGGGGAGGGGTATACCAGATACCAGCTAAACCAATACCAGATTAAACTAGAATGGCACTCTGTATAGCACATACCTTCACAATGTTGAACAGTTTACATTTTATATCCCATTGATAGGCTGGATCTGGATCCGGTCCTCAACCAAAATTTAATTGGCTTGTTCTTGTCACCTGACCAACTCATCCACAACTTTTTGAAATATGCGATACTGTATGTCGTTTTTGGCCCCATCTCTCAATGGTGAAGAATAGCTTTGAAAAATGAAAAAAAATTCTCATATCTGCATCTCAATTCAGCTCATCCTCAAAATTGAATCGTTTTGTCCTTGTCACACTGAACCTGTCCAAGTTTTTTTTCAATCCTCGTCTGCCTGTGCAACTGAACCGGACGGCATCAGCTCACTTGCCTTAAGTACTTGCTCTGCTTCTCTGGCACATTCTCTCTCTGCCCTTTTCACCATATCATTTGCCCTTGGTCTTCTTCCATCTGCTTGGAAATCAGCCAACATAACTGCATTACATAAAGGTGCAAACACTGATCCCCTTCACTACAGACCTATAAGGTCATGGAATCCATCATCACAGTTGATATGAAATCCTTCCTTTTTTCCAACAACCTCATTTCAGATCACCTATTTGGATTCAGACCTGTTCACTCTACTTTGGACACGTTACCTCTACTCACCCAACAATGGATGGATTGCCTTCATTGTCAGACGTGAGATCAGGGCCAACTCTCTGGACATATCTCGTGCTTTTGATAGTCTGGCATTCTCCTTGCTCTCCAAACTCTGCCTATGGCATCCAAGGCCAACTCGACACATAGCTTACTGACTTTGTCTACTCTCGTAGCCAACATGTAGTTCTCAACAGAATGCTTTCATCTCCTCTCTGTGAAGGCTGGAGTGCTCGTAATATAGCCATTTTATCATTTTTCACAAAAGCTTTACTAAAGGCCTTATCACACCTTGACGATTTAGCCAGCGTATGCCTGACAGCCTGACATGTATGCAAAATTTGGCTAAAACGCTGGCAACATCGAATACGTTATGGGTATGTTTGTATACATTAAGAGCACGCTGGCATACGTCGTAGACACTGGGTTTTTTCATAGTACGCTGGCATACGTCGTAGTACGCTGGCATACGTCACGAAGTGTCATAGAAATCGAAGTCTCAACATCACCGTCACGCTGAAGAAAAAAAAAAAACCAGGAAGTCTGGAACACTGACGCTAACCATTACGTCGACGCGTTTCGACTTATGAGTAACGTACAAGTAACGTGTGCGTCGTGTGTCAAACGATCGCGTAACGTGCCTACAACTTATGCCAGCGTATGCGGAACGTGTGTCATACGCCGAGTACGTCGAGAAATTTTCAACATGCTGAAAGTTTCTCGACGTACTCGGCATATGACGACGTATGCCAGCGTGCTCTTAACGTATACAAAACTTACCCTAACGTATTCGACGTGTGCCAGCTTGGTTCGGCAAATTTTTCATACGCTGGCTAAAAACGTCAAGGTGTGACAGCGGCTTCACACTTCGATGTCTAGTGCGGTTATGATTTGAATCGTCGAGCCGCAGCGTATTAATAGCCTACACCACGTGATCGTCGGCGATACGCTGCCGTGTGCTATGCATAAGTTAGACTGTCGTTGGGCATAGGTTGTAACGCCGACCACACGCTCAGCATTCGTTGGTATAAGTTATCTATATGTGATTAAAACGTTCTGTGTACATTACTAATACGTAATGCATACGTCCAACACGTTATTATACGCCCAAAACTTTTAAAAAACATCAATAGTTCAGCGTACGCCAGCGTTTTACATACATTTTATAACTTGCCATACGTGGCTTAAAACGTCAAGGTGTGACAGGGCCCGAAGGTTTGGCCGATCAGAACGAAATTTCCCTCTAGATAGCCTAGAGTAACGTGCATTTACACTTAATTTACCTCATACTCCGGGTTAAAGGTCGAGGTCTTGCATCCCTAGGAGTACTAAACCACCATTTAGGTTTTTCTGCCAATGTCCGAGCTGTCTCTGAAATCTGCCTGGGACTTTCGGAATTAAATTTTGCTTCACTAATGGGAATAAAATGTATGTGGGGGGTTGACGTTTTTGACCTTTACCTAATTTTAAGGTCGTGACCCAATTCGACATTTTTACATTTTTCACCATAACTCAACAAAGGTTTGTCTGATCAAAATGAAATTATCCTCCCTAGATATCCTAGAGCAAGGTGCATTCATGTTTAATTTACATCATGCTCATCTGAGTTAAAGGTGAAGGTTAAATGGTGGTCTGAAAAAATGACACGGTCAAGTTCAACAACCAATCTAAAAACAAGGACAAATGGGTCCAAGAGCCGCGTCCTAAAGGTTTTGTCTTCACCAGAAGAAGAAGAACAGGAAGAGGAAGAAGAAGGAGAAAAAGAAAGAAAAAACAACAAAAAAAAACAACAACTTCCGATATTTCGTCACGTGCCTTGATTGAGCCAATAGCGACACCCGTCATAGGACGATCGTCGTTCATGACGAGGAAATAGTGTATTTACGAAATTGCAATACATTAAATGGAATAATCTTTAAATAGTAACGTGAACTTTTCAAAACTTAAAAGCAAATGTCCGAATATTTTAAAAGTTCATGATAGACGCTCTCAAAAGGCACCCTCAATGTGAAGATGTGTACAAGTTGTTAGTATTTAAGGAGATCCGGATCCTGTATATAAAAGAGCCGAGTCCTAAAGGTTTTGTCTTCACAAGAAGAAGAACAAGAACAACAAGAGAGAAGAACAACGCCGACCTCCCTTAAGCCTGTATCTCACTGGGCTGCGACAGCTCGCGACAAAATGCAAACGGGATTCTCCAAAATGTCTGGAAACGTTCGCGGTGGTTCTCAATTTCCTCCAGGACGTCGCTCTGGTGTCGCTGGAATTTTGAACATGTTCAAAAAATTCGTGCGACAAATTTTATCTCAAAATAGTCAGAGTCGGCGCGGTGTCTCGAACCCTTCTCAATTTAGTTTCCGTGATCAGAAGGTGCGACAAATGTGACTTGCAATGTAATGTCGATAGATTCACAATAGTTCAATCCAGATATGACTAAAAAAAAAAAAATCAGTCCATATTGTAAAAAAGCATTGTCTGTCCTCTTCTCTCCTTTCTGAGTAATGGCCTTCAATGCAAACTTTTCACTTTCCCATCATTCCTTTCAGCTTCCCATCATTCATAAATCACGTCACACATTTTTACATAAATTAGGTCACACACAAAATATGGTCACCCACAAGCCCCATCAAGGCAGATGAACAATTGGGTCACACACAATGTTTGGGGTGCAACGTTGACAAGTAACAGAACACTTTGAACAATCAGGCTTGGTCAGCATTCTCCTGTAATCCCACCATCCTGTTCTGCCAGGGCACAGCTCCCACACCATTGTAGGACTCAGTCAGGTACTCTCTTACTCGTTTCCCAACTGACAATATGATTGCTGGAAGGGAGAGGCCTCATATAATATGGCCCCGATTTCTCAATTTCACGCACAGTTGTCGTGCGACTGTTGCACGACATTTGCCGATGGTCGCACGACCGTCGTGGCGTCGTGACCGTCGCGCGACAGTTGCATGTGCCAAAAAAATCTCAGTTTTGTCACCTGAACATCGCGCGAATGTCGTGCGACATGTATGCCAACTCCAGGCGAAGTTCATCCCAAATTTCGCCGGGAGTTCGTGGGACATTCGTGCGATATTCGTGAGACATATGCAAATGCAAATATGTTTTGTATAAATTCAGTGTGATTCCAAGTGAAAATTATCACTGTTTATCGCAATTTGGTGTCTCCAACTGCTCATGTGGTCACTTACCCATCATCACATGGTCGGCGCCGAGACATCAGCACCACAAAATCCTGCACCATCTCATCTCGGCCCACAGCAGGGCCCTGAACATGGAAAATGCATCATCATCATCCACGGCCAGGATACGTTATTCACCCCTGTGATCTCAATTGTATTAATTTGCCCCTGTGATCTTTCTCCTGTGAAACAGATTCTCCATACCTGTAGCCTTGTGCTCTCCATTGTTACACCACACTTTATCTTGAACCCATATCTGATTCTGTCTAGTCTTGCTAAACCCCCTCATCATCTCAGGACATCATCTCAGCCATCATCAGCTGTCGTAGCCCAGTGAGGTACAGGCTTTAGAGCCACGTCTCGCCTTGCAAGACGCGGCTAAAAATAAAAAATAATAACACTTTTTATTTTTCTTGTCATCACTCAATTTTGCCAATGCGTAATCTTAAAGACTGCTTTCGGAATTATCCTCCAATTTTCATGATCTTGAATTTTATGGATTGATTGTAGATGGAGTTGCATTTTCTTAATTTACACTCTATCCATAAATGCTGAAGGTCAAGGTCATCATTGGATCGTGGGCCTAGGGTAAGTCGCGGGCGATCGGCAAGGGTAAGCTGGTGGAGGCTTACCCTTGGCAATTGTTTTGTGATCGCAGATATATCTAGTTGGAATTGCTTTTGCTCAGGCATACTGATGACCCACATCATTATTAAGTAATGCCTTTGGCACCCACTGCTTTAGATTCTGATATTTTCTCGGATGTCACTAAAGCTGCTTTTGGTCCACCTGTATGCAGGAAATGTTCACGTATCCTGGCCGTGGATGATGATGATGCTATTTTCCATGTTCAGGGCCCTGCTGTGGGCCGAGATGAGATGGTGCGGGATTTTGTGGTGCTGATGTCTCGGCGACGACCATGTGATGATGGGTAAGTGACCACATGAGCAGTTGGCTTTTGTGCAAGATTTGTTGACCTTATTGTTTCTTTGAGAAGTATTTTTGAATTTTAGCCGCGTCTCGCGTAGCGAACGTGGCGAACGTGGCTCTAAGAGAGCTCCGCGTTGTTCTTGTTCTTCTTCTTTCTGGTGAAGACAAAACCTTTAGGACTCGGCTCTTTTATATACAGGATCCGGATCTCCTTAAATACTAAACACCTGTACACATTCTCGCATTGAGGGTGCCTTTTGAGAGTGTCTATCATCAACTTTTAAATATATTTGGACATTTGCTTTAAAGTTTCGAAAAGTTCACGTTACTATTTAAAGATTATTCCATTTAATGTGTTGTAATTTTGTAAATACACTATTTTCTCGTCATGAACGAAGCCTCCATGGACTGGTCTCGCTATTGGCTCCGTGTAGGCACGTGACGAAATATCGGAAGTTGTTGTTATTTATAAATTTATCTTTTTTAATTATTTATTTTTATTTTATTAGCGGCATTGCGTTGCGAATGCTGGCTCTAAGAGAGCTATGCATTCTTCTTCTTCTGGTGAAGACAAAACCTTTATGACGCGGCTCTTGGACACATTTGTCCTTGTTTTTAGCCGCGTTGCGTAGCGAACGCTGGCTCTAAGAGACTCCGCGTTGTTCTCTTTCTTCTTCTTCCGGTGAGACAAAACCTTTCTGGGGGTGAGAATAGGGAGTGAAGCAGGCAGGGAGGCTACATGGAGGTACCTGATGCCCTAAACGCATTTGACGCCCTAAAGGCACCTGATGCCCTGGAGGCACCCGGTGCCCTGGAGGTACCTGATGCCCTGGAGGAACCCGATTCTCTGGAGGCACCTGATGCCCTGGAGGCACCCGGTGCCCTGGAGGTACCTGATGCCCTGGGGGCACTCGATGCCCTGGAAGCTAGCATAGCAAGGAGATTGACTGGTGGAATGACGCGGCTCTTGGACACATTTGTCCTTGTTAATCTACAGCATGTTACCAAAAGCTTGATATATATTTTTAATTATTATCATTTATTTATTTAATTAATTAATTTTGTAAGTTGGCTTCTTTATTGCCCAAAACCAACACTTGGTTTTCTTCCCCATGTCTAATTTGGATACTCTTTGCATTAATTCACCCCTGTGATCTTTCTCCTGTGAAACAGATTCTCCATACCTGTAGCCTTGTGCTCTCCATTGTTACACCACACTTTATCTTGAACCCATATCTGATTCTGTCTAGTCTTGCTAAACCCCTTCTACCCTCCCAGTTTTTTTTTTTCCTTTTTAAAATATTTATATTTATTAATTCACTTTTTATTTCCTCCCTTTGTTTAATGTCACTTGCTTACCTTTGAATCGTCTCTTTTTGGCTGCTTGTTCCCCCTTTTCCCTGTCTGTAAAGCTGTTTCTCTGTCATTTAGCGATTATACATATACAGTCCTGTGCAAAAGTTTGGGTTATTCCAATGATATGTTCTTCAGGGTAAATTCATGAAATTATCAGTGACTAGTCATATGTCTTTATTTTTGTAAATTATTGTAAATTAACAACCTTCATTGAATGCATGTGAAACAGAGTTCACAGAACACGATAGCCTGTGAAGTGTGTTCAAGTATATGCAGAAGGCCCTTGCCATTCGCAAGGCCCTTAGGGGGTAACCTCCTTGTCATGCAGAAGGCCCTTTGGGGGTAATGGGGAAAATAGGGTTGGGGACTTCAGCTTTAAAATTTGTCCAAACTGTACTCTTAATTAACATGTTTGTGCATTGTTTATGTGCTATTTATTTTCATTAAGAGTTATTAGGAACATAAAATAAATTATTATTATCATTGTTATTATTATTTAATATGCAGCCTGAGGCTTGCATCATTGCTGGGAGCATGGCTGTGCGGCTGATGCAGTGCCACATTTCCAGAAAACTGGTACTTATTTTGCCAATCACGGAAGAATGACAGGCTGAGTCAACCCACCTGGTATTATTTAATAGCCCAACAGGGGGCTCAAACTCAAGACCCTAAGATCTTAAGCCAGCTACCTCAACCATGAAGCCAACACCAGGCTTATTATTCCATTTGCCTTCTTGAGTGCCATCACTCTTTTACCCATTCTTCCTGTATATGACTGAAGCCTCTTCCAGGAATATTGTGCCAAATATCCTGGACTACATTCCACAGTTCTGTTAGGTAAGTTAGGTTCCTCTTCTTCTCGGTGTCCAGATAATCCCATATGGCTTTGCTGGGACTCATGTCTGGACTCTGGGGTGGCCATTCTAACACTTGGAGCACATCAGCTCTAACCTTTTTGTCCAAATACTGTTTTACTATGTTGGAATTGTGTTTTTGATCATTAACTTGTTGGAAAATGAATCCTCTTTTGATTAAATTATATCCTCCAAGAACTGTATGGTGCTGCAGTATCTGCTTCTGGTACTTCTTTTATTAATGTCCCATTGATTCCTTTTGAAGTGTTCCTCCCCAAAAAAGCTGAGAAACAACCCCAGACAGAGCTTCCGCTTGCTTCACAGTCGGATGCAAACAATACATGCCATAACGTTCTCCATGTCTCTTCGGCACACAAACTGGTGTTTTTGATCGAAAAAGTTCAAATCTCGATTCACCAGACCAGATTACCCGATTCCATTGACATTTTTAAAGCAAGAACAAAATTTGGTGACTGAACAGACATGAGTCTGACAGTCTTTTCACCTTATTCTGTTGGCTTTTCAGTGATTTCTTTTCAGCAACTCTGCCATGGAAACCTGTGGCAATCGACCTTCTGCGCACTGTGCTGGACAAGATGTTAATGTTTAGGCCTGTTCTCACTTAATTTTTCAGCTGCTGACTTGATTTTATTTTGTCGCATAAACTGAGCAGCTTCATGTGTTTGGCTTGCTTTGGGGATATTCTGGTTCTTCCTCGCCTTTTCTTGTCTTGTACCAAGATGGTTTATTGCAGGCATAGCAAAGTGTACCTCCCACCATTGTTTGAACTTTTTTCATATTTTCTTTGTATACCCTTCTTCTCACAAAGTTTGGATCTTCACACACTGTTCTGTTGAAAGTTGCTTCCTTGGCACCATTCTGAACTCACTCAGTTTCAGGCAAGGAAACAAGCTGATGAAAACTAATTTCACATCTTCATTAATTTGCAACTTTTATTGTGAATTCTTGCAATTACGTTTATGTAATAACTGGTGTCGATTGCTAAAAAAAAAAAAAAAATTTTGTTGATTTTTAACTGTCCAAAATCCACAGTTTCCTACATATTTTGTGGTAAGTGGATATCACTTGCACGTGATAATTTAATATGAATCGCAAAAAAACTTTTTCAATTTCCTAATTCATTTTATAGACTTGAAGGTAACTGGTATTAAATTTTCACAGAAATTTGAATTATTATCTCCCTATATTGCACACTTCTAACTTCCCACAACAAGTTAATGGGGAATAGCACCACAAAAGTGAATATAACCCAAACTCTTGGTATGTGTCTGTGTCTGTGTCTGTCTGTCTTATAAAAATAAATCACCACTTGATCCTTCTAGGCAGAGGCTGCTTAAAGCAATTGAGAAATGTAATTGAAGGTAAGCCCTTTTGCGATTTCAAACTCTACCTGAGTTCCTCCACAACTGTAGGCATTTACAGGCAGCACATGCATGAGAACCCCAAACGCGACGCACCCCCATCAGCCATTGTACTGCTTTAAATGCTTATTGGTAGATAGCGACTGTTGTTGATGAATACACCAAGTCTCCCAAACAGAGCCTGCTTTCCCAAGCCAGCTTCCCAAAATTGGCAGCTTTTGGATGGAGCTATCCCACATTTTAAAGGGCAGAAGCCTTGCTGCTTGCCTGCACCACCTGTGGTTGGCAGCTGTGGGCTGTGCTGAGTGGCAGACCCTGATCATTGACCCAGTTCTTGGCTGGTTCTACATAGAATGTGTGGGCATAAAGTCCTCGACCTCTTTCAACCAAAATAGACAAGGCCCTTCTCTTGGCTGTGGGTGAAACAACTTGACCCTAACTCAGATCCTTACATATATATATATATATCCCAATATTCTACATGATTTAAACTTTAAGTGTCTACAGCTTTCTCACCCACTCCATGTACAAATGTAACAATGCATACGGATGTGGTATACCTGCTATTTTTTTTTTTATATAATAAAATTCAATAGCAGAACTTGCAGCAGTAATTCTAGCAAAAATTCCCAAAAGCTACCATGTAGAAGTTTTTTTTTTCTTCTTCTTCTTTTTCTAAGATCCAATTGTAGCATAAAATGTGAGCAGTTTCCCAATAAATCCTCGCGTGTTCCTCGGTGAAATACTTCCAAATTATGTTGGTAGATTCAGATTGTAATGAGCTCTCCATTTTGGATCGGTGCAGATGAGGAATTTTCACCACACATCAGTGTCACTCTAAGCCTGGTGGTGGCTTAACTGTTAAGATGCTGGTTTAAGATCTTAGGGTCTTGAGTTTGAGCCCCTGTCATTTTGTTGAAATAACACCAGGTGGGTTAACTCAGCCTGTCATTCTTCTGTGGTTGGCAAAATGAGTCCCAGGTAACCGGGGCACTACATCAGTGGCATATAACCATGCTTCCAGAAAATGATGCAACCAGCAGCCAAAGGCTGTATATGAAGCAAATGTCTCATGTATAAAATGAAGAAATCAAATATCTTGTATCATTTAATCATAAAACTAAGCCAGCAAACACAATTGGTACAAATGGTGGATGCTGGAATGCATGGCAAAAACTGATGAATGAGAGGATCAGATGAGAATTTTTTTTTTTCCTTTGAGTTGATTTGCAAGCTGAAGAGTTTCATTAACATACACATGAGTTTGGAGCGATGGGTGTTATTCGATGTTAAAAGGAGAGGAGGTGGGGAGGGAGGGGAGGGGTGGCAAGAAGCAAAATTTATGCTACACCTTTTTCAAGGAATGCAGGAGTCTATTTGGCCCATTAAGCCTGTGCAATGTTCACCAACATATGGTTGTTTGCTTGTACTCTATCCTTTTAAATGCTGAGCATTAAGAAAGGAAGTAGCATGTACTACATTTGACGTCTTTGGTATAATTCGGCCAATGTCAAATTTGAACCGCCAACCTCCCAGACTCAGAGCGGACGCTCTAACCATCACACTACTGAGCTGTTGTCGTAGTTACTCTTGATGGCTGTGGTAAATTCTGGCAAAAATCCTGTTCCTAATGGAGACCATTTTGATTGGAATATTGCAGTGAACTGCAAGTTGCAGGTTATTTTTGAAAGTTTATATCAACAAATTCATTCATTAACGGCTTACATTTTCTTTTGGTGTGACATTACACTTCTTGAAACTTGTTGTTGTTGTTGTTGTTGTTCTAGAGAACCTTACCTGGTGGCATTTCGCTCTGTCACACTTCCGGCTGCACCGACACCACATGAATGCATACGCGGTGAGGTGCAATGTGCTGGCTTTGTGGTCGAGCCTCTTGAAGCCAATCTGTCTCAGGTACATATGGATATAGCTGAAAGGTTCTCAAGATGTTTTTAATTTTGTCTTCAATTGACATCATAATCATTTTGTATGCAGCCTGATGCTGCTATTTGCCTCATTGCTGGGATCACGGCTGTGCCGTTGATGCAGTGCCCGTTTCCAGTAAGCTGGTACTCATTTTGCTAACCTCGGAAGGATGACGGGCTGAGTCAACCCACTTCGTGTTATTTAATGGTGTGACTGGGACTCAAACTCAAGACCCTAAGACCCAAGATCTTAAGTGAGCCACTTTCACCATTAAGCTAACACAAGGCGTTTCAATAGACACAATGGATCATCCTGTTGGAGGGAATGCTCAAGAAAAGGAAATGGTGCCTTTGGTGAAGATCCTCTTGTAAAGAATTATTAATGTAGAATTAAACAAATTAATTCACTGTGACATGATGTGGAGAAATAAACTCCCATGTGGGTAGTTTAGTGCAATTATGGCAAAATTATTCATTATCATATTTAGCATGTGGCTCTCAAAGGGATCCTTTAATCTCCTCTCTTTGTTATTGCTGGAGGTGCCCCAAGGCAGTGTCTGGGCCCAGTCCTGTACCTCGTATTCATCAACGATCTTTGATTCTCTGGAAAAAAACCCCAAAAAAAAACCCTCCTTGTCTTTTTACTGATTATTCCACCTTCTGTCAACTCATCCCTCATCCTTCAGTTATAGTCGGAAGCAGCCTTTTCCCTCTCTGGAGACTTTGATCCAATCAGAAGCTGATCCAGCACTTGGAATACATCTCTCAACCTTGACAAATCGTGCACACACTCTTTTCTCTGGAAGAACTGTCTGCCAAACCCTCCTACTTACTTCCTTAATAAACCTCTTGAAGAATTTCAGTCCTTCAAACATTTACGCTTCACCACCAGTCATCTCACTTGGGCAAACCACATATCCAAGTTGGCCTCCAAAGCAAGATCATTTTGGAATCCGTGAGTGGTCCTAGATCATCTGGCTCAGATTGTCCATGTTAACAGATCCAGTCTGATGCGACAGTATGTGATCTCTGAACTGTTGTACCAGCACGGCATTTTTTTTATTTTATATTTTAAATAATGTATTTTTTTATTTATTGAAATGGATTTATGCCAGGACACTCGTGGTTAATTCTATTGCAACAAACAGCACTTTTGCAAGACATTCCTGTTTCGAAAATTGATGAATTTCAAATCGATGGAATGAAAGTCTAAATGTAGAATTTTTGCTTTGGAAAGTAAAATAAACAAGTAATTTCCAATAAATTTAAACTTTTGATGTAAATTTTGTCAAATGGTATTATTGCCAAATGTGAATTGCATATTGAGCTGTAGAAGATGAAATGTAGAATTTTGTTAATTGGTTGATGCCACCATTATGTATTGTACTTGCATACCTTGAGCATAGGGAATTGCCCTATATTTGTACGTCTGGGATGTGGTGTGAGGAATTCCTTAGAATTAATTTCAGATGCAACCATTTAATGGAACATATCTATTCATTCTAATATGATTGCCGTATTAACGGAGTTTGCACATTTTATGGCAAAATCTCAAATTGTTTAATTTGCAATCCTCTTTCCACTGCCAAAGGTTTCTTATTTCAATCAAGCAACTACTTCCTTCCTGCCTTACATCTCGAGTGATATTGCCGGCCTCTCAGCTGAGTGTCACACTCAGTTCCAGTCCTGCCGCCTTTTCCTTGAACACAATTCCAAGCTGTGACTGAATAAATTTGGGGGAGATCTCCATTTGGAATCTGAGCATGTTGAGTGACATTATAGCAGATTGCTTCATTGCAGGAAGATGCCGACATTGTTTGACGATTTCTGAAGCACAGCAATGAAACTACTTGGTTCTCTAATGTCCAGTCCAAGCTCGGCCCAAAACTATGTACAGCTCTGACCGACTGGCCCAGCTAAACAACTAATCGATTGAGGGATATTTTTCTTTTTCTTTTTCATTTTTTTTTTTGGGGGGGGGAATTTTGTGTTTCAAAATTTTTTTGCTCATCATTGTAGTTCTAATTTTCTTTTCAGTCAACTACTTTGAAAATGTATTTGTGTTGAGCCCAATCTATCAAATACAATCTTTACAAAGTAAAACTTTTGAAATGACTGTTGGTGCCCTTTTTGTACTTTGGTTGTTGGAGTTTGCCCACTCCTTCATGAGTTGCATGTTGCCACACAAGTTGCTTCGTGTTGAAATGCATACATGGGAAGATGAGCAGTTCCAAAACTGCCACCCAAGTTGGGTCATGACCCAGACAACGGAGCGGTGATTGGCTGGATGTTGTTGCATGTGGGACATTTCCTCCCCTGCACTTTAAGCTATTTGTCCAAACTGCCTGATGGCAGGAAGAAAGGTGTCTTCAGCACAGTATTTAATTTCAAAACCTGCTGCACACCAGTCGACATTTGCTAATGCAATGCAACAAGACCATTGGTGACGAATCTTGTGCAATCCCGTTTTTTTCCATGACTGTCGATGACACTATTGTCGGAAAACTGTGTTTTTTTTGGCCAGAGGTAATGCAGTACTGCAATTTAAACAAGCATCGACCACAACCACACGCATGCACCCAGTAGGTATATGTCAATGTAATTCAAAGGCAGACACGTTGTCCTGAAGGGTTTTTTTTTAATAACACAATGTACTACTAATGGCAATATTTTGTTTCTGAAGGTTTGGCTAAATACTTAAGGATACAGGTCAGGCTCAGGTATCTACATTGAAATTTAACAATACTTTTTTGGGGTTTCAAAGTTCACATAAGCTACAACTATAAAAAAAGCATGCTTCTTAATTAAAAGAAAATTTAAGTTACTGAAAGCTGGTTTAATTGGTCATTACATTGCACCGAGTCAGCGATAGTCGTAGGCTGCCGCATGCTACATGATGATGCACGAATGTTGTTGACAACTCTGAAAGGTGGAACATGTTCAACTTTTACGACGATCGTTGACATGCCTCAAGACCTTGTTGAGGATGGTCTTCAACCGCCGTGCATTAGACGATTAATTATCAAAGACTGTCAGAGACTGCCTTGTTTCGTTGCAGCAGGCTTAATATCACAGAAACAAGCACAGCAGTAATAACGTACAAGTACAGTCAACACTCCGAATTTGCGAGTTCTCTTTCATCGATTTGCAAGTATTCGTGAATTGGTAAATGTATACCGATTTCTAATTTGTGAGCCAGCAACCTCCAGTATTTGTAAGTTTATGAGCTCTCATTATCCTACCCCTGCCGAATCAAAGGGGAACATGTGGAGTGGATGAGTAATAAAAAGGAAGGGTGTGAGGAGGGGGACATATGAAGAAGCATGAGCTGTTTAATCGGCAGCAGTCTTGAAAGACTGGAAGGAGGGGTACGAGACGATATAAAGGGAAGTCTATTGCACAGATGAGAATACAGAGGGATGAAGGAATGAGGGTGAGTTCAATTTAGACTTGGGAAAGTAACCCAGTCTAGGATTCTTGAATAACGTTCCTCCATACTCTCCCAGTCCACAAATTTCTAGCACAAGAGAGTTGGAGTAAGACAATAACACAGTTCACCAATGTGCCTGTGATGTGCAAGAGGCAGACCTAAGGATTGGAACTCTTGAGATATGCCAGTAAAACTGCCATAGTTGGAGTCTACTGTATAACCTCCATGGTAGCAAAACAAAAAGTAGCTGTATCAGTCCAGAGTGGTGATCCATACTCTTTGATAATTCAGATGATGGTTCAGATTGTACTTCACTCTGCAGACAATATAGGAGGTGACAGCCTGTTTTGTTTGGTGATGTGGTTCACCAATTTTACAGATTTTTTTTTTTTAATACACTGTTGAGCTCCAAGTTCTGTACACCTTCCACAATTGGCATAACAGATAGACTGGGGGCAACAAAAAGTGGATCCTAACAGGAACAGTGTGACCATGGGATTTTCCCAAGTTTGAAGACTTATTCCAGGTCGATAAGTGACTAACCTTTTTTATTTTCCAGATTTGCAGAGATGAATGTTACAGCAACCTGCCTTTCATAAGTGTAGTTTCCTGTTTTGTACAAGGTGGTATCTGGAAAAATTGTGCAGAGCTCATTGATGTAAACCAATAATAAAATGTCCTAAAATGCTGCCTTTTTCTGACAACTGCCTCAAGATGGAGAGCTTGACCCACAGAATGTCATCAAGCACCTGGTTATTTTTGCTTGCAGAGAGAATCTGATGACCATTCAAGGAAGGGCCATTGATTACCATGAGTCAATGGCTTGGAAAGTAAGGCTCAGTGCCAGACAGTATTGATAGCTCAATGGATGCCCAGAGAGAGAGTCCTGATCTCTTGTTTTATTAATTGGTATAGTCATCCATTGTTGAGTTAAAATAAACATGTCCATGGCAGAATAGATCTGGCAGAAGCCAAAGTGATCAGAGATTAAAAAGTTGGAAAAGAGATGATGCCTGACATTTGCAAGAATGATAGATTCCATCACTTCCTTGTTATAGGGAGAAGACTAATCAGTGTGTAGTTCAGTGGAGCAGACATTGAACCCTTTTTATTGACTACAAGTGAGGCTAGCAACTTTCCAAAATGAAAGCAAGAGAGTTTCTGAGATAGACCTGGAGAAGTGAGGAAAAAGGATTGCAGTGTTGTTGCCATATGGACCAGTTGCAGAAGTGGTGTCATGATCACCTTGTATCTTCTCAACCAGAGTGAGAGAATGGTTTGTATGCTGCAGAGAGCAATCTGATATGGGGAAAGGATGAGTAGTGGATTGGAAGGCCTGGGGACCTTGCCCTTTTCTGCCACAACCTTCCAGCACTTACATGGCTAAACCGTTGCAAAGTACTTTTTGGAAATGAGAGGACGCACTGTATCTTCACATAAAACAACAAAATGGCATCCAACACGCCGGCTTGCCCAACTCGCATGGTTCCTACAATACAACCCAACAATGCTAAAGCATGTTATTTATTTACATACTTTCGCAAATCCTACTTGTAATTTTAATAAGGAAAAATGAACAAGCCTTCTCTTACAAATGATATCTACTTCGTGTTTGATATAACGATGTCACCAGAGATCTGTTCTTAGATTTATATAGTGTTGAGGGAGGGAGGGAGGTGGACCATCGATGGCTTTCATGTCGACAAAAGGCATGTAAAAACACAACATTATGAATGTATGGCATTGACTATGGCACTAACATTCTTGATTAAATAGAACACTAGCGTGGATTGGCTCACTATGCTTGCCTCTCCACACATCGTTACAGAGATTGATGTCACAAATTTGCTGTGTTGGCATGATTTACACCAATCATAACACAAACATTTATTTTCTCCAAATTTATTTGTAATATTGGTGATATATTTATTTGTGATACATGAAGCTCGAAGCTGTCTAATTGGTCTGAAGGGTGTAAGGGGTCGAAATGGTGTGAAGGTATAAGGCGTCTTGGGTGGGTCTTTTGTGTCTTCGGCGACTTTTGGGTCTTTCAGCGTCTTTTGTGTTTTTTTTGGTCTTCACGTCTTTTTGGGTCG
>CM068958.1:48294633-48320259 GCA_035128595.1 Eptatretus atami | reverse complement strand
CAGAGTTGGAAGGCAGATTGGAAGGGAGTTGGAGAAGGGAGTTGAGGGAGTCGTTCAGCAGACCGTCGGTTCTGCTTGGCTGCGTTAGGGTTGAGGCCTTCGAAGCTTTTTGCTTTGGTGTTCAGTGAGCTTCGGCTTCTGCTTGGCTCGGGAAGCTTTTTGCTTCAAGCTGCCCGTTTTGAAGGAAGTTAAGCCGGTCGCTCGGCTGAGCTGCGAGTGGTGGCTTCTTCTTGTGTTGCTGAGCTCTTCGTCTCCATTTTGGTTCCCGGCTTGGTGCGATTCATCGCCTCTTCCTGGAGGTGGTTCCTCGGGAAGCGACGCATCGACGGAAGATCGGCGCTCGTCTCACCAGCACGTGTTGAGAAGCGTGGGAGGTGGTTCCTCGGGAAGCGACGCATCGACGGAAGGTCGGCGCCTCGTCTGACCAGCACGTGTTGAGAGCGCGGGAGGGATTCGCGGGAGCGGAAGGATGCAGCTCACGGCGATTTGGATCCAGCTCGCTCTCGCTGGAGCCCGGTCCGAACAACTTGAAGAACCACACGAGGTGGAGAGGTTTGAGATAGGCTCTGGGTTCAGCTCACCTTTCTTCCGAGCTGGAGCTCGTATTAAAGGCCTCTGCCACCATTTCTTGAGTATGTGTGTGGCTACGTGTGTCGTGGGCCGTCTAATAAGTAGGAACTGCTGTTAAGTGCAAGTGACTGTACATAATAAGTAGACGGTTGTAGTTCTTTTGTCGTGCTTTTGTTGCTTGTATAATTGCATACGTGTTTTGCCTTGTTTATTGCATACGTGCTTTAGTATAATAAATGTTCTTGTGTGAATGTAAACCTGTTCGTTGCGTCCATTCCCTCATTGAACTGCCCATCTTGCACTCGGAATATAGTTGGTTTTTAAATAGCCGATAAATAGAATCGGGTCTGGCGATAATACCCGCTCGGTTATCCCAGAACGGAACGGACCGCTTAAGCGGTTCGTGTCCAAGCAGGCCTTCGCCGAGGTACGGTCCCTCGGTAGGTTACCCGCGCGGTACTTAGTATATCGATATTCGGCGATTGACCCTATTTCGCGCGGTAGAATACGGACTGGGCCGTGTGGATTAAAAACCCACCGTGACTGGTTTCTGGCGTTGTTCCAGAAAGTCACGACTGGATTGTCCGTTCGGTGGGCGAAGCAACCGCTATTGGTTAGACGCGTCGTTCGCATGCCGGCGGCTGAATTCTACAACAATATATATATAATATAATATATATATATATATATAATATATATATATTATATATATATATATAATATATATATATATTCATATCTTCACCACGACACTGCACCCTCTCACATGCCATGCCCTGTCTATATATATATATATATATATATATATATATTATATATATATATATATATATATATATATATATATATATATATATACTGCATCTCATGGTTCGTGGAAGTATTATGAAGGTGATTTGTGTTCTACAGTGTTCACGTGTATAATTAAATTTAAATAAAGGTTTAAAGAGGCTTAGAGGCATATAAATAAATTAATGTCGGGTTTTACCGTGGGTTTACCCCATGTCTATTTCATCACCCTCTCAAACACGTTACACGAGTTCAATCTTCGTGCCTCTTGTTTGTGTCCTTTATGGTGTCCTTAAGAGCAGTAAAGTACAATCCTCACCACTCCCTGGACTCGGTGTAGTTAGAGTATCCACTCCAAGTCTGTGAGGTCGGCGATTCAAACCCGATACTGGTCGATTCATACCAAAGACTAAAAATGGTACGTGATGCTTCCTTGCTTGATACCCAGCATAAAAAATGGACTTCAAAACGGGATACTCATTGAATTAAGAGGATACTTTGGCCTCTGGTAGAGATAGGTTCAACTTTCTGACACCTGCTATATATGGCTGAACTTTTTTCTTTTCTTTTTTATACCATCGCTGTTGTTATTCTTACTTGGAATCAAATTCCTTTTTTATCCCCCGCCGCGTGGCGGAAGGGGGATATTGTTCTGTTCTTCAGTCTCATTCTTCCATCTAGGTCTTAAAGGCAGGTGTTCTCAGACAGTTCACCACCATCTCAGATAACCCCCCATCCAAAACCATGATCTTTGTTTTCGCTCTTCCGTCAAAGAAGTTCACAAAAAGTAATTTCGCTACCGATTAGATTTGAACTTTCATGACTCAACAGGAATGACTTGGTTTTTTGTAATGTGTGTGTGTGTGTGTGTATGTGTGTGTGTGTGTGTGTGTGTGTGTGTTTTCGAACCATTGCCTGTGCGCTTCAGGTATCCCTTGATTACCGCATCTCTTGTACTCGAAATGATGATTCTCATTATAAATTATTCAATTTATTTTAATAACTGAGCGAAATGAGGTCCTTGCCATGTCAGCTATAATGTTTAACTATACTATACTCTTTAAGTGATTAAATACATTTAATATATTAATGTATAGAGAAAGGTTATATGACAACCCATACGCTTTCATCAAGACCTTTTAGAATGCAGACAAGCAAAATGCATACACAAGATTGTATCCTTTATGAAACCATAAGTAAAAATCCCATCTAACATATCTAGGATTGTGCGGATATTGAGAGACGGTCATTGAACGTGTATTTAAACGTAGGTCTGGAACCGAGCTTTTGGTCTTCAATCGATTGCAGTGACCAGAAATTGTAGCTGATGGGTGCACAAACGGAGCTCGAAAGACTCACCTTTTCCTCTCATGGAAACGTGTCCGAGTTACATGCTTATGATCCATGACGATCCACTCGTGGTTCTTCGAACCCAAAGGAGCACATTTGGTATCTCGCTGCGAAGCTTCCAAGAGAAGAGCACGATCTTTTCTCCGTTTTGCTTGCTCTCCATCTGTGCCCTCTCCCTCACTGTGTACTTCCATTTCCACGCTCTTTCTCATCCTGTACCTCCATCACCCTCTCTTCCTCTGTGCCTCTCTATAGGACCTCCCTCCTCCATTCCCACCAAACTGCTCCACGACTTCAAACGAATTCCCTTCCTCAATTAAATGCTTGCTTCGTTCATCAAAAGTAGATAGTACATGTTTACTTACTTGGTAAAAAGAACATAAACAAACTTCTAAAAAAAAATTTTTTTTATTCGGTAAAAAGTACAAGGTAAACTTATTAAAACATCTTTTTATTGAGTCAACAATACTCAGTGAACTCGTGAACTCGTACAACGTGTGGTTACAGGTAAACTCGTTTGGTTGATGAAATGAATGAGTCTAAAGTAAACTTGTGAAGTGTTTACTTTGTCGGAAGTAAGATTGAAATGAGGTGATTACTGCCTGTGCTGGAAATTTTTTCCCTGCTCCATTGAAACATTCTTGTTATCTCAGTCACTTAAATGGTATCTCTGTCACCATGTTTATTCAGCGAAACTGAAAAAGAAAGAAAATCAAAACATTAACAAAATAAGTAAATAAATAATTACTTGTAACTTTTGTATTTCCATGGGTTTCATAACCATTCAGAACTCAGAAGTGGTCTCCAAGTAGTTTGCACTGTGATGCCCACAGTGCACTGCCAAAGCGATTAGGAATATTGATTGTAATATAGACAGGTAGGTATAAGATGCGAGTCAACTTACAAAGTGTGCAATTTCGTCCTTTTCTTTCCAAAGTTTAAAATCAATCTGAATTTTGACATCCTCAAAGTACACCTCCCTCAACACCTTGGGAATGTAGTTGGAGATGTTTTAAGAGTCTGGGTTGTACAATAACCCACAGGTATCATCTAATATATAAAGCTTTTTCTTACCACTCATAAACTCGTGCACTAATGTGAATGTTTACTCTCTTCTAAGGGGGTAGAAAGCTGAAATTTTGCATCCTGCTGCAACTCAAAGCCAATATCCCCCAAAAAATCACAGTCGGGAACTTTCCATAAACGAAAATATCCATAAACTAGAACGGGCACTCGTAGAGCGCATACCTTCGCCGCAGCCACTAGTTTGAACATGGCATGAGAGTGAAATGAGGAATAAATCAAAACAAAATTGACAATTTAATCGCGAAAAAACGATTTTGACCTTTTTGTGACCTTGACCTTAACCTTTGATCCGATCGCTCCCAAAATCTAATCGATTTGTCCTCTCGTGATGCCAAACACATCCACAAAATTTCATGACAATCTGCGAAGTGGTTTTTGTGTAATGTTGTCCACAACGCTTCCCAATCAAAAACTCCATTTTGGTGACCCCCTTGACCTTTGACTTCCACAGACTAACTAGGGTTGCAAACACTATACCATACGCTATATCAGTGGATCGGGATTTGAATACTGAACATTTTGGACTTAATTTGATGTAAATCGGAACAAAATTGACACTTTAATCGCAAAAAAACGATTTTGACCTTTTTGTGACCTTGACCTTGACCTTTGATCCGATCGCTCCCAAAATCTAATCGATTTGTCCTCTCATGATGTCAAACAAGTCCACAAAATTTCATGACAATCTGCTAAGTGGTTTTTGCGTAATGTTGTCCACGACGCTGCCCAATGAAAAATGCTTTGTGGTGACCCCCTTGACCTTTGACCTCCAACCGCTAACTCGGGTTACAACAACACCATATAATATGTTATATTTGAGGATAGGGCATTGAATACTGATCATTTTGGCATTAATTTGATGTAAATTGGAATAAAATTGACTGTGTTATCGCGAAAATAAAAATGTTTGACCTTTTTGTGACCTTGACCTTGACCTTTGATCCGATCGCTCCAAAAATCTACTCGATTTGTCTTTTCATGACAACAAACCTTCCCACACAATTTCAAGCGAATCCGCTGTAAAGTTTTTGTATAAAGTGATCCAAAACATTGTTAATACCATTTTTGGTGACCCCCTTGACCTTTGACCCCCAACCGCTACCTAGGGTAATTACGCCACACTTTCATGTGGCATAGCCTAGAATGTAGAATTGAGTAATGACCATTTTGGTGTTGGTTTTATCTCGTTCGGATAAAAATTGACCGCGTTATGACGAAAAAACGATTCTGACCTTTTCGTGACCGTGACCTTGACCTTTAATCCGATTGCTCCCAAAAGCTTCGCCTGGCGTCCTTGAGTAACTGCACATCATCTCTGAAAATTTCATGCAAATCGGTCCAGCAGTTTTTGCGCAATGTTGTCCGCACACATATTTACCAATAAATAAATACACAGGGGTCAATACAATAACTTCGTCAAACGAAGTTTGCGAAGGTAACTAGAAGGGCACTCAGTAGAGCCAAACCGCTGCCAATGCCTGATCCAGTAGAACATATCGAGTCCACAAATTTTTTGAAATATCATGCTATATATCGTTTTTGGCCCCATCTCTCAATGGTCTGGAATCGCTTTAAAAGTAAAAAAAATTATTGTATCCAGATCTGGATTCGGGTCTTCACCAAAATCGAATCAATTCGTCTTTGTCACAAACCAAATCTGTCCACCAAGCTTCGTCCAAATCCATCCACAACTTTTTGAGATATCGTGCTATATATCGGTTTTGGCTCCATCTCTCAATAATGAAGAATCAATTTAAAAAAATAAATTTATACGAGCCGGATCCGGATCTTCACCACAATCTTATCAGTTTGTCCTTGTCACACATCCAACGTACCCACCAAATTTAATCCAAATCCGTCCACAACTCTGAGATATCCTGCACATAAACAAACAAACAGCCAAGAAGGATGTCATGCATGGCACGATGCTTGCGAAATCCAGAAAAGAAAATTTGACCTCAAAAATAATTGAGGGTTGAATTGAATGACCAAATATGCAACTCCTCTTCAAATCCCAAGTCAATCGGATGAAAATTGACAATTTCAGAAATTCGGCCTATGTTGACCTTTTGGCCGATGTTGACCTCAAAAATAATTGGTGGTTGAATTCAGTAGGCTTGGCATGCAAATCCTCTTCAAATTTCAAGTCAATGGGATGAAAATTGAGGATTTTATAAATTCAAGCTTGGTTGTTGACCTTTTTGTCTATGTTGACCTTAAAAATAATTGGCTGGTTGAATTCAGTGACCTAAAATATATGTCCTCTTCAAATTTCAAGTCAATCGGATGAAAAGTGAGGATTTTAGAAATATCACCTAAGTTGACCTTTGGCCTATGACGTTATGGCCGATGTTGACCTTAAAAATAATAATAGGTGGTTGAATTCATTAAGCTGATATTAAAATCATTTTCAAATTTCTCGTCAATCGGATGAAAATTGAGGATTTTAGAAATTTGACAAATTTGTTGACCTTTTGACCTCAAAAACAATAGGCTTCTTGCTGATGACAATCTCTACCATGAGGTGAAGTTTCCTGAAGATCAGTTTAAAATTGTGATCTGTCGGCAATAAACATTAAAAAAAACAACAACAGAATAACGCACGCAACCATCCAATATATTTGAAAAATCTTTGATTGTTGGAGGTAACAAACAAGCAAGAAAAAGACATTGTGCAGAGCATGATACTTGCAAAATCCACCCTCCTCTCCAAAGGTTGCCTTCAAATTGTCCGTTTCATTAAGATTAAAATTGACAATCTTAATCAAAGCTCAGGTCAATCAAATAAAAATTGATGATTTTTCAGGTTGAAATTGATGTTTTCAGTTGTTTGACCTTGAGTTGACCTTTGACCTTTTGATCTCAAAAATAGTTGGTTTCCCAATTCAGTGATGCATGATGCAATTGCTGTTTAACTTTCAAGTCAATCGGATGAAAAATAACGATTTTCGAAATTTGACCTCAACATGACCTTTGACCATTGACCTCAAAATCGATAGCCTTCTCAGTTGAGACTACCACTACGAGTTGGTAAAGTTTCATGATAATTCGTTTAGAATTGTGACTTCTAGGCGATTGACAGACAGACAAACAGACAGAATAATAACAAAATCGACAGACCAATATACTTGAAAAATCTGCAATTTTGCAAGTAACAAATGGACAGACAGGGTGAAAACATATAACCTCCACCCACCTTCGGTGACGGTAATAGAGGTCTGTCGGTGCAGCCTTGGTCTGCTCACAGTGAGTCACGTGACCCATGACAATGGTACTTACACTCGAACTGGTGACTCAGCAATGCCAACACACACCTCTTCCCTTCTTATTTTATTTAACTTTAGCCGTATTTACATTAACAATTACTCTAGTTGTAAACTTTTAAATCGAGAGTTCATTCTAATCACTAATTCTTGATTTTCTTGAGCTATTTTGCTGCTTACAGAATGCAAACAATCCACTTCATCAAATATATAAAGGTCTCTCAAGTCAAATATATTGTCACGTACTTATCATTGGTGCCAATTTGTTTGTACTTTTACATCATGAACTTTGTTTGTTCCATTCACTTGTCCAAGCAATGTTTTTAAAATCTGGTTTCTAACCAATCATTTTGCCCGACACTAGTATCCGGCTCTTGGACCTCGCCCTTGAGGGATGAGCGGCGAGGAAGGCTTGAACGGGAATGTGACGACGCTTTCCTGCCTGGCAGCTCACAATTTACACCGTTGTGTTCATGACTCAAGGGCTTGAGTTTCACTGGAATTAAACCGCATTCGCATCCCTATCGTGAGCGACGAATTTCCTCTCTTGACTCACGGAGCTTTGTAGCACATGCCGCATCACCACCCTATCTTCAGTGGGTTGTCACTCCTTTCAACCATAAGATTACTCGCATCAAACCCCTTTTGGTGAGAAGCTTATTGCCATGGGCACTGCCCATTTATGACACCCGAGTCACCCGAGTCAAGTGGTTCATATTCTTTTTGCTGACATAACGCCAAATTGGTCCACTGGTGATACACCATTTCTTGCTTCTTATTGAAGTTGTGACTGAATTTGCCCACACTCAAGAGCTTAACAGCTTAAGGGACAACACTCAAACTGTACCAAGCATCAAACTTCAGCGGTGAGCGGAAGTTGACAACTCGAGCTGTAATAATATAAGGCATAAAACTTTTATGTATGCACGTAGGGAGCAGCCGAGTCGATAAACAATAAAATTAATTGAGTCCATAAACTGGTAGATTGGTTTGTGTGATGGTGATGTAGTGCAGGCATGAAGGGGCCAAATGGTCTCTTTCCCCAGTTCATGTTCCTTGTATTTTCTTATATTCTTCGGACCTGTTTATACATCTTATATATGGAAAAGTTGCGGATCTCATTTTCCCCCATTTAATGTGTGATGCTGTCAGGGCTACAAGATGCGAGTAAATATGATACGATGAGGTTGGAAACAAATCTCAAACTGTACTTTCCTTATTACTTTAAATAGGAAAACCAATTACACAAACACAGCAGGTAATTATAATTAAAAGGTCTTGTCAACTCTTGAATAAATTATCAGATTCAAATTTATAGGGAAATGTATATTGATAAAAGGCAATGAAGATTAACGTAATATCTACAATGTCGTCTCCGCCTCAAACTGAATGTTTAATCCAAATTCCATTGTATTAAATAAGGCGTGCGTGTGCGTGTGCGTGTGCGCATCTGAAAAACATAGAAAACTAGAGTTCATTGAACACCTTACCCACAGTCTTGAGATAATAATAATAATAATCATAATCATAATCATAATAATAATGTAACGCAAGGAAAAAATATAAAGAACAAGAACGGTACTTGGTTGAGCACATACCTCTGCCAGGCTGATTCGTTCGTGTTTTGTATCCCACTGATAGTCTGGATCTGGATTTGGACCTGAACTAAAATCGAATCTGCTTGTTCTTGTCACCTAACCAACTCATCCACCATGTTTCGTCATCTGTCCAAAACTTTTTGAGATATCGTGCTATATATATCGTTTTTGGCCCTATCTCTTAATGGTGAAGAATCACTTAAACAAGCTCGAATGAGCTAAGATCCTCGTCCTCTTAATGATGACGTCATTAAAAACGAATATGACGTCATTGTGATGTATCAGGTTTGCGATAAATTATCTGTGCTAATGCCCGGCTTGATTCCCGCAAACAAAATTCAAACAGCTTGCCTAGTTTCGGAGATAATGGGTATAGGCAATTTCCATTAGCGGCGATATTATGACGTCAACTTTTTTTCTAGGAAGAATTTCCAAAATCGGAGATGGTTACTGCCTGCGCGTGGGCTTTCTGCATATACATGGCAAGTTTCACGAAGATCCGATGAAAACTCTGGGTTGTGAAACAAAAAATTGTGAAAAAATAGGAATGACGTCATAAAAATTGATATGACGTCATAGTGATGTATCGTATGTGCGGTAATTCATCTCTGCTAATGCCCTGTTCGATTCCCGCAAACAGAATTCAAAAAGCTTGCCTAGTTTCGGAGATAATTTTTTAGGTGATTTCCATTAGCGGAGATATTTTGACGTCATAATTTTTTTCTAGGAGGAATTTTCAAAATCGGAGATGGTTACTGTCTGCGCAGGGTATTTTTACATATATATGCCAAGTTTCAGGAAGTTTTGATGAAAACTGTAGGCTGGAAACAAAAAAGTCCACAAGAACAACAACGTGAGTAAGACTAAGAGATCCTCCATGAGGATCTAAAAATTATTGTATCCGGATCCGGATCCAGATCTTCACCAAAATCTAATAATTTCGCCCTTTTCACACACACACCCCACATCGCCACCAAATTTCATCTGGATCCATGCACAACATTTTGAGATATCATGTTCACAAACAAACAAACAGGCAGAGAGACAGAAGTGAAAACGGACCAGTAGTGCTTGAACAACCCCTCAGCTTCAACTTTACTTTTCTCCTCCTGAGATCCTGGGAAGTCTTCAATACTGGTTCCTAGTGGGAGTGTATATCATTGAGTGGCTCATCCGTTACAAGAGGTTCAGTCTGTTGCCCCATATGGTGATTCTATCCACAAACACATTGATGAAAACATAACCAGACTCTGCCTCCACTGTTTCCAGTACTCCAAACCGAGTTTGTGGCTGTAGCCATACGTCGCGTCGAGTGGGGTTTATCACATGAATGTAAAAACTACCGTAGGTTGAATCTACCAGGGTCTTAACCACAATCAAGTTTCCAAGCAGGGGTGTTGTTAAAGGCTCTACAACTACACAGGGCCCGCCTGGGTTGCAGCAGACTACCCATACATCACCTTGTGTCTGGGTAGGAACTCTTGTTTTGTCTATGTCTGGCGTATGGACAAAACTGACGGTGGACTCATTCCATGTTTCCAAGTGCAGAATACCCACTTAAGTACGTCAGTATATTCATGCATATTAGACCTGGCAATCTTTGCCGGCATTGGTTGGTCGAGTTATCTCTTCTGATTAAAATACCCCTTTTTGGAATCGATACATCATCGACCTCCACATCAATCTCTCTGTACCCGTATGGTATGTAGGTTCTGTTTGCAGCTGTAAGTCTGAGCTATCCTTTCCGGCTCAAAGAATTGTCCCACATTTTCTTTCAGAAAGTTTAAAAGAAACTTACTGTCACCGTAGAAACAATTGACTGTGTGTCAATTAACGAGTTCACTTTGATTCCCCCAATCATCACCACTTTGGTTGGACTTTCTCCAACAATAGTCTCTAAAAGTCCATTATCTGAGCAACTTTGTGACTGCCTCACAGTTGTGCTCCTGCCTATGGGGCCCTCAAGTTTGACTGGTTGGTGGAGCTTGACTGGTTGTTGGTCTCAATGATTGACATTCGGTTTCTCGAATTGACATTCGAGCTTGACTTGACTTCCTGGTTCCTCTTATATGATTGACATTCGGCTTTGTGATGGCCAAATTTCCACAGAAGTGGCACTTGCATTTTCCTCATCGACGAAGTTGTTCGTTGAAAGACGACCGTTGAGCTTTTATCTGATGAGCCAGTGCTGCGTGTTGTTGAGAGTTCCAATCAATTCCTTCTGCTGTATTAAAAGGTTTTCAAGAGGAGAAGTTCCTTTTTGGGGATCTCAGATGACATTCACCATTCGGCCATCTTTCAGAGCCGATACAGAACAGACATTCTTTGCAACCTTCTTTGGCTTGCTGAGTTCCGTACTTATGCAT
This sequence comes from Eptatretus atami, assembly GCA_035128595.1. Lineage (NCBI taxonomy): Eukaryota > Metazoa > Chordata > Myxini > Myxiniformes > Myxinidae > Eptatretus > Eptatretus atami. The sequence goes on along the minus strand of CM068958.1, from coordinate 48,309,237 downwards.
TCCCATTAGACTTAGAAAGCGGACTACTCCTGGTCTCTTTCCAAAATAACTTCTGCCAGTTGCCTCTTCATTTCTTGCATCTCCTCCTCATCGTAGCTGACTTTCTACATTCTCCGAGACGTAACTGAAATACAGCTGTTTACAACAACGACAAAAAGGAAAATCAGAGGTAAGTCATTTTGAATGATGATACACTGCTGTACTCTCAATACAATTTCTCTAATACTCCCGATTGATGCCTCGTGATTTTTATTGAAACAGTCGCATGCAGTTGCAGTCCACACGGCAGAAATATTGCAATCAGGTAAATCGGGTTCAACAATGGCAATTCCAGAGCTTCTCGGTTGTCCAGCCCTTGAGTGAGTTAACCATAGTTTTCTTTCCTCGTCATCATGCGCCCATCCCACTCCTGACACCAGTGAAGTCATTGAAGACTCGCATAGACAATTAGGCACAACATCCATCAGCCAGATGAATGCTTTATTAATGAGGAGTTTTGCCAATGGCAAGGTAAATCAAAGAAAAACGATGGCTAACCAGTATACATCAAGGATGTATGATGTGACCTGCCTCGACCAGCATGTTATTCACGCAGGATGGATGGAAAAGGTCAGATTATACAGGATGACCGTATTATCTCTGTAGTGTGAATATCAACCATGAACAGCTTGGAAAACATCAAATTAATCACCCTTCTGTGAATCTCCTCACCATCCACCGTCACAATTGTCTGGAACTTCTTGTACGACGAGGAGCAGTCTTCAATTATGTCATATCCTGAGAATTATTTCCCACTTGTTTTCAAATATTTAAAAAAAAAATTAATGTACAACACTAATTCAGCCTGACTACAGTAGTTTTTATGCGTATCATTTTGTACACATTTGATGGCGTGGCCATTTTTTTTTCCGTACCATCCCTACATGTGGAGTACTGCCGTACTCAATGATTTGATTAGTAAATGTGATGGATTAGCTACGCCAATACTTCATATTCGCTGCTCATGTGTTGTTTGTTTTGAGCTGTCGTGATCAAAAGTTTTTCAAGATTCAGATCAATGTGAATTAAAGTTTGCTCGATGACAAACTTGGTTTCTTCTCACCAAAACGAAGCTGCATTAATTAAATCCGATTAAATAAAAAAAATGTTGTTGCTATACGGGTAAAATACCCAAGAGACAATGTCGCTTCCTTCCATTGTAATCATTGCCATTATTTAAGCTATTGTTGTGCCAGGCAGGATGACATTTATCAATAATTCAGTTGATGAACAATTTGGCGATTCTGTGATCTCTAGATTTGGTACTCTCGCGGTGTATTCTGGTTTCTTTTTAATTCTTGTTAGTTTGAAAAATGTTTGAGAATAAAAGGTATTGCTTTTAAAGGCGTATGACTTCACTCCATAGTAAGTGGTCAGCATATCAATTTGTACACATTTGATGGGGTGGCCATTTTATTCCCATGCCATCCCTACATATGCAGTCCTTGCCATATTCTATGATAACGTCAGTCTTTTGGGACTGCCACTGGTAACATATAACTCAGCGCTACCTGCCACGTGGTCGGGTTGTTGATGACCAAACCGACACCCTTCACTGGCTTTGTTAGTGGGGAGGGTGACTGACACCCTGCCAGGACTAATAAGAACACCTGACGAAATGTGGATGAGCTCCCTTCAGGAGCTAACGGCCATCCAGTACGGAGATGGTGTCTCCAAAAAAGCACCCAATGGGAGTATGAAAATTAATGTTTCCGCCTGGCTTAGTTACCCCCACCCCCCTTTATGCACAGTGGTCCTGTGAAGAGGTTTCCTCGTTTCAGGACTAGCTGAAGGTTTTGCTAGTTTTCCTCTTTGTAGCTCTCTCCTCTCCTCTCTTGTTTTTCTATTTGTTTTGTAGTTTTTCCTCCCTTATTTTTCTTTGTAGCCTGACACATTGAGTGGCGCTCAGCCTTGTTTAAGGCAATTTTCAAAAAAATAACAAAAATTGAGTACACTTGCAGTTCTGTAAATATAATGAACGAGCATTCTTCTTTCCTTTAAAGTTAATTTAGTTATTCTTTTTTTTCTCGGCTTTTGTTTGTTTCCACCTTTTGATTCACTTGTCTTCCCGCTTTCCTTTTAAATTCCTCTTTTTCTTTAATCATAGTTTTACATTTTTAGCTCATCTCCCGCATAGTGGAAGATGGGGTTTTACAATCACTGACGTGTGTCTCTGTGTCTGTCCGGGCCATAACTTTTATACCATGTGAGCTTTTGTCATCAAATTTTCAACACAGCTTCATGATGAGAATATGAAGGAGAAAAATTAATAATTTTGTTGAAACAATTTTCATTGTTATTATTATTCTTATTATTATTCATCCCCTTTTTGCCTTTTGTTTTTTTTTGCTCTTTTTTTTAACATTTCTTTTTCTCAGCAACCACTTGTCCGAATGAAACAAAATTTTCAGGGTAGGAGCCCCCCCCGCCCCCATTGAGAATATTTTAATGATAATTGTAACATCATAGGTTACGTTGTCTGGCAGCCATTTGGATGAAACGTGAAAAATTAAAATATATCTCTGAAACCGCTAATCAGAAAAATTTGAAACTTTGCACATCTCATACTACTCCCAATTAGGAAGGAGAAGGAGGAGGAGATTGGGACCATACTCTGTGCAGAGTGTTGGTGCTGCTCAAGTGGTCTCCTTGGCTATTGGGCACAATCCTGGATGGGTCACCACTCCGACACAGGATACCAGCATGCTGGCACTCATTTTGCTGACCTCGGAAGGATGACAGGCCGAGTTAACCCCACCTGGTATTAATTCAACAGCTGAGCGGGATTTGAACTCAGGACCCTAAGATCCAAAGCCCACCACCCTAACCATTAAGCCAACACCAGGCATACAATTAGGAAGAAGGGATTGTAAGGATGACATCATCATTATAATATGAGAACAGCCATAAATGTTTGAGTCAAAATCCTTGTTTCGCATTGGGATTCAGTGTATATGTCAATGCCGAAACATTTTTACATGAATTGAGCTTTTGTCATCAAATCTTCAACATACCTGCATTATGAGATTGTGGAGAACAGAAATGAATAAAATGTACAAGTTTTTTTTAACTGTCGTTTTCATCAAATTTAGTTTGAGTACAAAGTGAATGGGCTTTGCATTTTGAGATCTTTTCTCGTTACCTCTGCCACCAAAAGTGAATGAGGTTATGTTTTCAACCCTTTCTGTCTGTTTGCTTGTTTGTGTACAGGATATCACAAAAAGTTGTGGACGGATCCGGATGAAATTTTGTGGACAGGTTTGGAATGTGACAAGGACGAACTCATTAGATTTTGGTGAAGATCCAGATCCGGATCCGGCTACGAGAATTTTTGAAGTGATTCTTCACCGTTGAGAGATAGGGCCAAAAAGGATATGTAGCACGATATCTCAAAAAGTTGTGGACGGACTTGGATGAAACTTGGTGGATATGTTGGGTGTGTGACAAGGAAGAATGGTTTCAATTTTGGTGAAGATCCAAATCCGGATTCGAATCTGATAATTGTTTAAGTGATTCTTCACCATCGCGAGATAGGGCTAAACCGATTATAAAGCACGATATCTCAAAAAGTTGTCGACAGATTCGGACAAAAGTTGGTGGACAGGTTGGGTGTGTGACCACGACGAATTGATTCGATTTTGGTGGAGATCTGAATCCGGCTTCGACTACTAGAATTTTTTAAGTGATTCTTCACCATTATGCCTGGTGTTGGCTTAACGGTTAGGGTGACGGGCATTGGATCCGAGGGTCCTGAGTTCAAATCCCGCTCAGCTGTTGAATTAATACCAGGTGGGGTTAACTCGGCCTGTCATCCTTCCGAGGTTGGCAAAATGAGTGCCAGCTTGCTGGTATACTGTGTCAGATTGGTGACCCGTCCAGGATTGTGCCCAATAGCCAAGGAGACTGCTTAAGCAGCACCAACGCTTTCGCACAAGAATCTGGTCCCAACCCCCTCCTCGTCCTCCTTCACCATTGACAAATTGGGCTCAAAAACGAAATATAGCATGATATTTCAAAAATGGATTGGGTCAGATATGTTCTCGTGGATCAGGCATTATGGGGTGGAGGTACACACTCTACCAAATGACCTTGTAGTTTATATTATTATTAGACCCTTTTTTGGCCATTTTTTTTTTTTGTTAACATTTTTTTTCTCAGCAACCGCTTGTCGGATTGACACAAAAATTTCAGGGTAGGAGCAACCCTCCATGGAGAATATTTTAATGATAATTGTGACATCAAAGGTCACGTGGTATGGCAGCCATCTTGGATTAAATACAAAAAATTATATCTCTGAAACCACTAACCGGAAAAAATTGAAACTTGGCACACCTCATTCTACTCCCAATGGGGAGACGGAGGATTGCAAGGATGATGACATCAGTGAAGTGGTAGACCAGCCATAAATGTTTAATCGAAATCCTTGTTTACCATTGATATTCAGTGTTGATGGCCAAGCCATAATATTTGTGCTATTGTCATTGAATCTTTAACAAACCTTGTGAATACTTCTCTCTGCGACCGCTGGTCGGATTGAAATGAAATTTTCACCATAGGAGCGACTACTCATGGAAAATGTTTTAATAATAATTATGACATCATAGGTCATGTTGTGTGGCAGCCATGTTGGAAAAAAGGAAAAATGTTTGACCTCTGTATCTCTGAAACCGCACCAAGAAAAAAATTGAAGCTTGTCACATGGCAAGTACTCCACATGGGGAATAAGTATGTTTTCTATTATGTCATAGTTGCCTTCGGCATGATGTCATAATTGCATATGTAGAACACTACATCCGATCAGTATGAAAAATGTTGAAGGTTATCGAGGGATAAATTGGGCCAATAGAAAAAAAAAAGATGACATCATTGGTCACGTGGTCCAGCAGCCATATATATATATAAATATATATAAAACAACATTCAAAAACGTTCTTCTCTGAAATAGCCAAATAGACTGAGGTGAAGCTTTCCAAGTATGACCACCTGCCTTTCCAGGAGGAACAAAAGGTTTACACCTATGATGTCAAAGTTCACATTGTTTGGCATACATATTGGATTTACCCTAAAAAAAAGTTTTTAATCTTCTTCTCCAGAATGGGTGTACAGATTGAGGGGAACCTTCACACACATGTTCCCCAAGCCTTGGGGATACCAGGGTGTTTTTTTGTTTTGTTTTGTTTTTTTGTATACCTTGTCGAGGCTCGTGTGAGGGCGAACACACAACGCACATCATGGGGAACATGAGACAAGAGGGGAGGGAATGGGAAGACAAAACAGTGGGGAACAGAACATTAGGAGATCTGTGGAAGGGAGAGGGATGGGACGGGGAACATGGGGAATAGAAGATGGACATTACAGGCACTTTCAGGAAGGAAAGCAGGGAATTTGAAGGAGGTGGGCTTGGTGGATTATCAGGGGTAGAAAAGATCGAGGATTTGGATGGGGGATGATAAGAGGTGGTGGTGAGCAGCTGTTTTGAAGGCCTGGAGGGAATAAATGGGAATGAATAGAGTGAGGGAGTTTATTCCAAGGTGGGAAAAAAGAGGAATGAAAGAGTGAAGGTGAGCAGTGATTCGTGATTTTGGTGGTTTTACCAGAAGGAGGTTGCTGGCGGACCTTGAGCGCCCTGTGGAAATGTGGTGGGGACAAATCACAGAGAGAGCGGGGGGGGGGGGGGGCGAGGCTGGAGAGGAGACGGTAGAAGACAGAAAGACCACCGACCAACCTGCGTGAATGAGTGAGAGGCCCAAAGACTCAGCCTCATTGCGGGAGATGCCAATGATCCGAAATGCATTGGTTTCTACAGTGAAGCCGAGAAAGGTGGGAGGCAGGAGCACCAGCCCAGAGGGAGAGCAGTACTCCATCAGGCTGCGGACAAAAGCGTTGTAAGTGGTCAGGAGCTCAGGTGGGCGAGGAAGGACTTTGCACGACGGAGGATTCCCAGTCGGCGACTGGCTTTGGAGGCGAGGTTTGAAATTGGCTTTCCCAGGAAAGGTCATGGCAGATAGTGAGACCCAGAAGCTTGAAAGAAAGGACTTCTTCAGAGGATTGTTGAGAAAGTGGATGGGGGGGTTTTCTAAACAGTCCTTTCGAAGAGACATAGTGAGATTTGTCGCGGATTGAAAGACATGTTCCACGTGTTGGACCAGTTTGTGATTTTATCCAGATCTGCAGTGAGCGAAGAAGCTGCTGCTTGCCGGTCTGAGGGATGACCGATGGTACGGCAGAGGTTGGAGTCATCAGCAAACAGATATAGAGGATTTTCAGAGAGTCGGAGAGATCATTGATGAAAACCAGAAAAAGAACAGGGCCCGAACGCTACCTTGAGGAACTCCAGCCTGGACAGGAAGAGGGGATGAAAGAACTCCATTTAGGGCCACACGGTGACTGCGACAGGAGAGGAAGTCTGCGAGCCATGAGTGGAGATGGCCTTGGATACCATAGAAAGAGAGTTTGGTGAGCAGGGCAGGGTGCCAGACTGTGTCAAAAGCACGTGATATGTCAAGGGATACAGCTCGGATTTCCTGTCTGGCATTGATGACCTCCATCCTTTGTTGGGAGAGCAGAAGCAGCATATCCAGGGTAGAGTGACCTGGTCTGAAACGAAATTGATGATCAGAATTCAAGCCATTGGAGAAGAGGAAGGATTTGATGTCTGAAGCGATGATGGATTCCATAACCTTGCTGATGATTGGGAGAAGGCTGATTGGTCTGTAGTTGCAGGGATCTGTTTTTGCACCTTTTTTGCAGGGCAGTGATGTTTGCTGATTTCCAAGCAGATGGCAGATGACCTTGAGCAAATGAGAGGAGTGAATAGAACAGAGAGAGGGTGAGCAAGAGCAGGCTTTGAGGACACGTGGGCTGATGCCATCTGGACGCGTTGCAGAATCTGAGTCGAGGTTTGATAGAAAGCTCTCCACCTTGTCAGGAGAAAAGGACACAGAGTCCAGGACACAGTTGGGTGCGACTGGGTAAGGTGGGTAGAGAAAGTGATGGGTTTTGGACACAAGATTTAGCTGCAAACACCGAGTTTAGGCATTCAGCTTTTTCACGTGCGGTATCAGCAGTGCGCCTTTTGAGGTAAGGGAGGGGATGGAGGGGGAACATACACCAGAAACAGATTTTATTAGACGCCACCAGGATTTTGAGGAGGGAGAGAGGTTTGAGAGTTCAGACTTGAGATGAGAAAGATGTGTTTTTCTGGCTCTCCTGAGGGTAGATACACACTTGTTCTGAGTTTATGGAAGGAACTGAGATTGCCCTCAGTTGGGTTTGCTTTCCATGAGGCAAAGGCAAGTTGTTTCAGGACAACTGCCTCACCACAAGCTTCAGTAAACCAAGGGCGGGAGGAAGGGTAGGACAACTGAAGACGAGAGGGAATAAATCTGTGCATGAGGGAGAGCAAGTTTCTTTGAAAGAATTCCCAGGATGAGTTGATGTTGGAGAAAATATCGATAGGAGACCAGTCTATAAGTTTGAGGGCTGCTTGGAGACCCTGCCAGTCGGCTTGAGTGAAATGCCAGACTCGACGGCGGTGAGGTGGTTCTCTGTATAGCCAGAGAGATGTCCACTTTGACAAGGACGTGGTCAGAAGAGTCGATTGGAGCGGAGGAAGAGCAGCAGATATTGTCGGGGAAGTTTGTCAAAATCAGATCCAGAAGAGATGGAGTACCATTGGTTGAGATCCGGGTCGGGAATTTGACCGATTGAGTCAGTCCCAATGAGTCGCAGAAAGCTTTGCTGAGGTGCCATGACAGGTGGGAGAGGTACCCACACCTAGCCAACTGGCATGATGACAATTGAAGTCGCCACAATATGAGGAAGAGAGAGTTCGGATGAGAGGATAGAAGTTGGTCCATGTTTTCGGATAGTGAGGTGTAGATGGAGTCATCACTGTTAGGTGGACGGTACAGTACACATATAAACATGAGGTTGGAGTGGAGGGGAAGCCGTAGCCGAAGGTATTCCTGGGGGTGTGGGGAGTGAGGGCAGTGCATGGAGAGTGAGGAATGGAGTCTTTGATGAAGAGAGCAACTCCTCCACCAGGACGAGGCTCAGGTCGTCATACCAGAGGAGGGAGTAACCAGGGAGAATACTTGGGAGTCAGACATGTCTTGGGGGAGGAAAGTTTCTGTTAGGCAGATTATGTCTGGTTTGTCAGTGGCAACCTGTATGGAAAGATCTGAAAGGTTTGAGCGAAGGCCCCGGATATTTGAGGTCCACACTTTTAATGAAGAGGGAGGGGAGGAGGCTTTGGGTTCAGGGGTGTGGGGGGAGGGGGAGGGTAGGACAAGGGACGAGGGGGTAGGTAAGGAGGGTTGTTGAAAGAGTGTGGGGGATTATAGAATAGCTTGTGGAGGAGGCGGATGAGGAGGAGAAAAGGCTCTTGTGTACTGGGGGAGATGGGGGACAAGAGAGGGGAAGAAGGCAGTTGAGGATTTGAGGAGGTGGAGTGAAGAGATGGAGGTGAGAGGGCAGTGGAAGGAGGCAGCTTTGTGGATGAGAGGGGGGAACTTTGAGAAGGATGAGTGAGGGGGATGAATGGAGGGAGAAAGGTGAGGGGGAGTTTTTGAGAGAGGTGAGAAGGAGGCTTGGAGGGAGAAGAGTGGGATGGTTGCTTTGAGAGTGAGGGGTGAGAGGGGTGAGTTGGCACTGAAGTTAGAAAAAAGAATGGTTGATGAAAGCGAACATTCATAGCAACTGGGTTTTTTTAAGTTTTAGGTCAGAGATGCGATTTAACACAGTTCTTGATGGATGCAAAAAGGCGAATCCAGGAATGTAGAGAAGAAAGCTGTAACAGTTGGATTTTTAGGCAAGGTATGAAGGAAAGATCGAACTGAAAGCAGTCTGTTTAAATAGAAGAAGAGTAGTGCATTATGAAACAGTAAAGAGAACCACACGTGTGAAAGAGGAAGATGAAGCATTATAAGAGATTGTTTTTATTATTATTATTAATGTTTGAGAGAGTTTTAAACAGATTAGGTCATGGAAGTGTTGTAGAAGAAGAAGAAGAAGAAAGAATCAGAGTCGTGAGTGAGGAAGGAGAAATCGCGTTTTTTTTTTGTTTGTTTTTGTTTTGGTTTAAGATAAGAAATAGAGTGATTAATTGGGAGGGATGGGGGACGTTAAGATAGTGGGGAAGATAGAAATTGAAGGTAATGGGGAGAAAAAACAAAACACGATCGTACCGTTAGGCCTCAAGCCTCAAGGGTCGGCCTCAAGCGTCCGGTGTGACAAAGTCGACAAAATCTCACAAAATAGCCCGATTTTTGAAACAAAACCGAACTAGGAACACACAGTAACATGTAAGTGAGAGAATAAACAGTTAAAATGGGACAGATAACGACCGGAAGAGACGGACCGGAAGAGTGTTCACAAATAATTGATGCTCATATGGTTTGGCAGCCATATTGTATTGAATAGAAATCTTTGAAAAATATTTCTCTTGAACCGCTTCATTGATCGATATGAACTTCACAATTATGATTGAGGTTTGATGGGGAATATATGTTTAAATTTCAACCTGATCGGACGCATGGTCTGGCAGCCAGAAATATATATTTTTTGATGTGGGGTTTTGATATTATATATATATATTTAATATTAATAATATATATAATATAATATATATATATATATATATATATAAATCTATAGGAAAGCCGTTACGGCGACCGCGGCCGTCTACTACGAGAAAAAATGTCAAAGGTCGCTGCCCTATTCAGCGCCGATTTTTCGATTTTTTTTTTTTTTTTGTCACCACGAAATCTCTACACCCCCTGTTTGAAATCCGAGACGAAAACACATTAGTATTTCGATAAAAGCGGGCTTACTTTTACTGTTAGTCTCTGCCAGGTCTAGCATAACACGAACTAAAAATAACACAAGTAGCTAAAACACGCGTCCTGCAATAAAAGTTCTCTGCTTTAGCCTCGTTTTGGACTGTTGGCCTGATACCCTGAATCCATACAGCAATGAGCTCAAGAAAAAACTTTGTAGGCCTCGCAGTTTCGGTGCCGAAACGATGGCATCGAAACGAAAATCCTGTTTGACTTTGGATTTTCGAAGAAGTCCAAAGACATGGGAGGTAAGCTTCTGGCAATCAGTAATTGGTCTAAACTTGCACTCTCGCGAGTGCGACGTCGTTGTTTCACGAAACACGTTTCACCTCGTCCATTTGAGCTTTTGTCAAGTGATGCGCTCAAAATACACGGTCACCCGTTGGCCTTTAATTTATAAAGTAATTAGCCTATAAGCTTAAAGCAGCTTTTGTACATGTTATTATCGTGGTTATTTGCAATGGAAATCGCCGTTTATTCACTGAAGTGAAGGCCAAGTATGAGCAGCTGTGAACTGGCCAACTGAATACTGGTACCCGCGTACAGGCATGTACCATAGACTTGCGAGCTTTTTTTGAGGTATAACAACACGATATTGGTGGATAATGTAAGGTGGAAGTTTTAAGAATTGGGGTTGTGACTGTGACGCAGTATCACACTTAGACGTTTTGATTGGTTGACTGATTGAAGCTAGCTGACATCAAATAGACTGTGAATTCATGGCTACTTTGATCCTGAAATTTGGACAACATTGTTTTGAAAGTTGAGGATGTAGAATGTTGCAGCACAAAGATATCTAATAAATTTTGAATGTGAAATCTCATTTATGAATTAATTTTTCTTTCTATAAAACATATATAGTGACAGATTCCCAACTTGATTTTAATACTAAAGATTGATTGAAAATTGTTTACCGGTATATAGTTTGTCATTGGTTTGACAGAGAAATGCAAGATGAGTATAACTCCTAGAATGTTTTGTATAGATATCAAAAATATCACACTTCCTTGATTACTGGAATAGAATATACACTATAAGTCTATTACTTCAATCAAACTTTAGATCCTGATATATACAGAATTTGCAGTGTTAATAGTTTGGTTTGCACATTTTAACCAACATATAATTATAATAATCTAATCCTTTGTGCTCACCGCATTCATACAGCAAACCCTGAACACTCACAGAAGTGAAATGGAATAGGTTCCTTAATGAATGCTAGTTCATCTACACTATTATTATGTAACACACTTACTTCAGATTGCTCACTGAACTCCACCATGTGCAGTCATCTCCCTATTAAGAACTAAGGTATGGCCCAAATGTTGCTAAAATGCCTCTTTTAAAGTGCTTAGATACCATCTTCCAGACACCTTGGTGTGCCCTCAACCATGGCCTTAAATTAATGAACCTGTTTAAAAGCTGCTTGAACTAACTATACAGTATAGCTGAATTCAGTCAACCAGTCAGTCAGTCAGTATTTAATGCAACTACATCCAGTATAGGCCTAACCACTGTGTGTAGTTTTCCACCCCACAGCATGATAATATGAGAACTTATTCATGTCAGAAATGGCTAGAATGCATCTCCAGCCATCTGGGATCCTCCGGCTTCCAGGGCCCTAGGCGGGCTCTGGACCCCGCCATACATCTGCGCTTCGCTCGCGTTGATGGTAACCTGCTACTTTATAAAATGGTAGCCTCCTACTCCAAAAAATAAGGAAACCCCTGTATATATATATATATATATTGGAATAAGGCTCACTTGGCTGTGTCTGCATGGGTTTGAGGGTAGAGGAGTAGCAACTGAAACCCAAATCCTATCCAGGTTCCTCCTGATGATTTCGTCTTTGCTTTTTGCTTGTTTGGGTTCCTTCTGATTACTCCAATGCAGGAATGTACCTATTTGGTCTTCCATTTGATTTGAATTGAATTAATTTTAATTGCATTCGAAATTCAGTTGAATAATAAATGTCATGGGTCAGGGTCAGGGTCAGGTGTCCAATCAAAGTGGGGTTGCATCAAAGCGGGACGTCGTGGTACCCAGTCATCACTGCCAGCAGTTATAAAGTGGCAGTTCTAGTCATGACTATTATTAATTACGTAACACACCAGTACACAAACACCACACAAAATGCAATAAACCAAACTACACAAAACCACATAAAACAAGCCCTGGGTCTGCAATCTTTGATTGCTTTCTTGTTTTCTATGCATTCAGTCACTGACACTGCTCCACGGCCTGAAATTCTACTCGTAAGCTGTGGCGCATCAGTGTGCCACCTGTTCTCCTCTGCTTATCTTTAAGACCATCGATCCATCGGCATTTAGCTATTCGATCCATGAGCCTCCACTTTTGTCGAGATATTAAAAAAGGCATACATTTCACATGAGTTTTAATACTTTTTACATAATTATGGTGCCACAAGAATATCAATTTTTTTGTATATGGACACAACAAAAATTATACAAAAAATGTTACAATATTGCAGCAACAGTATAAATTTACTCGTATGCAATTCCTAATATATACTTGGCCAGAGGCATATAATGTAATTAATACTGTCATACGGCTGTTTTAGATTGACATATTTTAGTTCCTGTACAAGTTTTACAAAATTAATGCACTTCAATATGTACCAACAATCCATTTAATTTTTCTTCTGTTGATCTGTGTCAAAGTAACGTTTTTCAAAGCTGAGATTTTGAAAAATAAAATAAGCGATGATGTCTGGGACTTCTAGCTTGGATCCATCTTATCACCAAAGATTCCTTGTAAATCAGTGACCTTCAGTTTTTGTTCGTGACTCTGGAATGTTACAAAAATCAGCAATATTAAAGAGGATCTGCAAATGTCTTGCAGAATATTGAAAATTGTAAAGTTGCTTTGAAATCCATGGGGAGGAGAAAATTCCTCCTCAATTGCCATCATAAAGATGCCGTCACTGGTAGCCAGAGTACTCTGGGAAGTGATGCTACACACCCCAAGCTCAATTGCTGTTTCTCTGAAGAGAATTCAGGAGTTGGTATGTGTGTGTGTGTGTGTGTGTTCTTCCACGAGGGTAGGACCCTGTAAACACTCCAAAGCCTCGAGATGCAAACAAGGAAGGAACCAATACGGTTTCATGCACAGTATGCATTCTTTGAACTTTATATGAAATATGCTAGAAAATAATAACAAACTTCAACTGAAGACTTATTTGCTTGTTTTATGACAAATCATTACTTGTACCATGTTTGACATGTTCCAAACTAACAAAATATGTAGAAATTTTATTTTCTAAGTGATTTTAATGTTTTTGCTTTTATTGGCCAGAGTGCTACTGTACAATCAAGGCCAGTTGAGGTGTAATATTGCTGACACAGTTCAAGTGGCATCCTTTCAAGCAGTCCAACTTCCCAAGTCACCATTGATCAACGTTGCTGGACCTAGCACTTGCACTGGGATGGGGTGCCCAAAACCAGTCCAATGCCCTGTGAGTTTGTTACTGCAGCTGGATGAGGGTGAGCACTAGGCCTGAGCCAGGGTAGACAACAACGGTTTGCGGCAAGCAAACAGATTTTGAGACAACCAGGCGTGTTGTGTGCATTTCCTGGGTCCAATGACACATTATTGATATGTGCATCCCCAATCTCTGATAGGCTTCGAGTGCCAGTGAATGTGGGCAAGTTGGAATCGGGTTCCTCTGTCCTCTTCAAGCAAAACAGACTTCGGTAGGCCCGTCGGATGTCCTGGCTAGCGGCGGCAGCCAGAATGGGGTTAATGGCAGAATTGAGGACAGCAAAGGCAATGACATAGTCTGCCTTGAAGAGTGCTGGACATGCACGGCCACAGGAGGCAGCATCTGTTAATAGCAGTATGAAGATTGGTGCCCAACACAAGATAAAAACGCCAAGAATCACGAGAAGTGTCCTGAAATGCAAACAAATTATCAAAAGGTGTTGCGGGATAATTCCGTGTTTGTAATTACACATTCAGCAGGAGCAAAGGTAAGTAACTTAACTGTCATGTTTAGGTTGAATTAAAGGTCAATATCTCACCGCAAGATGGAAACTGAGCGACGTGTAACAGAAACTCGGCGACCACTCTGCTGAACCAATCGGTAAAGCCGTAGATACAATACGACCACTGCAATCAGCACTGCACTCAGTAGGCTTATGCAGAACCCCACGAAGCTCTGAAAAAACAAACGTACAAGCTCCTTTACATGTGCACTTCGGTCTTTTGGGATTGACCAGTCCTATTCAAGATTGCTGCGTGAATTGTGAGATTGGAAAATGACACGGGCTCAAAGCGTGTACTTGAGACCTTCAGCAACCTTGTGCAGCAAAATCAACAACGAGATGCCAACTGTTGCTATTTCTCAGGAGAGTCCCAATTCTATATGCACACCATAGTAACCTCCATCTGCCGTTTTCATGAATACCAGTGCAGAGATGAATGAAAGCGATTTGATGTCATTTATGAGATATTCTCAGTCCTAAATGTTGAAGCAGATCGTCGGTGGTTTTTCAGCTTTTGGGGTTATCCTGGACTGTAATATCGAGTGGATCGGATCCTTTATAGTTAATTGTTTGTTTATCCTCCTCACGCCAAGGCACACCAGGCTGCCACGGCAGTTTCATTGGCTCGTAGTTACAGTTCTGGACAACTCGCCATTCCGACACAGGATGCTCGAGTGAGATTGTAGGAATTTTGAATTTAGCCAGGGTGCTGGCAATGACTC
>CM068958.1:48268140-48281149 GCA_035128595.1 Eptatretus atami | reverse complement strand
ATATATATATATATATATGTAACTCCAAATAAAATTTGGGTAATGTAGTGTGCACAATGGCTGACTCACTTGTAAAGATACCATAGGATAAACGAATTATATAGATGGTACACTCAAGCTCTGAGATGCAATGCCCCCTGCTTAAAAGAGTATCTAAAGGGCAGGTTTTGTTTCTGTTTCACCCTTTGGAGATCCAACCAGGATAAACTCAATATCTAGAGTTTTAATCATAATATAAAATACTCACAAGGGGTGCAAATTTGATGAGAAACTTGTTCAAAATATGAAACCCATTTAAGAAACACTATCCTCTTGGTCACAAAGGAAGGTTAAAAAAATTGTATGGGCCCAAATAATCAATTTTTCAATTCAATGTTGAGAAAGCTCGCCTTTATTTATTGAAACAAGCTTTCAAAGTCTGTGCCAAAGTTTATTCAAAGCCAGCCAAATACCTCCTTCCAACGTTGTTCTGCTGAGCTGTGAAGAGGAATGTGGGATGTGGGCAGGAGCTTGACTGGCTCACTCTGGTTTGGAATTCATACCTGCTGTACACTTTCATCTCCATCTTTATCCTATCAATCGCCATTCAGCAAGTCTCGTCACACTTTTATACCCTGAGTTTTTCCAAGCATACCAGCCAGACACTGAACGCGAGCATGACTAATTATTCAAAACGAAATATCACACAAAGGTTTGGATTTTAGATCAGATCATATATTTATTAGGTATGAAAAATCAGCATCTCCCACCCCCCCCCCCACCACCCATCTCCTTCCTGCTCATTCCATGCCTCTTCTCTTTCCTCAATCCCCATCCCAGATTCTTCTCTCCTACTGTTCCAGTGTCATTTATTCCTCATTATATTTGCTTTTTTACTTTTCTCTGTTATAGTTAGTTCATTTTATTTCTCCCCACTCCTCCCTCCCCCACCACACATATATCCGTAAATGTAATAACTATATGCCAACTTGCCAAAAGATTTTCAAAAAGTGCCCCAAAAGTGAAAAAAGCATCAAATCCCTGATTTCTCAAAGCAGTGGCATGTACTTGTAGTTGTAAATCATGGATGATTGTGTTTGGGGTCCATTTACAAATCCACCTCAATATTTGAGCCAAAAACCAAAAGAAACAAGGCACACACACCCTGACAAATGCACAAACCCCGACAGATTGCAAAACCACGACTTGTCTCCAAACCTTGACAGATCCCCGAACCCCGACAGATCCCCAAAACCCCGATTGTCTTCACACCCTGACTCGTCTCCAGTGTAGACCCCGACGGTCACAACCCATCCATGCATCCCCAACCACACTTCCAAACTTTCAAACCCTTTTCTTATCTCCCACTCCTGCCCACACTCCCCAGCCCTCCTCTCTCTCTCTCTCACACTCTCTGTGTCTCTCTCTCTCTCTCTCTCTCTCTCTCTCTCTCTCTCTCTCTCTCTCTCTCTTCTCTCACACACTCTCGTGTCTCTCTATCTCTATCTCTATCTCTATCTCTATCTCTATCTCTATCTCTATCTCTATCTCTCTCTCTCCCCAATCATCTCTTTTTCTTCATTTCAAAATTTTACATTTTTTGCGACCTCACTTCAAGGCTCTGATCCTTGAGATAAACAATTTAGTCAAAGACTCGATCACAACACTCCCACCCTCACCCCCGCCCCCCACACCTTTTTCCTCCAGATCATGAGGTTCTAGATCTGCCGTTACTTTTCCTGCTCCTTTCCCCATTTAAGGTATGGAACTGTCGGGGCGACAAGAAACACGGCTGGTAATTGGAATTAAAAGGTCTCCTGAATAAATCATCACATGTATCTGACTGATATTTCTCCTCAAACGCCTCATTTCCCCAGAGTGTTTTTCGAGTTTATAGGAAAACGTATTTAATATTGATGAACAACCTTATTTAAAGCAATATTGATAAAAGGCAATGTAAGATTAATGTAATATCCAAAACGTCGTCTCTGCCTCGAACTGAATGTTTAATCCAAATTAGTTTTAAAATAGGATTTAAAGATAAGAGTTTTGAGCTCATTATGAAACTAAAACATTTGCTTGTTTTTACTTTAAAACATAAATCACTTTAAACTCGAACAAAAAGTGACATCCGAAACAAACAACATTCACAGAGAAAAAAAAAGTATTGATAACTAATCAGCGCAAAATTATTTATGATTTGAAAAGGGGTCATGGATTTATTATCTTTAAGTTTACATTTACCTTCCTTCTATTAAGCAGCACAAAGCTTGAACCACAGCTCTCCACCATTTCATATCTTAGAATAGATGTTGTTCTTCTTGCAGAGTATTTCCCGCTTCCAACAGATCCATCTCCACTGTTTATTTCCATCTTCTTCTTGGTCTATACCCAGTGGCCTTTGGCTGTTCATCCTCTTTTGACTTGTCTTTCCTCCAACATTATTTCAACATTTTCAAACAATTTCAGTCTGAATTTACAAATTCTTGCACTCACTGGAATTATTTATTTATTTGTACAAAGTTAAGGCTTGTGGTTAAGAAAACAAAGTAATTTAAACTAATTTACTTGTTTTAATATACCTTTTTACTTTTTTTACGAGCAAAGGTACTCGGTGTTGACACTCCAAGCGGAGGGGGTGTGAGGATGGTGGGAGCGACAGAAAGAGAGAGGAAGGGGGAGAACGAGGAAGGGGGGGAGCGAGTAAGGTGGAGGGAGAGTGACGCCTCACCACACATCATATACACTCCGGCAGGGGGAGGTGTGTGAGGAGTGGAGGGGGAGCGAGAAAGGGGGGGAGAGCAAGGAAGGGTAGAGAGCGACACTCACAACATCGCTATAACACTCTGGAAGCGAGACAGTGTGAGGAGGGGTGGGAGGATAGAAAGAGAGAGAGAGAGAGAGAATGAGCAAGAAAAGGGGGGGGGAAGCGACGCCTCACCACACATACATATACACTCTGGGAGGGAGGAGGTGTGAGGAGGGGGTGGGAGCGAGAGAAAGAGTGGAGGCAGAGGAGAGGGAGAAACACAGCCAGAAACAGAGTGGAGGGGAGAGAGAAAGAGGGGAGGGGAGTGATGAGGCAGGGGGTGAGTAAGGGAGGAAGTGGGGACAGCGAAGAATGGGGAGAGTGAGGGAAAAGAGGGGGGAGGGGGGGAGGAGCGACACCTTGATAATGAAGTGAAATTTTTCAGAGTAAATGATTAAAATATTAATATATATATTTTCCAAGTCTCTCTTGAACTGGCAGTTCACTTGTCCCATTGCTTTATCATTATAATCCTCCCTTTATGTTATTCAATCTTTATTTAATTTATTTTGCCTTCCTAACTCCGGAGATTTGACCATGGAGAACCAAACTGTGAGAGCCTTGTGGGCTACCCCGCTGGTTAAATATTTCATTGCACTCAATGAGGTTACATTTCAGCACATTATTTATCTTTTCTTCAGTCAATAGAATTCTCGGAGCAGTATAAAAAGTTAAGTTTAATGCTTTGGTCATTTGTAAATATTGAGAAAGAGGGATCAAAGCCTTGCTTGCTTCAAGTAAATACATAAATATGCTGAGTTATAAGAATCATTATTTATTGAAATTTTCAAACTTCACTCCAGGTTTTGACACTTAATTGGTCCACATCGCTCCGATCCTCAAATCGGAAGACAGATTTCGATTATATACTTTAATTAATCCATGAGAGTACATCGTGGTACCAAGGCAAGGCATTTTTGAACAGAACAAAACAAATGTCGCCTTAAGACCCCTGCGATGGAGACCAGGCTGACCAAGGATAAGCCTGTTTGTATTTTTTCTTGATGAGATGACATCATTGTCTTCAAAAGATTTTTTTTTAAATTTACCCAAATACCCAGTTTTCATTCATGCACTCCCTTGGAGATCCTTAATATGCGTGCAAAGTTTCGGGCAAATCGGTTTCATGGTTTTGGAGTTAGGGAGGAGACGCATTGACAGCTGACATGCCACACACACACACACACACACACACACACACACACACACACACACACACACTGACATTTATTTTTTTTTATAGATGTGAAGTATTTGTCTTATTTTCTCTGTCGTTCATGGGTATTCAAAATATATTATTACAACGCAAGAATAATCCAGATGACATGACTTTTTATTTTGAAAATCTTAATATAATGAACTAATGCTCCATTGAATTACATATAATATATATATATATATATATATATATATAATATATATATATATATACTGCATATTCATAGATATACATATATATATGTTTATTCATATATATATATTGTTACGGCTGTGGAAATTCGCAAACATCATAAAGGTCCATAGGTGATGGTATTTCTGAAGTACATGTGTAGTTAGGCTCCAAACCCGTTTGTATAGAGGGAATTAATGTGATTCATTCGGGCTGCGATACTTTGAGTTAGGCGTTTTTTCTGTTCTGCTTTATTTCTCGAACCAACCACACTTCAACAACAACAACGCCAACACCACTTCAACGCAACAACAACAACGCTAACCACGCACCACTCTAACAACGCCAGCACCACCACCTCACAACCACGCCACCATCTCAACCACGCTACCAACACCACGAACGCCATCCTCAGCGGTCTAGTACGACGGTTTGCGCGTTGAAGGCCGTCGAACGGCTTCGCCTCGCCCCCCACAAGACGCAGGTGGGAGGGAACGAGAGGGAACGCCCCCCTTCTCGAAGCGCCTCGAAGGAAGGTGAGCGAGAACGGGGCGTGGCGCCGGGCGTATAAGAGGCGGAGGCGGCTGAGGCTTCGCGCTCTTCGTCGTCGATGCTTCTGCCGCTCTTCGTCGTCGATGCTCTGCTCTCTCTTCTTCGTTGATTTGTCTTTGCTTGGAGGTTCTTTTCTGCTCTGCTGGCTTCTCTGTTCGCGCTCGCTCGTCCTGCTGCTCCGGTTTCGGCGTGTGGCCTCCCTGTCGGTCGGTGCTGCGTCCAAGGCGTCGAGAGGCCGTACGGGCAGGCGCGCCGGAGAGGCCTTGCGGCCGCGCTCGAGGGGAGTCACGACGCGGGGACGGGCGCCAAGGACAGCACCTAAGGGAAGTCGCGACTTCCTTTTCTTTGGGGTTTTGTGTGTGTGTGTGTGTGTCGGCGCCAAGTCGTGAAGTAGAATTGTGTAAGTGGTTCCGCGTGTCGCGTTAGTCCGGTAGTAGCTCTGCTTCTTTGTTTTCTATTTGATTTATGTGCATTATTGAATACTGTTTCTTTATGTGTGCTTTTCGTTTTCGCGTTGTAAAATAAATGCTTGTCTGTTGAATTCTTCCCCCGTGTCGCTGCGTCCTTCCTTCGTTGGGTCTCCATCTTGTTTCACGTAAAGGGTTTGTCGGGGCGCGGGCGCCCGATATTAATCTGAACCGTCAAGGCCGACGATAACACGCTCGGTTATCCCGTTAGCATGGAACGAGCCGCTTAAGCGGATCGTGTCCGAAGTGGCCCTGTGGCGAGGTACAACCCTCGGTAGGTTACCCGTGCGGTACTTAGGTATATTCGACTTTCGGCGATTCACCCTATTCCCGCGCGGTGAAGAATGCGGACTGGGTTGTGGTGAGGCCGAAAGGTCCACCCGTGACTGGATCCGGCGTTAGCGGGAGGGTCACGACTGAATTGTCCGTCCGATGGGCGAGGCGGTCGCGATTCGAGTCACGTGGCCGATCGACGCCGACGGGCGCGAATTCGCAACCACTGGTTTACAGGAGTGTGATTCAAATCCCTCCCGTCTCCAAGCTAAATTCACAGGGAATCGGTTCAGGGGTAGAAGAGCGACCCCCGTTCCCTCTAAATTATCGAGCGAGCTAAATTAATCCCTTACGTGGAATAAGATGGCGTCTCAAGGCGAGCGGGTGCCGGGGGTATTAGAAATGTATATGTGTGATAGCAATGTAGAATCCATGGCCCAGGATGTAGAACCCCGAGCAGGACATTGGTGTGCAGGAACAGTTTCCCCCCCAAACGAACCAGAGCTCGCGAAAGGGCGCAGCGGCCGCGGCTTTTGACACCCCTCCACTCCTCCGTCAAATTCCCTCCCCTGTCCCCAGCAAAACAGCACGCCATAATGGCGGATCGAGGCAGCTGACTTCGCTTGAAGTGAAAACAACTAATGGAGGCGATACAAGAGGTGATAGAAGCTATGCGAAACCAATTGGGGGGGGGGATGCAACAGATGGAAAACAAAATGGATGGAATGAACGAAAAAATGGATGGAAACGCACGCAAAATAGATGGAGTTAACAAGCAGATGGAAACAAACATAAACGAAATGAAAACAAATACGCAACAAATGATGGACGAAATGGATGCGCACACACAGGCATTCATAAGCGATATGCGAACCGCGGGGTGAGACGCAGCAAATGGGCCGGAGCCTGCAGGCGGGCATGAAAGCAACAGCGAAGTGCGTAATGGCGACGCCACGTGTGGAGCAAACGAGCTGGGAGGGGGTGCAACGGTTTGTCAGGCCCGCGGAAGGCGGGTGAGGAAAAAATAATTCAGGAGACGTGTTGGGCGAGAAGCGTGGAGGTGACGGAAAAGTGACGGTAACCGAGAGGGGAAAAATTAATTGGGGTGACGGAGACGTGCACGAAGGAAATAAAAATAGTGGAGTGTGAGAAAAGACTTCAAGACATGACGAAGAGAGTTGATAAGCTGGGACGGGAGGTAAAAACGGAGACAGAGGAACTGGGAAGACGGATAGACAACCACAAGGCAAGCGGAAGAACAGTTAGAAGCCAAAGCAAGGTCGGAGTGTGCGGAGATGAGAAAAGAATTGGAAAAGAAAACTGAGTTACAGAAACACCAGAACGAAGAGACGGAATTACAAACGAGTTGAGGATGGTGAGAGAGGAAAAACGAGAACGGAGAATGAACGTTAAGGAACCACGCTGTACAGATCGAACAGCTGGAAGCAAAGGCCAGATTGGGAATGAGATGCAAGAAAGAGTAGATGGAAGAACGAATAGAACAGAAGAAGGAATCGATCAATGGAAGGAAACCACGAGATTGCAGAATGAGGAACAAGAAAGACAGTGGAATAGGAAATACAAAGAACAAGGAATGAGACAGCAGAAAGAATCAGTCAGTTGAAAGAAATAATGAGATTGCAGAACGAGGAACAAGAAAGACAGTGGATAAAAAACTGAAAGAGTATGAATTGGAAACTGAACGACAAAAGGAAAAAAAATGGTTGAAATACGAGGAGAAGTTGAAGGAGCAACGAATAAAGCAGGAAGGAGAAATGAGGAGATTGAGGACACAACGAGATTGGAGAGGGAACGGTGGATAGAAAACAAAAGGAACATGAAGCCGAGGTTGACCAATTGAAAGAAAAGGCAAGGCTGGATGCGAAGAGATAGACAAAGAACAGCGAATGAAACACAAAAGGGAAAATGAACCAAATGAAGAAAACCACGAAACTAGAGAGGAAAGACAGGAGAAGAAACAAGGAAGAGTAATGAGACAGCAGCAACTGAAAACATGAAGGAGATTAACCAAATGAAGCAAACCATGAAACTGCAGAAGGAAGGACAGGAGAAGAAACAAGGAAGAGTAATGAGACAGCAAAATGAAACCACAAAAAGGAGATTAACCAAATGAAGCAAACCATGAAACTGGAGAAGGAAGGACAGGAGAGGAAGCAAGGAAGGGTAATGAGAGAACAGCGAATGAAACACAGAAGGAAATGAGCCAATGAAAGAAACGATGAGATTGGAAATGAGGAGCATGAGGAAGAGTGGGAAAGGAAATAAAAACTATACGAGTTTGAAATTAATGAACTGAAGGAGAGAGTAAAATTGAAATCCAGAGAGATGGAGGAACTCCGGAAAGAAAGAAACAATAAATGTATAGAGACGCGGGAGACAGAAAAAAGAGGAGAGACTGCATGATAATGACGGGGTTAAAGGAACAGAACACACACACACACACAGAAGTAGTGGAGGATAATGGGGTGAGTCGCGGAGCGTGTAGGGACCGCGGGGTGAGCAGCTGGATGGCTGCCTCCAGGAACGAGGGGAGGGAGTATGCCCCTTGAGGCGAATCACGACCAGGTGGGTTCGGTCTGCCAAGCGGAGTTGAAGGGACGAGTGCTGTGGATGGGTGCACGTGCAGCTTGGGGGGTATAGAGGCCCCGGAAACCTTGTGGGGACACGAATCCCCAGTGTGGTTGTGCGAGGGGTGTGTGTTTGCGAGTGTGCGGAGATGCTTGCTTTCCGGCACGCATGGTGTTGAGCGAGACCCCTGGGCAGGTGAAAGGTTGGGTGTGAGTGAGAGGGTCCGTGTGAGGGAGACCGTGTGTGGAGGTCTCTGTATGTGAGGGAGAATGTCGTCGGCATGCGTGAGCATGCAGCCGCGTCTCCCGGTGTGAATGTGAGTGTGTGGAGTGGAGTCTGTGCGTCGTGACACGCAGGTGTGCGTGGGTGGAACGGAGAGACGGCGACAGAGGGACACAACGGGTAGCGGCCGTAGCTGTTGTGGGACGTGCCGGGTTCACCCAGCAGCGAGCGCGCGGTTCGTGCTGTGCAGCGCACGAGACCCCCACGTGCTCGCTTGCGGGATGAAGCCCGGTCCGGAAACGCCAGCGGTGGATTTGCCGATCCCGCGGACGGACAAAGTGTAGGCAGGATTTCGAATTTGGACCGGACGGGTTCTCCACGCGAGCGTGTGTTAGCTCCAACGGGCAGAGCACATGTGTTCC
The DNA here is from genome assembly GCA_035128595.1 of Eptatretus atami. Classification (NCBI taxonomy): domain Eukaryota; kingdom Metazoa; phylum Chordata; class Myxini; order Myxiniformes; family Myxinidae; genus Eptatretus; species Eptatretus atami. Next base: position 48,272,446 of record CM068958.1, on the reverse strand, counting down.
GCGTGGGGAGCCCTCGGAGTGCGAGGGTTGTTTTTGGGGGTGCGCAGGGTGACGTCATGGCTGCACGTGGGGTTGGAATCCGGCAGGAGGGTGAATCCCTGCCGGATGGTACCGTCCAAGAAGACGAGGTACGCGTGCAGCTGCATGACGTCACGGGCAAGGTGCAAAGTGCGCGAGCTGTGAGTTGCGCGCTGGTGCTGCGCAGAATTTGAAAAAATAAAAAATTAACAAAGGCAGGCCTCGCTTTCGGTGTAACAGGATCCCGGGTAAGGGTGAAGATCCCTTACCTGGCAGCAGGATGGAACTAGTTAGGGGGAAGGGTTAGTGTTAGTTAGACCGGCTCCATGGGCAGGGGTAAGTCCTCATGGGCCCGTGGAATGGATTAGTTAGAGGGATTTTAGTTAGCTTTAGGTGGAAAATGATTTTTTTTGATTTGGAGGACAGAGACGGACTGTGAATGTGTAGAGGGAACGTAGCTTAGCTACGTAGTGTTAAATGGAATGTGTGCTAGTGTAAGGGAGACGTGGGAGCACGAGTTAGTTAGGGGAGGTAGTTAGCAGGATGGCAGAGATTCAGCGGTATGAGTTGTGAGTTGTGTGGAAACGTGTTGAGTGAGTGAGGCAGCGGGTTGTGGTAGTGGAGCGATTGTGGAATGCATGGTGCGATGAGTGATTGGGGGAGGAGCGACTCCCGCCCAAGGACCCCGGGGTCAGTTGTAGAGTGAGTTAAGTGGGTTAGTTAAATTGACAAAATGGAGGTCGTTTTGCTGTTGGTGGGGAAGTAGGCTCGAAACCCATTTGGAGGGTGCAGGAGCCCTGTGTGACGGCTGGGACGTGGCTGCGAAAGGTGAGTATCGCTGAGTGGGTACCCGGGCACCGGGCTAGTCGGCCGTGGTAGGCCAAGGCCCATGGGGGGCCGGGTTAGCGTAGTGGGCACGGGTGCGCCCGCTTGGTGGGGGGCCCGGAGCGCCGTAGCCGCGTGGCAGTGTCTGGGCACGGGTGACCCTCGGAAAGGGCCCGGGGCGCCAGCCTGCCACGTGGTGCGTTTCAGGGGTTGCCATGGGGGCACTCCCCGGTGTTTAGGGAGCTGGTAGGCTCGGAGGCAGTGTAGTGCCGGGGGTGCCATCGTAGGGGATTCGGCAGAGGGTCGTGCCTGCCAAAGGGACCACGCGTCCCAGCCACGAAACCGTGCAAGGGCACGAGAGAAAATTGGAGGGCGAGGCCCGAAATTGTGAGGACACCAACACAGGCGACGGAATCTGGGTTGTTAGAACCAATAGTGTAGCGAGAGGCGCTTTTTGAAGCCCCGGGGTAGTTTAATAGTTAAATGGATAGGGTAGATTAGGAAGTGTACCCTCCGCACCATCCATCCCTTCGCTCCCGTTGTGGGCCGCTGGACCCACTTTGGGTTAGATCGCGAGATCTGGGGAGGCCATCCTGAGGCTTCATTGGGCCTCAACACGGACGCTAGCTCTCCCTTATTCCCTCCGGAAGGAACGTAGGGGTTGGAGTAGGCTAGGGACAAGGTTAGCCGACCAGGACGATAAGGGGGTTAGGGACGATTTTATAGTGGGGAAGTAGGGAAGTGAAAATAAAAAACAACAAAAAAGTAGTTGGGGCTAAATTGGGTTTGCAAATTAAGGGAGTGGGTAGGTACAGTGACAGGCAAAGGCGATAGGTGGGAGGGAGACAGGTAGGTAGGTCCGAGCCGCCTTCTGCGAGTGGCCAGCACACCGCACCTCCTCCACCAACCTGCACTGCACGGCAAGAGGCCCGCCAACTTCAGCGCAGCTGTTGTTTGCTGCAAGGCCTGTGCGGCCGGATTCGTCTGCAGCTGTTTCTGCAAGGCCTGTGCCGTCGGATCGTCCGACGGCTGTGTTTTCTACAAGGCCTGTGGCCGGCCCGTTCATCCGCCGGCTGTGTTGCCTGCAACGGCCTTTTGGCAGGCTGTGTTCGCCTGCTACACTTTGCCATGCCATACCACTGCCCACATCTGCGTTTGCCCCGTTCAATTTTGCTTTACCCCCCTGTTCATTTCCATGTGCGCCAGGATCAACAAAGCAACAGTTTGCAAGCTGCAGGAACTGTCCTGTTGGCAGCTACAACACGGGCCTGTAATGGAGGCCCGGCACCTTTTTCTTTGACTCTTACCTTTTTCCTGCAGAGTCCATTGATCCTGGGCCATGGTTTAGTATAAATTATAAGGCTAAGTTGTGTATTGTAAATATGAGTGTGCCCCGGCATGTCTGTCTAGCGCCGGCAAATTTTATTTAAGTCGTCCGTATGAGTGAGTTTGTTTAGTTAGTTACTCAGCCCTCAGGTTATTTATTTTGGGGACACGAATACCATGAATGATCGCACTCAGGGTCCGTAGGTAAAACGTACTAGGGGAGAACTACACATGATGGCACACGATAATTGACGACTCGGACGAGTCTGTAAAAAGGGGAGGGGGTAGTGTTATGGCTGTGGAAATTCGCAAACATCATAAAGGTCCCATAGGTGAGGTTTATTTCTGAAGTACATGTGTATTAGCTCCAAACCCGTTGTATAGAGGAATTAATGTGATTCATTCGGGCTGCATACTTTGAGTTAGGCGTTTTTCTGTTCTGCTTTATTTTCGAACCAACCAAACTTCAACAACAACAACGCCAACCCACTTCAACGCCAACAACAACAACGCTAACCACGCCACCACTCTAACAACGCCAGCACCACACCCTCACAACCACCGCACCATCTCAACCACGCTACCTACCCAACGAACGCCATCCTCAGCGGTCTACATTACGACGGTTTGCGCGTTGAAGGCCGTCGAACGGCTCGCCTCGCCCCCACAAGACGCAGGTGGAGGGGAACGAGAGGAACGCCCCCTTCTCGAAGCGCCTCGAAGGAAGGTGGAGCCGAGAACGGGGCGTGGCGCCGGGCGTATAAGAAGGCGGAGGCGCTGAGGCTTCGCGCTCTTCGTCGTCGATGCTTCTGCCTGCTCTTCGTCGTCGATCTTCTGCTCTTCTTCTTCGTTGATTTGTCTTCTGCTTGGAGGTTCTTTCTGCTCTGCTGGCTTCTCTGGTTCGGCGCTTCGCTCGTCCTGCTGCTTCCGGGTTCGCGTGTGCTCTCCTGTCGGTCGGTGCTCGGTCAAGGCGTCGAGAGGCGGTACGGGCAGGCGCGCCGGAGAGGGCTTTGCCGGCCGCGCTCGGGGGAGTCACGACCGCGGGGACGGGCGCCAAGGACAAGCCAATAAGGGAAGTCGCGACTTCCTTTTTTCTTTGGGGTTTTGTGTGTGTGTGTGTGTGTGTCGGCGCCAGTCCGTGAAGTAGAATTGTGTAAGTGGTCCGCGTGTCGCTGTTAGTCGGTAGTAGCTCTGCTTCTTTTGTTTTCTATTTGATGTATGTGCATTATTGAATACTGTTTGCTTTATGTGTGCTTTCGTTGTCGCGTTGTAAATAAAATGCTTGTCTGTTGAATTCTTCCCCGGTGTGTGCGTCCTTCCTTCGTTGGGTCTCCATCTTGTTTCACGTAAAGGTTCGTCGTGGGCGCGGGCCGCCGGCCGATAATTAATCTGAACCGTCAAGGCGACGATAACACGCTCGGTTATCCTCGTTAGCATGGAACGAGCCGCTTAAGCGGATCGTGTCCGAAGTCGGCCTGTGGCGAGGTACAACCCCGGTAGGTTACCCGTGCGGGGTACTTAGGTATATCGACTTTCGGCGATTCACCCTATTCGCGCGGGTAGAATGCGACTGGTGGTGGTGAGCCGGAAGGTCCACCCGTGACTGGATCCCGGCGTTAGCCGGGAGGGTCACGACTGATTGTCCGTCCGGTGGGCGAGGCGGTCGCGATCGAGTCACGTGGCCGATCGCACGCCGACGGGCGCGATATTCGCAACACTATATATATATATATATATATATATATATTATATATATATATATATATATATATTTGTTGCGGGCCGGGGACCGGTGGCGAGAGCGATCACTAGGTGGGGGAGTTACGTCGTCTCCCACCAGACTCCCGAATTGTAGGCCGTCACTCTCGATAATTCCGTGAGCCGGCGGGGTCGCTTAACCGACGTGGATGCCAATTACTCAACCGCGTGGTGTAGGGTCTTTTCGGCCGCACGCGTGGAGACCGTGTCTGCGAAGGAGCCCGGGTCAAGTAGAGCGGAGTCCGAGGCGGGGATCAGGGCTGCAGACAGGACCCAACGAGAGACCCGGCCAAGGTCCGGTCAAAGTCTTCCCAGCTCTCTCACACTCAAAACGAACGACCCACAAAGAGCGCAACCACTCTACGACCTTCCTCCTTTC
>CM068958.1:48245463-48257650 GCA_035128595.1 Eptatretus atami | reverse complement strand
ATAACCATCCCGATCAGTTCCAGTCGATGCATTGAAATCCCCCAAGACTAGAAGTGTATTATATGTATATACAAAATATTATATGTATATACATATCTATATCTATCCTGTATATGTATATATGAGGCCTCCGTCATCTGCGGTGACTACTTGTGAGTTTTGAGGTAGGATTTTAAAGACGTTTTGAAGGGCGTGGCCTGGACAGAGATGTGGATGGCAAGCCTCGGTAGAAAGGGACGTGGTCATGTACAAGTCATCACCTTTTTTACACAGGTTTAATGCGGGTTTTTTTCTCTCTCAAAAAACACATTGATAACTACGGAGCTCTGTGTTGTTACAAAAACTTTTTGAATGGGAATGGTCACTCTCCCACTTTGGGTAAGCATATTTCTCCACATCTGCTGATCTTTAAGCCTTCTCAGCTAATGAAGGTTTGCATTATGCCCAAAAAACCAAGTCTCCAGATCACGCATCATCAACGTTATCATCTGAAGTGGCAATCCATAGTTTAGAGCTAACTGGCCATTTGGCCACTAATTATGTTGGGTTTCAATGTTTTGTATCAGAGACTTAGTCATTCACAAATGCATTGACTTCCTTGAATCTGACATCAATGCCTCCATTCAATTTGAGAGCAAAAGGTTTGGTACACTTGAAACAAATGTTCAGGAGCTGGAAAAGCTAACCAGTTCAATAGCAGAATATGAAGCATAATCCATGAAATATGCTGAGCAGTTTAACAAGTTAGAATGATTTAGTCAAAAGAATAACTCATTGAATCATTTGCCGATCTCAACACAAGAATAAAGACTGTCTTGCACTCACCATAAAGCTACTGGAGGATAAGTTTGGTTTGCATGAAGTAAAGTTGGAGAAAGTTCACTGTGAAGGGCCAAATATTCAGGGCAGACCACAGCATCTTCTCATTCAATTAAATTGCTTCCAAGATTAAAAATAATAATAATTCGACACCGACGTGGGGGCCTCGCAGTAGTCTCATACTTCTTCCTTGAAGGCCTCACTCAACAAGATCTTCAAGAAAAACGCTGATAATCATTGCAGGTTGCCAAGGATTACCAAGAAGGAAACACATCATTTTAAAGCTGGAAAATGATTTGACTATGCAGGAGTGTTGACTATGTTTTGTCGAATACAATGGAATCTCAACTACCTTCTTTGTTTCACCGGCTACTGCTTGAAAACCTGCTGGCAATCCAACAAATACTTTCTTTGTAACAGGTCCAAGTTGTCCGGATGACCATGTCTAATGATGTAAATGGTCTTGCTGGCAATCCAGCAAATGTAGCTGATATAAATTATAGCACATTACATCAATTGAACGACTACCTTCAATCGAACGATCTTAATGTTAATAATCTGAATCTTCCTAATGGAGGTAATTTCTCCAGAAATTACCTCTCTAGACATTTTCACAGTATTCAGGATTACTTATTTACCCTCAATTACTCGTTTTCCGTTTATGGTTTTACTGAAATGTGGTTTAAAGGATCCCCTCCCTCATTTGTTTATATGAGCAACTACAATATCGTCAACTCTCAATCTAACAAACTTGGGGGAGGAGTTACCATGTTTATCAATAATTCTCTGAAGTATAACATCAGAGATGATCTCATGAAATCTTCTCAAGACTACGAGCACATTTTTTGTTGAGATTCAGCCAGATCAAGCATGTAATTTAATTGACGGTAACGTCGACAGAACTCCTGGTACCCCACTTAACAATATTCTGACATCACTCGACTCATGCCTTAATGTGATCTCCTAGGAGAAGAAATTATGCTACATAATGAGTGATGTTAACCTGAATTTACTCAATTGATCTGATCAGCTCACGGACATCTTTGTTAACAGTTTTTCTTGCTTTTGGCTGTCATACCCTAATAGATAAACCGACTCGTATCACCCCACATACCGCCACATTAATTGCCAATATATTTCTCAAAAATAATCAAAATATTACTGCTGAGATCATGGACATTGTCATTACTGACCATCAACCTCTTTTAAAGATCACTCCATCTTTTTTCAATGAACCAGTCCATAGACAAAAAACTTGCATCATAAGAGATATCAACAGTAAAACTCTCAATTACTTTATTTCCGAGAATGAATTCTCTGATTGGTGTGAGGTTTACCAATCTGAACTAGTTGACTCTGCTTATCAAGTCTTTTACTCTATTTTAAAAATAATCCATAACTTTCCTAATTTCCCCCTTATCGTAAACACACTTGGCAAACCCAAAATAAGTCAACCCTGGATATCCAAATCAATAAGAAGTTCATGCAATTACAAAAACAGGTAACTTGTATAAATGTTTTCTGCATAACCCAACATTAGCAAACAAACACGAATACAAGGACTTCGCAATCGTCTCATTGCAATTATCCGTTCTTCAAAGAAAACCGATTATGCCAAAAAGTTAGATGCTAATAAAATTAGTATTATAAATACATGGCGAGAAATCAATATTATCTTCGGTAAGACTAACAAGAATGATTGGCTCAGTGGACTTCTGGGTGGAGAGTGGGTTGTCTCAGATTCTATAGATATATCTGAGTGTATAAATTCTTATTTTGTTAGCATTGGATCTTCTCCAGCCAATAGAATTCCACATACTAACACAACTTTTACCGATTATCTGCACAACCCCAATGCCTCTTCATTTTTCGAAACACTTAACTGATTCTTACGAAATTATTCAAATTGGTAAAGAGCTAAACAACACCACTAGTTGTGGCCAGTTTGATGGAATTCATGTGGTTAAAGCTGTGATTTCCTATATTTCTTGACCTCTTGCCTTTATCTTCAATCTTTCTTTCCTTCAAGGATCTGTCCGTTCTCATCTTAAGGTCTCTAAGGTATTTCTGATCTTCAAATCTGGTGATAAATTTGAAATTCATATTTACAGATGTATTTCTATTCCTTCTTGTTTTTCTAAAATCTTCGAAAAACTTGCTTATAACCGTCTTTCCAAGTTTATTTTTAAATTATACCTTCTTTATGACCAACAGTTCAGCTTTAGATCGAAACATTCCACTGACATGGCTCTTGTGCAAGTAGTTGATAAACTCACCGATGTGGTTTGTAACAAAATGTATACCATTAGCGTTTTTATTAACCCGTCAAAAACTTTCAACACAATTGACCATAGTATTCTCTTATCTAAGCTTGATTTTTTTGGTATCAGGGGTATTGTTCTCTGCAATGGTTCACGTCTTATCTCAATAATCGTCAACAATTCACAACTGTTAACAAGTGTGATTCCGGCCGGAAAGCCATTCTACATGGTATTCCACGGGGCTCTATTCCTGGTCCTCTCATCTTTCTACTGTATGTTAATGATTTGCACTCTTCTTCTTCTTTTCTTTTGCAATTTATATTATTTGCAGATGATACCACAAATATATACTCCAATTCAAGTTATGATTCCTTAGTCAATACTTTAAACTCCAAACTAAAAAAGGTCTCCTGGTTCAAAAACTTTCTTTAAATCATAATAAACCAAGTACATACTCTTCTCCAATTTGAAAAAAATCTCCCAACAGCACAAAACCTTTTTGAAATTGAAAACATGCCCATCACTCAGGTTCACTCCGCTAAATGTTTTTTTTTACAATAATCATTGGTGATAAACTCACCTGGTCTGACCACATTTCCTTTATTACTAAAACTGTTTCTTGTAACACAGGTGTTCTAACCAGATTGCATTCATTCCTACCCTCAACCACTTTAATTTCTCTTTACAATCCCCTAGTTATTTGGGGGATTTTTTTATATACACTGTCGAGGCTCGTATGAGAGCTAACACACAGAACCTACAACAAGGGGAGCAGGAGACAAGAGGGGTGGGAGAGGGAAGGAAAAAACACAGTGGGGAACAGAGACATGAGGAGAGAGGTGGAGCAGGGTACATAGGGTAAACAAGATGGACACGACAGGGACTTTCAGGTCCTTACACGACAGGGACTTTCAGGAAAGAAAGCAGGGAATTTGGAGGAGATGGGTTTGGGGTGGATTAGTGGGGGTAGAAAAGATCATGGTTTTGGATGGGGGATGATAAGAGATAGTGGTGTACAGCTGTTTTGAAGACCTGGAGAGAAGAGTGGGATTGAAGAGCATGAGGGAGTTTGTTCCAGAGGTGGGAAAAAATAGGAATGAAAGAGTGAAGGTGAGCAGTGATTCTTGACTTTTGGTAGTTTTACCACAAGGGGGTTGCTGGCGGACCCCTTGAGCGCCCTGCGGAAATATGGTGGGGGACATATCTCAGAGCGAGTGGGGGGGGGGGGGGGGGGGGGGGGGAGACCGGAAAGGAGACAGTAGAAGACAGAAAGACCACCGACCTGCCTGCGGAGAGAGTGAGTGACCCAAAGACTCAGCCTCATCGCGGGAGATACCAATGATCCTAAATGCTTTGGTTTCCACAGCATGAAGCCGGGAAAGGTGAGAGGCGTGAGCACCAGTCCAGAGGGGAGAGCAGTACTCCATCAGGCTGTGGATGATAGCTTTGTATGTGGCAAATACAAAGTTATATCTTACCTCATTTATTTTAATAATGTATGGGCACATACTGGCAATAATAAGCTTCATCCACTCATTGTAGCTCATAAAAGAGCCTTGAGGATTTGTGCCTTATATTATCCTCGAGACCATGCTGCACCACTTTTTGTTAGACTTAATGATACTGACAATTTGCACACAGGGATATGTATGTGCAAGTCTGTCCATAATCTTCTTCCCTGCACTTTTTCTTCTTACTTCACTTCAATAGACAACACACACACTTACCATACCAAATCCTGCAACAATTCGTTCTTACCTTGCACTTGCCCATCATACTCCATGATACAATGAGATTTTATGTTCCTCATCTTTGGAACACCATTGATGGAGCAGTGAAAGCCCAGCCATCCATGAACAAATTTAAATCTTCTTTTACAAAAGTTGTCATTTCCCAATATGCATGTCTATAGTACAAAAGAGACTTAATATCTAAATAATTATTGTATTTCAGTATTTTGTTCATTGTTGTGTTTGTTTTTGCTCATAGTCATTTGTTTATACTTCCCATCTGGTAGTTGATTCTTTGTCGTGTAAAGCATTTCTCTACAAGCTTTAGTTTCTTGGAAATGCCCCTATACTCAGCATTACACAAATGTGGATTATTATTAGCCCTCGTTGGATAGTCCAAAACAGGGGCTTATCGATTTGATCTCGATTTTCGTGTCCGTGCGTGCATATGTGCGTCCGCAACCATATCTTTGACATGTATGGACCGATTTTATTCATACTTGGCATAAAGACAACACATGATGGTATACATAAGCACATAATTTTGTTTCATGATGCCATCAGAGATGGCCGACTGGCGGCCATTTTAGTTGTTAAAAAATCCGATGTTCAACGCGTCCACAACCATTTCTCGGACATGCATTTGCCGATCTTGTTCAAACTTGGCATACAGATAAAGAATGATGACTTAAATGTGCACGTCATTTTTTTTTTGAGATCAGATCCAAGATGGCCGATTGGCAGCCATTTTGTTACTTAAATGTGTCCCCAACCATTTCTCAGACATGTATGGTCCAATTTTGTTCAAACGTGGCACAAGCACTACATGATGGCATACACGTGCCCCTCACTTTATTTTGTTATCTGATCAAAGATGGCCAACTGGTAAACTGGTGGCCATTTTAGTTGTGCATAAATATGGGCTAGCCCTTTAAATCCATACAGCAAAATTACTAAAACAATGGGGGTTATGACATTTTATGTCTTTTTCTACTTGCTTATTTTTTTACTTTCCCTTGTGCAGGGTATGGAAATTAAACCTCCATTAATTATTGATTTTAGGCTGCAATCTGGCCACATATTTGACTTGGATGGTACCTGTGTCCTCGACACGACATCCAACAAATGACACAGATTGATACTGGAGGCATGGCACATCAAGAGCCAAGAAGGTGGTCTAACTGAGTAGACTGTGGACATACCCACACAATACGTACACACCTCTAATACGAATGGCAAAAAACTGGATGGTGCAAACAGATGGATAATGTGAGCAACAAACACCAACAATTGATCACTAACACCACACCCACACATGTATAACCCCAAATGGAACCAGTGAACTGTGATTGGCTCCTGGAAAGTGACATCATCCACCCTTCCTGTACCTATTTTGCTGCTGACTTGCCATGCAGTGCTGATGGCTAAGTAGTTGATTTTTTTCTCATCACACTAAAATTTAGCAATTCTCAATGGCTGAACCATATCAAATTGAAAACTGGTTGGCTCAGAAGTGCAACTCACCGAGTTCAAGTTCGGGTACTGCACCATAGGCAAGGGTCTTTCAGTCAGAGTAGTTAATTCATGGTATGGTCTCCTTAGAAAGGTAGTGGCAGCAGAGGCGGTAGAAAATTAGAATGAGATAGGCATCTCGATGCATTGGAGATTGTGGGGTACAGGGATATTTTGGCAGGAATTGTAGGTGTAGCTTGTGTGTGGATGGGTGATGATTCCTGGGGTTGGTGTAGTGAAAGCATGATAGGCCAAATAGACTCCTGCACCAAAGTTCCTTGTGTGTAACCTTGTGTGTGTGAGATACCCATTGCCAGAACATGGGCACAAAATAATCCCTCCCCTTATGCGTGATAGTGGGCCAGGAGATGACTTGTAATTTTCACCTGTTCATGTGCTATAATGCAAGTGATTTAACTTCTGATCACTGTCAAAGAGAGGGGCTATTGAGGGAGTGAAGATGACGACTCCAATTCTGAAAAAAAGTTTCTCCAAGTTAATATTCTCTGGACTTTAGAAGGTTCATTTGACATGTGCTCGTTTTTAATCAAAGTTTTTTGCAGCAGGGTTCTGATAAAGAAGTCTACTCCCGAAGTTGATGGGATCCGCGAGTTCTTAGTTTGTGATTTTTCCAGCAAGCAGATAGATAGGCTTCAGCTTCATTCTACTTTAGGGATACTCGTGTAGAGAGTTTATTTCCAGATAAAGTTAGGGAGTGAACCCCATTGAAGGTTTATTTCACTTTCACTAAGATCATAGAACAATCCTTATTCAATTGCAGTAAATTTCTAAAAACTCTTAGTATAGATATAGTAAAGGACATTTTGGAAACTGACTGTGCATATTCATCTTCCTCTTTTTTATATGGTCCTTGTGGACACGTAGTTCCTTGGGATTTCAATACAATTAGTAATACTGAAATTAGGAATCTGATGAAAATGGGAGTTCAATATAGGGAACCAGAAACTCAACCTTGGAGCTGCAATGTCTTCAATTGTGGATTCTGTCTCTAATCTTGTTAACAAAATGTGCACCAAGTTCAAGTTTTATCTGTAAACAGTGTCAATGCATGGTTTAACAGAGTTGTGGAAGTCCTGGATAATAGGATTACGTTATTTAGTTGTCAGGGCTTGCTTTCACTGAGTCGGTCTAAACCAGTGTTGAACAAGCCGAGTGTTTGTAACGACATTTGTGATCTTCATGATAGCTACATATTAGCTCCAACAGATAAGGCTGCTAATAATTTTGTTGTGGTTTGTAAAAAGTTTGATGTAGAGGTTTTATTAAGCGAGTTAGGCATTGATACGTTTACTTTCACTAGTACAGGAAGTAGCACATATGTTCCTGGTCAGAAGTTGCTCCAAGATATTATCTCTGAGCATCAGGAAGTTTTCGTTAATAATTTCGGTATTAAACGTAGAGGTAAATCTTTGTATTCTTCGGCTTCTCTGGATCCCGAAGCTTCATAAGAACTCGTACACGTATCGGTTTGTAGCGGGTGCCAGGCAGTGTTCCAACAAACAGTAATCAGTTATAGTTAACTTAGGTTTACAAGTTGTTCGGGAACAGTTCAGGAAATATTGTTTAGCAATTGAGAAGAACTCTGGTATTAACACTTTCTGGAGCATTAATTCTTCTTTGGGGTTCTTAAATAGGAATAGCTGTCTCAATATCAAGTCAGCTGAAGTTTTTGATTTTTCAACTTTATATACAAATTTGGATTTAGTACGAGTGAGGGATTCACTCTTCAAAGTAATTGACAAGGTTTTTAACTCTTTTAATAAGTTTTTGTGTGCCAGGTTTGATAGAGCATTCTTTTCGAAAAATAAATACTCAAGTTTTCATTGTTTTGATAAGCAGAAGTTTAAGGATGCTGTTAATTTTACTTAATGTAATAATTTTGTGTCTTTTTGTGGGATAATGTTTCAACAAGTTCAGGGTATTCCCATGGGTGGGTGACATTTTTCTTATTTTCTGTGAATTTTAATTCGTGCAGAAACTGATGAAGGAGAAAAAAAATTAGGTATTTAGATGAAAATACAAGAAATAAATATTATTTATGAAATACATTATAAATAAGCATTAAAATAATTTGTTGGTGGTTGCTAAATTACACAGTGCAACATGTTAGAATTGGTTATTAATGACAGTTTGAATATTTGAATGACAGTTTGAGTCCATGGTTAGATGGATGTGCTGTGTAATGGACATGTCTACAAGGTAAAGTGTTTATATCTTAATATGTTATCATATAAAGTGATGGATGATTAAAGTTATTCATATGTCATAATACTTTAAATAAAAGTGGAAATTAAATAAGTTTGAATCAGGATATTGCATTGCTGTGTTGACTGACTGTCTGGACACAACTTTGGGTTGCCGGTCCATTGATGTTGAGTAATCTACTGATGTGGACCTGTGACCGTGGTTGTGGATCCGCCGTTTGGAGAGGTTCTGGCCTGAAAGGATCGAAACCTCGATGAAAAATGGTGCCCAGCTGATGATCCGGGCAGTTGGTAAATCAGTAAATTGCTTATAAGTTAAGGTTATAACTTCAAATAAAATAGCTTTTGTAAGTACTTACCAGTACATCATATATGTGTGTTTGTGTGTGTATATGTGTGTGTGTGTGTGTGTGTGTGTGTGTGTGTATTGTTATGTCTGGCTCTCTTCTTGGGACTACGGTGCAGTAATTGGTCTATATTTTGATTGGGGTGTATTATCTATATTTGTCTGGCTTTGTTAGTACCTTCTTAAAAAAATATCACTTTTGTCTAAAACTATGTCATATAAACTGTGGTAATGCTAATTGCCAATGAAAATTATCATACTTCATACAAATTCATACTTCATTGACACTAATTCTATGTAAACATATATGTATACATGTTTGTATGTATGTATGTATCGATCTATTTGTCGATGAAAACATGCATAGATTTTGAAAAAACAGGAGGAAAGAACAGCTGCACTTCTATTTCCAAAGTGCTGCCATCAAGGTAAAGCTTCCCTTTCTAATCGTCACGATGTCTCAGCGGTGATAGTTGATTTATACTCAGGTGACAGCTAGTGTCAGGGACACCGCTAAATTGAGATACATTGTTTCCCTGTTCCTCGAATTTCAAAATAAAATAAAACGGCTACGAACAATGCAAAAAACAGTGGAACTGGGGCCATTCTTCAAGAAAGTAACCATGGGCGGGTTGGGGGATGATGGGGGGACGGAAGTGTGGGAGGGAGCAAGCCCAAAATTGAGGAGAGGAAACAACCCTGCTCTAAACCACTTTAATTAATAAACTTACTTGATTGCAAAGTTTTTGTATCTTGCAAATTGTATGGTTATCAATGAAGAAAACGAAAAACCTTCAAATAGGCAGTGGCTGACTTTATAATATTGGATTTTGTGTTTATCTCAAAATCAGGAAACGACTTTGTGTCATTTTTCAGCGAAGGGACAAAGGCTTGAGGAATTACGTCATGTAACGATGCATTGGACGAAAAACAAGAAAGTTTAGGCACAAGAGGGCGACACTTGGTCTCATTGCGTCTGCCCCCAATCCTCCACTACACAAAAGGTCATACCGCAGTTACTCATTTAACCATCCTCAGTAGAGTATTATTGGGAACAGAACAGGTACTGTGACAAAGAGGAGTTTAAAGGTGATCTATGGGGACAGAAATCATACTAACGGGATGAGGAACTTCACCCCCACAAGCCATCAATCGGATACACTACAGCCTATTTCATCTTAGTCACAAACAACGTTTTAATATGTCATCAACGACGGCCATTAGACTGACACTGCGTTTGGCTGTACCAACCTTTACAATCAGAAAAACAAAGTTTGTTTCAACTTCTACAGTATTATTATATTAATAGGCAAGTAGACAAACTGTGTATTAAACAGATATAACTTTATCACAGGACATTCAGACAAGCAGGGCACAAGTACATTTTGGAGTTTCTTGGACATTTGTATCTCATTCTGAGACCTCACTGAGCATCCCTCAAATATATATATATATCAATGGAATCTCAAGGAACACATCGAGATTAAGGGAGAGGGGCTCAGAGAAGAGATAGAGATGGAGGCATAGAGGCTTTGGGAAGAGATAGAATACAAAAAGTGAAAGTGTGAAACATTTGTCCATTGTATCCTAATGTCCTTGTGATTCAGGTAAAAGTACATTTATGTCTCCTAATGTTCTTGTTCTGCACGTGATGTGTTTTCTAGCTCTACACTACCTGAAAAAGGTTCATCCTGTTCAAGTCATAATTTTCCACACTGCATTGTGGGTAAAATCACACCCGTTCAAAACTATAGGTTGTGATTGATTTCCAATCAACTGCACAAGAAGAGCTGGTGTGTTGTCGGGCACGTGATTCACACACGAGATGCTGATGGTAAAATTAATGATTTTTTTTTCGCTTTCAGCGGCGATTCCCACCAATGTATATTTAAATACTGTATATGAGATATTTAAATACTGCATTTGAATATTTAAATTATTATTGTTATTATTTTAAAAATAATTTCAATTTGCTTTCACTCTCACTTTCCTCTTTTTGCTTCAACCACCAACCACCAGGAAGATAAGCGAAGACGAGAAGGAAGTAAGGTTGAAATTTACAAGAGGAAGAGTGAAATTTAGGAAAGCCAGATGGAGATGAAAATTTGAAGTGCATTTACTCCCCAGTATTAGCAACTATCTATTTATTACGAAGGCAGAATAGTTGAAGCTGCCTGCCATGTATACGCACTGGTATCATTTCTCCCCTTCCATCCCTTTGTGAAGACACCCAGAGGCATCTTTCTAAAATTGCTGAATCCACCGATGGGCTCATCTCTCCCATGAAGTGGCACCCCATGGGCTTGTCTTCCATACTACTGGCTCGCCTTCCCCATTATACGCAACCCAGGGGCTCAGCAGTCCCATTGTACGACGCCCCATGGTTTGTCAATCCCATTGTATGACATCCCATAGGCTCATGCTTTCACTCTCTACCCTTTCTCTCCTGTGGACGGTACCCATGGGTGTCTCTCCAATGTATGATCCCCACGGGCTCGTCGCTCCCAATGTATGATGCCCACGGCTCGTCGCTCCAATGTATGATGCCCACGGGCTCGTCCGCTCCCAAATGTTGATGCCCCCGGGCTCGTCGCCCAAGTATGAGCCCACAGGGCTCGTCGCTCCAATGTATTGATGCCCCACGGGCTCGTCGCTCCCATTGTATGACTCACCAGTTAGTTCGACTCTCCCATTGTACGACCCCCCACGAGCTCCTCTGTTGCCATTTGCTACAACCGCCACACGGGCTCGTTATTCTCATTGTGCAACGTTTCCTTGGCGCTGCTCACTCCCATTGTCATGCGTCTTTCCGCGCCTCCATGCTCGTTTGAAAACCCCTGTTGTTGTTATTAGTACTGGAGCGCGTTACCGCCTACCGGGACGGCTGTTTACAACGTATTCGTGTTATTTATCAATGACGACAAAGTGATTGCGCTGCCAATTTGTATTCGGGTTCGGGACGTGGATGGATGACTCGTCATCCGAGCAACGCTCCTTTAATACAGGATCTCCAACCTCGAAATGATTGTCATTTACAAATGATTTTAGTTTTGTGAATAATTGAGCGAAACGAGATCCAATAAGAAGAGAGATATATATATACGTATATATTATAGTATATAATTATATATAAAGTATATATATAATCATATACAAATATAAATATATATGTATATATTTATATTTGTATATATATTATATATTAATTTATATATATATTTATATATTATATATATATATATTTAATTTATATTATATATAATATATATATATAATATCGGCAACCTCAAGTAT
>CM068958.1:48221698-48242319 GCA_035128595.1 Eptatretus atami | reverse complement strand
AGAGATTGAGCGACTTTGACAAGGGCAAATTGTTTATGCGCAGACGACTGGGTCAGAAGCATCTTGAACGGAAGGTGTGGGGTGCTTCCGGTCAGCAGTTGGTGAGTACTTCCGACACTGTCCAAGGAGGACAACCACAACCGGTGCAGGGTGTTGGGCGCCCAGGCTCATTGATGCGCGAGGGCAACGAAGGCTATACATCTGGTCGCGAACGACAGAAGTCTACTGTGGAGAAGTCACAGAAAATTTTTAATGGTGGTCATGGGAGAAATGTGTCACAATCACAAGTGCATCGCATCCTGCTGCGTTGGGGCGTGTCCGCCGTGACCTGTCAGAGTGCCCATGATGACCCCTGTCCACCGTTTGAAAGTGCCTACAAATGGGCAAGGCGAGCGTCGGAACGGACTTGGAGCAGTGAAGAAGGTACGTGGTCCGATGAGTCTTTTTTTAGCATACGTGGATGGCCGTGACGTGTGCCCGTTTACTTGGGAAGTGATGGCACCAGGATGCACTGTGGGAAGACGACAAGCGGTGAGGGGGGAGGGTCCATGCTTGGGCAATGTTTTGCTGGGAAATCTGGGTCGCGGTCTTCATGTGGAGTCAATTTGACACGTGTCACGACTAATACTGTTGCAGCAGTACACGTTTTATGGCAATGGTATTTCCTGATGGCAGTGGCGTCATTCAGCAGGATTATGCACCTGCACACTGCACACATTGTTTCGGGAATGGTTTGAGGAACATGATGAAGTGTTACCTGAGGGGTTGCACTGCTCCAAATTCTCCAGAATCTCAATCCGATTGAGGCATCTGTGGGATGTGCTTGACCGCAAGTCCAATCACGATGGTCCACTACAACTTACGGATTGAAGGATCTGCTGATAATGTTTTTTAGGTCAGATACCACAGGACACTTCAGGAGTCTGTGGAAGTCCATGCCTCGGCAGGTCGGCGCTGTTTTGGTGGACAGACGGAGGACCAACAGCATATTAGGCAGGTGGTCACAATGTTTTGGCTCAGCAGTATTATTATATCAGGTCAGGTATGGGAGCATGTCCAGAATCAGCGCGTCGCTGCGTCCAACTTTCCGCCGGTACTCAGGGGGTTCCGTCTGGCCATCCCCAGGCAGATGCCAGGCCCATCCCCATCTCTTGAGATGATGGTCAAACCTGCTGGCAGACACGAGGCACTGGTCGGCCACTGGCTTCCTCCACTCATGAACTCGCTCGCTGAGAGATCTGTGAAGCAGGATCAGCGTCAGGAAACGAGCCACATGTCCATTACAGCCTGCAACTGACGCTCACTGACTATGCAGGTACAAATCTCATCGCGAGTCTCTCTCACACCGCTCGTGTGGACGCACAAAATCCGACAGATAGCCAAGGATTCTCGAAGAGACCTGGTACCAAAAGGAATTTAGTCCGTCTCAGATCCTTTGGTCATGAGTCCGCAAGTTCGCATCATAGAGGCAAGCTGGAGTACCAAGGACCTGAAGATCGGACTTATCGTCCTCACTACCGACAGGGTACGGCAGCGCGCACAACCCCATGATCCAGTGATCCATGACTCCCAGGCCGGCGACCCAGACGTCTATTGACCTCTGACTCACAGCCAGCGAGACATGAATTCAGCTGCCAGGTAAGTGAACTCTCAAGCTCAACATCCTCACCACAAACAGACACGACAGGAAGCAGCATCAAGAGTCAACGAAGCTGGATCTTAGTTTTTTGACCAAAACGCGTAATCCCAGCGCTCCGACTCTCATTCAGCACCAAGAGGCCCCCAAAAGGATATCTAACGTCTCCGCAAAGATGACTGCATCATCTGCAAATCAAGGTCGAGAATTTGACATTCAACGTGCACCGCATGCTTGATCTCTCGACACCCCCCCTAAAATCCAGTCCATACAAGTGCTTGAAAAGTGTGGGGGGCAGTACACACCCTGACGAACTCCAGTACACTGGGAATTAGTCAGAGATGGTACAACACACTTCACAGCACTCTCAGTACCAGAGTAGAGTTCAGACATCAGATCGATCAGTTTTGGTGGGCACCCCACGAAGACCAAGATTTGCCTCCAGAGGACATCCCGATTACACTGAATCAAACGCTTTTACAGAGATCAACATAGGCTGCATAGTGTCAGCCCCTGCGAAACTTCGTTCTGCGTTTTCGGTGAGACACGAAGAGCAAGGATACGGTCAATCGTTGACCTCTTTGGTGAAAGCCTGACTGCTCTGGAACGTGGTGCTCAAGCAGCATGGTGGCGAAGCGCTATGAAGAATTTCGCGTGCAAAGACCTTGCGCGGCATGAGAGCAGCGTCACCCTCGGTAGTTGTTGCAGTCTTGGCGATCACTTCCCTTTCCAGAGAGGAACAAGCAAGGCCGCCTCTTCCAGTCAGTTGGGATGATGCCTGTGGTTCCAGAGCGCACAAAACTGCATGCAACGACACGAGTGCAGCATTTCCAACCAAGCCTTGGAGAAGATTCAGCATGGATCCAGCAGATCCCTGGAGCTTGCCCCGTTTCAACCGGTTTCACCGCAGCCCGTGTTTCCACAAGCGAGGTGGAACCAAGTTGATTGGAGGTCCAGCACAGGGATTGTAACACCCTGACGTCCAACTCGACAGCTGGGGATTCAGCCGGTACAACCGCTCAAAGTAACCGCCCAGCGGGCTTCCTTCAGACTCCTCTGTCAAAAAGCCTCCACTCTACTGCTCTAACTGGGCAGTGTTCGAGGGCAGGGCTTGGATGAACGCAATGGGAATTCCCTGTAAGCGGGTCGAGAATCACCTGTCACAGGTGATGTTACCCTCACAGATTCCCCTCGCACATAGGCCTCCTTGTCACCCTCAGTGCACGTACAGTTTTACGCCTCAGCTCCCTGAACAGCTCAGCTTCTTGCCATTCAGCCTGGCCTGCGACTCTGGCAATGGTATCCATGTCCCTTGAGAGACAAAATTCTTCTTTGCCCTGCGGTGAGTTCCCAAGAATCCCCGGCAACAATCAAGGACGGTGGGGTTTGCAGGCACTCCACAAACTCTTCAGGAACCCCCAAAGCACCCAGACCGCCCAGTGTCCACGTCAGCCTGTTTCGCAACTCTCAGCTATCTCTCATCCCTACTTGCCACATCCAGCCTAGGCTGGATGGTACGATTCTCCAGGATTTAAGGTGCAGCTTTAGAGTTGCTAACAACAGCCTGTGGTCAGTATTGAGGAACTGAGCATCGGTAGACCCTGCAGTTCTGGATCATCCTCCAACGACCGCGTCACTGAGGACATGGTTCAATTCCTTTTGCCACAACCCGTCAGCGTTGGAATACCCAAAAGTCCAGCGATGAGCTTGTGGGCGGCTGAAACCATCACTCAGCCACCCTAAGTCATGGACTTATTGCAAAGTCAACGAACTTAGTGCTATTCTGGTTCATAAGTTCCTGACCCATGGGGACGCAATCACACACTCATAACCATTCCTCCGATCAGTTCAGTCGATGCATTGAAATCCCCCAAGACTAGAAGTGTATTAAATATGTATATACAAAATATTATATGTTATATACATATCTATATCTATCCTGTATATGTAATATATGAGGCCTCCGTCATCTGCGGTGACTACTTTGTGAGTTTTTTGAGGTAGGATTTTAAAAGACGTTTTTGACAGGGCGTGCCCTGGACAGAGATTGTGGATGGCAAGTCCTCGGTAGAAAGGGAACGTGGTCATGTACAAGTCATCACCTTTTTACAGCAGGTTTAATGCGGTTTTTTTTCTCTCAAAAAACACTTGATAACTACGGATCCTCTGTTTGTTACAAAAAAAACTTTTTTGAATGGGATGGTCACTCTCCATTTGGGTAAGCATATTCTCCACATCTGGCTGATCTTTAAGCCTTCTCAGCTTGAAGGTTTGCATTATGCCCAAAAAACCAAGTCTCCAGATCACACGCATCATTCAACGTTATCATCTGAAGTGGCATCCATAGTTTAGAGCTAACTGGCATTTGGCCACTAATTTGTGGGTTTTCAAATGTTTTGTATAGAGACTTAGTCATTCACAAATGCATTGACTTCCTTGAATTGACACAAATGCTTCCATCAATTTGAGAGCAAAAGGTTTTGGTACACTTGACAACAAATGTTCAAGGAGCTTGGAAAAAGCTACCAGTTCAATAGAGAATATGAAGCATAATCTGAAATAGCTGAGCAGTTTAACAAGTTAGAAAAATGATTTAGTCAAAGAATAACTCATCGAATCATTTGCCGATCTCACCAAGAATAAAGAGTGTCTTCACTCACCATAGACGCTACTGGGGATAAGTTTGGTTTGCATGAGTAAAGTTGGAGAAAGTTCACTGTGAAGGGCAAATATCAGGGCGCCACAGCATCTTCTCATTCAATTAATTGCTTCAAGTAAAAATAATAATAATCGACACCGACGTGGGGGCCTCGCAGTCGTTCATACTTCTTCCTTGGAAGGCCTCACTCAACAAGATTTCAAGACAAACGCTGATAATCAAATTGGCAGGTTGCCAAGGATTACAAGAAGGAACGCATCATTTTAAGCTGGAAAATGATTTGACTATGCAGGAGTGTTGACTATGTTTTGTCGAATAGAATGAATTCAACTACCTCTTTGTTTCACCGGACTTACTGTTCTTGAAAACTGCTGCAATCCAACAATCTTTCTTTGGTAACACGTCCAAGTTGTCGGATGACATGTCTATGATGAAATGGCTTTGCTTGGCAATCCAGCAAAAGTAGCTGATATAAATTATGCAAAATTTTTAAAACATCAAATCGAACGACTTACCTTCAATCGAAACGATCTTAATCTTAATAATCTGAATCTTCCTAAATGGAGGTAATTTCTGCAGAAATTCTTCTCTAGACTTTTCACAGTATTCAGGAATTATTTATTTACCCTCAATTACTCGTTTCCCCATTTAATGGTTTTTACTGAAATGTGGTTTAAAGATCCCTCCTCATTTGTTTATATGTAGCAACTACAATATCGTCAACTCTCAAACTAACAACTTGGGGGAGGAGTTTACCATGTTTATCAATAATTCTTCATATACATCAGAGATGAATCTCATGAAATCATCTCAAGACTACGAGCACATTTTTTGTTTGAGATTCAGCCAGATCACGCTTGTAATTTAATTGACGGTAAGTCGACAGAACTCCTAGGTACGCTCGATTAACATATTCTGAACATCACTCGATCATGGCTTAATGTTGATCTCCAGGAGAGAAATTATTGCTACATAATGAAGTGATGTTAACCTGAATTTACTTCAATTGTTCTGATCAGCTACGGACATCTTTTGTTAACGGTTTTTCTTGCTTTTGGCTGTCATACCCTAATAGATAAACCGACTGTATCCACCCACATTACGCACAATTAATTGCGAATATATTTTCTCAAAAAACTAATGCAAAAATATTACGCTGAGATCATTGGACATTGTCATTCTGACCATCAACACTCTTTAAGATCATCCATTTTTTCAATGAACCAGTCCATAGACAGAAGAACTTGCATCATAAGAGATATCAACAGTAAAATCTCATTCTTTTATTCGAGAATGAATTCTTGATTGGGTGTGAGGTTTACAATCTGAACTAGTTGAATATCTGCTTATCAAGTCTTTTACTCCTTTTTAAAATAGATCCATAACTTCCTTAATTTCCCTTATCGTAAAACACACTTGCAAACCAAAATATGTCAACCCTGGGATATCCAAATCATAGAAGTTCATCATTACAAAAACAGGTACTTGTAAATAAATGTTTTTCTGCATACCCAACATTAGCAACAACACGAATACAAGGACTTCGCATCGTCTCATTGCAATTTATCCGTTCTTCAAAGAAAACCGATTATGCCAAAAAGTTAGATTGCAATAAAATTAGTTATTATAAATACATGGCGAGAAATCAATATTTATCTTTCGGTAAGACTAACAAGATGATTGGCTCAGTGGACTTCTGGGTGAGAGTGGGTTGTCCTCAGATTCTTCTATAGATTATTGAGTGGTATAAATTTCTTATTTTTGTTAGGCCATTGGGATCTTCTCCCAGCCAATAGAATTCCAATACTAAGCACAACTTTTAGCCCGATGATTAATCTGCACAACCCCAATGCCTCTTCATTTTTCGAACAATACATTAACTGATTCTTACGAAATTATTCAAATTGGTAAAGAGCCTAAACAAACCACTAGTATGTTGGCATTTTGATGAATTGCCATGTGGTTAAAGCTTGATTTCCTATATTTCTTGACCTCTTGCCTTTATCTTTCAATCTTTCTTTCCTTAAGGATCTGTCCGTTTCTCATCTTAAGGTCTCTAGGTATTTCTCGATCTCAATTCTGGTGATAAATTTGAAATTCATATTTAAGTGTATTTTATTCCTTCTTGTTTTCTAAATCTTCGAAAATTGCCTTATAACCGTTCTTTCCAAGTTTATTTTAATTATACTTGCTTTATGACCAACAGTTCAGCTTTAGATCGAAACATTCCACTGTGACATGGCTCTTGTGCAAGTAGTTGATAAAGCTCACGGATGTGGTTTGTAACAAAATTATACGCATTAGCGTTTTTATTAACCGTCAAACTTTCACACAATTGACCATAGTATTCTCTTATCTAAGCTTGATTTTTTTGGTATCAGGGGTATTGTTCTCTTTGCAATGGTTCACGTCTTAATTCAATAATCGTCAACATTCACAACTGTTAACAGTGTGATTCCGGCCGGGAAAGCCATTCTACATGGTATTCCCGGGGCTCTATTCCTGGTCCTCTTCATCTTTTCTACTGTATGGTTAATGCTTTGCACTCTTCTTCTTTTTTCTTTGCAATTTATATTATTTTGCAGTGATAAAACACAACTATATACTTTCCAATTCAAGTTTATGATTCCTTAGTCTACTTTAAAACTCATACTAAAAAAGGTCTCCTGGTTCAATAAACTTTCTTTAATCATAATAAACCAAGTACATACTCTTCTGCCATTTGGAAAAAATATCTCCCAACAGCACAAACTTTTGAAATTGAAAAAGCATGCATCATACACTCAGGTTCACTCCGCTAATGTTTTTTTTTTACAATAATCATTGGTGATAACTCAACTGGTCTGACACATTTCCTTTAAATTACTAAAACTGTTTCTTGTAACAACGGTGTTCTAACCAGATTGCATTCATTCCTAACCTCAACACTTAATTTCTCTTTACACATCCCCTAGTTATTTTGGGGTGATTTTTTTATATAACAACTGTCGAGGCTCGTATGAGGAGTAACACACAGAACCTACAACAAGGGGAGCAGGAGACAAGAGGGGTGGGAGAGGGAAGGAAAAAACACAGTGGGAACAGAGAAACATGAGAGAGAGTGGAGCAGGGTAAATAGGGTAAACAGATGGACAGCGACAGGGACTTTAGGTCCCTTACAACGACAGGCGACTTTTCAGAAAGAAAGCTATGGGAATTTGGAAGGAGAATGGGTTTTTGGGGTGGATTAGTGGGGGTAGAAAAGATCATGGTTTTTGGAATGGGGGATGATGAAGATAGTGGGTGTACAGCTGTTTTTGAGACCCTGGAGCGAAGAGTGGATTGAAGAGGCAAATGAGGAGTTTGTTCGAGGTGGGAAAAAATAGGAATGAAAGAGGAAGGTGAGCAGTGATTCTTGCTTTGGTAGTTTTACACAAGGGGGGTTTGCTGCGGACCCCTTGGAGCGCCCTGCGGAAATATGGTGGGGGACATATTCAGAGCGAGTGGGGGGGGGGGGGGGAGACCGGAAAGGAGACAGTAGAGACAGAAAGACCACCGACCTGCCTTGCGGAGAGATGAGTGACCAAAGACTCAAGCCTCATCGCGGGAGATACCCAATGATCCTAAATGCTTTTGGTTTCCACAGTATGACGCCGGGAAAGGTGAGAGGCGTGAGCACCAGTCAGAGGGGAAGGCGTACTCCATCAAGGTGTGGATGATAGCTTTGTATGTGGCAAATACAAAGTTATATCTTACCTCATTTATTTATAATGTAATGGGCACATACTGGCAATAATAAGCTTCATCCACTCATTGTAGCTCCTAAAGAGCTTGAGGCTTTGTGCTTATACATTATGCCTCGAGACATGCTGCACATTTTTGTTAGGCTTAATGATACTGACATTTTGCACACAGGGATATGTATGTGCAAGTCTGTCCATAATCTTTTCCCTTTTGTCACTTTCTTCTTACTTCACTTCAACAGACAACCAACTTAACCATACGCAAATCCTGCACAATTCGTTCTTACCTTGGCACTTGCCATCATACTCCATGATAAATGAGATTTTATGTTCCGTCATCTTTGAACACCATTGATGGAGGGTGAAAGCCAGACCTCCATGAACAAATTTCAATCTTCTTTACAAAAGTTGTCATTTCCCAATATGCATGTCTATAGTACAAAAGAGACCCTTAATATCTAAATAATTATTGTATTTCAGTATTTTTTCATTGTTGTGTTTGTTTTGCTCATAGTCATTTTTTATACTTCCATCTGGTAGTTTGATCTTTGGTCGTGTAAAGCATTTCTCTACAAGCTTTAGTTTCTTGGAAATGCCCTTACTCAGCATTAACAAATGTGGATTATTAAATTAGCCTCGTCTGGGTAGTCCAAAACAGGGGTTATCGATTTTGATCTCGATTTTCGGTGTCCGTGCGTGCATATGTGCGTCCGCAACCATATCTTTGACATGTATGGACCGATTTTATTCATACTTGGCATAAAAGACAAACACATGAGGTATCATAGCACATAATTTTGTTTCTGATGCATCAGAGCCTGGCCGACTGTGCGCCATTTTAGTTGTTAAAAATCCGATGTTCAACAGCGTCCACAACCATTTCTCGACATGCATTTGCGATCTTGTTCAAACTTGGCATACGATAAAGAATGATGACTTAATGTGCACGTCATTTTTTTTTGAGATCAGATCAAGATGGCCGATGCAGCCATTTTGTTACTTAAATGTGTCCCCAACCTATTTCTGCAGACATGTATGGTCCAATTTTGTTCAAACGTGGCACAAAGACACATGATGGCATACACGTGCCCCTCACTTTATTTTGGTTATCTGATCAAAGATGGCCAACTGGTAAACTGGTGCCAATTTTAGTTGTGCATAAATATGGGCTAGCCCTTTAAATCCTACAGCAAAATTACTAAACAATGGGGGGTTATGACATTTTATGTCTTTTTCTACTTGCTTATTTTTTATAACTTTCTTGTGCAGGGTATGGAAATTAAACCTCCATCTAATTATTGATTTTAGCTGCAATCTGGCAAACATATTTGGACTTGGATGGTACCTGTGTCCGTCGACACGACATCAACAAATGACAACAGATGATAGTTTTTTTTTTTTTTTTTTTTTTTTTTTTTTTGGTTTTTTTTTTTTGGGGGAGGCATTGGCACATCAAGAGCCAAGAAGGTGGTCTAACTGAGTAGACTGTGGACATCCCCACAATACGTACACAACTCTAATACGAATGGCAAAACAACTGGATGGTGCAAACATATGGATTAATGTTGAAGGCAACAAACACCAACAATTGATCACTAACCCCAACCCCACATGTATAACCCAAATGGAACAGTGACTGTGATTGGCTCCTGGAAAGTTTGACATCATCACCTCCTGTCTATTTTGCTGCTGACTTGCCATGCATCGTCTGATGGCTAAGTAGTTTGAATTTTTTTCTTCGATCACATAATTTAGCAATTCTCAATGGCTGAACAATATCAAATTGAAAACTGGTTTTGCTCGAAGTGCACTCACCGGAGTTCAAGTTCGGGTACTGCCCATAGGCAAGGTCTTCAGTCAGAGTGTTAATTCATGGTTATGGTCTGCTTAGAAGGCTATGGCAGCAGAGCGCGGTAGAAAATTAGAATGAGATAGGCCATATCGATGCATTGAGATTGTGGGGTATCAGGGAATATTTTGGCAGGAATTGTAGGTTTAGCTTGTGTGTGGATGGGTTGATGATTCTGGGGTTGGTGTAGTGAAAGCATGATAGGCCCCCAATAGACTCCTGCACAAAGTCTTGTGTGTAACCTTGTGTGTGTGAGATACCCATTGCCAAACATGGGCAAAAATAATCCTCCGCCTTATGGCGTGATAGTGGGCAGGACTGACTTGTAATTTTCACCGCTGTCATGTGCTATAATGCAAGTGATTTAACTTCTGAATCACTGTCAAAGAGAGGGGCCTTTGAGGGAGTGAAGATGACGACTCCAATTCTGAAAAAAGTTTTCTCCAAGTTAATATTCTCTGGATTTAGAAGGTTTCATTTGACATGTGCTCGGTTTTATAAAAGTTTTTTGCAGCAGGGTTTTGATAAAGAAGTCTACTCCCGAAGTTGGATGGGAATCCGCGATTCTAGTTTGTGATTTTTTCCAGCAAGCAGATAGATAGGCCTTCAGCTTCATTCTAACTTTAGGGATACTCGTTGTTAGAGAGTTTATTTCCAGATAAAGTTGGCGAGTGAACCCCATTGAAGGTTTATTTACTTTCACTAAGATCATAGAACAACTCCTTATTCAATTGCAAAGTAAATTTTCTAAAAACTCTTAGTATAGATATAGTAAAGGACATTTGGAAACTGACTGTGCATATCTCATCTTCCTCTTTTTTTATATGGGTCTTGTGGACACAGTAGTTCTTGGGATTTCAATACAATTAGTAATACTGAAATAGGAATCTGATGAAAATGGAGTTAATATAGGGAACAGAAACTCAACTTGGAGGCTGCAATGTCTTCAATTGTGGATTCTGTCTCTAAATCTTGTTAACAAAATGGTGCACCAGTTCAAAGTTTTATCTGGTAAACAGTGTCAATGCATGGTTAACAGAGTTGGTGGAAGCCCCTGGATAATAGGATTGAGGTTATTTAGTTGTCAGGGCTTGATTTCCCAGCTGATCGGTCTACAAACCAGTGTTGAACAAGCGAGTGTTGTAAACGACATTTGGATTCTTCATGATACTAATATAGCTCAACAGATAAGGGCTGCTAATAATTCTTTGTTGGGTTTGTAATAAATGTTGATGTAGAGGTTTTATTAGCGAGTTAGGCATTGATACGTTTACTTTCACTAGTAATGGGAATAGCACGTTGTTCCTGGTCAGAAGTTGCTGCGATATTATTTTCTGAGCATGCAGGAAGTTTATTCGTGTTAATACATTTCGGTATTATAAACGTAGAGGTAATCTTGTATTCTTCGGCTTCTCTGGATCCCGAAAGCTTCATAAGAATCGTACACGTATCGTTTTGTAAGCGGGTGCGCAGGCAGTGTTCCAACAAACAGTAATCAGTTAAGTTAACTTAGGTTTTAACAAGTTGTTCGGGGCGAACACGTTCAGGAAATATTGGTTTAGCAATTGAGAAGAATCTGGTATTAATACTTTCTGGAGCTTAATTCTTCTTTGGGGTTTCTTAAATAGGAATATGCTTGTCTCAATATCAAGTCCAGCTGAAGCTTTTTGATTTTTCAACTTTATATACAATTTGATTTAGTACGAGTGAGGGATTCATCTTCAAGTAATTGACAAGGTTTTTTAACTTTTTAATAAAGTTTTTGTGTGCCAGGTTTGATGAGCATTCTTTTGAAAAATAAAATCAAGTTTTCATTGTTTTGATAAAGCAGAAGTTTAAGGATGCGGTTAATTTTAAACTAATGTAAATAATTTTGGTGTCTTTTGTGGATTTAATTTTTCAACAAGTTCAGTTGTTATTTCCATGGGTGTGGGGTGACATTTTCTTTATTTCTGTGATTTTTAATTCGTGCAGAAACTGATGAAGGAGAAAAAAAAATTAGGTATTTAGATGAAATACAAGAATAAATATTATTTATGAAATACATTATAATAATAAGCATTAAAAATAATTTGTTGGTGGTTCTAAATTACACAGTGCACATGTTAGAATTGGTTATTAATGAAGTTTGAATCATTTGAATGACGTTTGAGTCCATGTGTTTAGATGGATTGTGCTGTGTACATGGACATGTCTACAAGGTAAAGTGTTTTATATTAAATATGTTTATATATAAAGTGATGGATGATTTAAAGTTATTCATATGTCATAATACTTTTAAATAAAAGTGGAAATTAAATAAGTTTTTGATCAGGATATGCATTGCTGTGTTGACTGCTGTCTGGACACAACTTTGGGTTGCCGGTCCAATTGATGTTGAGTAATCTACTTGATGTGGACTGTGACCCGTGGTTTGTGGATCCGCCGTTTGGAGAGGTTCTGGCCTGAAAGGATCGAACCTCGATGAAAAATGGTTGCCCAGCTGATGAGCCGGGCAGTTTGGTAAATCGTAAATTGCTTACTAGTTTAAGGTTATAACTCAAAATAAAATAGCTTTTGTAAGTACTACCAGTACATCATATAATGTGTGTGTGTGTGTGTGTGTGTGTGTGTGTGTTGTGTGTTGTGTTGTGGTGTGTGTGTGTATTGTAGTCTGGCTCTCCTTCTTGGGACTGATACGGTGGAGTAATTGGTCTATATTTTGAATTGGGGTGTATTATCTATATTTGTCTGCTTGTTAGTACTCTCAAAATATCATTTTGTCTAAAAACTTAATGTCATATAACTGTGGTAATGCTAATTGCAATGAAATTATATACTTCATACAATTCATATTCATTGACCTAATTCCTATGTAAACATATATGTATACATGTTTGTATGTATGTATGTATCGATCTAATTTGTCGATGAAAAACATGCATAGATTTTGAAAAACAGGAGGAAGAACAGCTTGCACTTCTATTCCAAAGCTCTGCACATCAACGGTAAAGCTTCCTTTAATCGTCACGATGTCTCAGCGGTGATAGTTGATTTTATTACTCAGGTGACAGCTAGTGTCAGGACAACCGTAAATTGAAGATACCTTTTTCCTGTTCCTCGAATTTCCAAAATAAAATAAAGACGGCTACGACAATGCAAAAAACAGTGGACTGGGCCATTCTCAAGAAAGTAAACCATGGGCGGGTTGGGGGGATGATGGGGGGACGGAAGTTGGGGGAGCAAGCCCAAAATTGAGGGAGGAAACAACCCTGCTCTAAACCACTTTAAATTATAAACTTACTTGATTGCAAAGTTTTTTGTATCTTGCAAATTGATGGTTACTCATGAAGTAAAACGAAAAAACCTTCAAATAAGGGCAGTGGCGACTTTAATCAATTATTGGATTTTGTGTTTATCTCAAATCAGGAACGACTTTGTGTCATTTTTTCAGCGAAGGACAAGAAGAGGCTTTGAGGCATTACGTCATGTTAACGAGCATTGGACAAAAACGAAGAAAGTTTAGGCACAAGAGGGGACACATGTCTATTGGCGTCTGCCCAATCCTCCACTACACAAAAGGTCATAGCTGCAGTTACTCATTTAACCCATCCTCAGTAGAGTATTATTGGAAAGACTGGTACTGGTGACAAAGAGGAGTTTTTAAAGTGATTATGGGACAGAATATAACTAACGGGATGAGGAACTTCACCCCACAAGCATAATCGGAAACACTCGCCTATTTCATCTTAGTCACAAGCAACGTTTTAATATGTCATCAAGCGACGGCCATTTAGACTGACAACTGCGTTTGCTGTACCAACCTTTACAATCAGTAAAAACATAAGTTTGTTTCAACTTCTACAGTATTAATTATTTAATAGGCAAGTAGACAAACTGTGTATTAAGACAGATATACTACTTTATCACATGGACATGTCAGACAACAGGGCACAAGTAATTTTGGAGTTTCCTTGACATTTGTATCTCATTCTGAGACCCTCACTGAGCATCCTCAACATATATATATATATCAACTCGGAATCTCAGGAACACATCGAGATTAAGGGAGAGGCTCAGAGAAGAGATAGAGATGGAGGCATAGAGGCTTTGGGAAGAGATTTAGTAATACTAAAAAGTGAAGTGGTGAAACATTTGTCCCATTGTATCCTAATGTCCTTTGTGATTCAGGTAAAAGTACATTATGGTCTCCTAATGTTCTTGTATCTGCAGTGATGTGTTTTTCCTAGCTCTACACTACCTGAAAAGGTTCATGCTGTTCAATGTCATAATTTTCAACACTGCTTGTGGGTAAATTCACACCGGCAGTTCAAGAATCTATAGGTTGTGATTGATTTCCAATCAACTTTGCACAAGAAGAGCTGTGTGTTGTCGGGCACGTGATTCACAACGAGAATGCTGGATGTAAAATTCATGATTTTTTTTTCGTTTTCAGCGCGATTCCCCACCAATGTATATTTTAAAATACTGTATTGAGATATTTAAATACTGCAATTTGAATATTTAAATTATTATTGTTATATTTTAAAAATAATTTCAATTTTGCTTTCACTCTCACTTCCTTTTTTTGGCTCAACACCAACCACAGGAAGATAAGCGAAGACGAGTGAAGGAAGTAAGGTTGAAATTTACATAGAGAAAGAGTGAAATTTAGGAAAGCCAGTGGAAGAGTGAAAAATTTGAAGTGCATTTATCCCCAGTATAGCAAACTATCTATTTATTAGCGAAGGCAGAATATGTTGAAGCTGCCTGCCATGTATACGCACTGGTATTATTTCCCCTTCCATCCCTTTGTGAAGCCACCAGAGCATCTTTCTAAAATTGCTTGAATCCACCGATGGGCTCATCTCTCCCATGAAGTGGCCCCATGGCTTGGTCTTCATATACTTGGCTCGCCTTCGCCCATTATAACGCAACCCAGGGGCCAGCAGTCCCCATTGTACGACGCGCATGGTTTGTCATCCCATTGTATGACATACCATAGGCTCATGCTTTTCACTCTCTCGCTTCGACGCGGTACCACCACGGGCTTCGTCTCCTCCAATGTATGATGCCCCACGGGCTCGTCTCATCCAATGTTTCTGATGCCCACGGGCTCGTCTCTCCAAATGTATGATGCCCACGGGCTCGTCTCTCCCAATGTATGGATCCCACGGGCTTCGTCTCTCCAATGTATGATGCCCAACGGGGCTGTCTCTCATATGTATGATGCAGCCAGGGCTCGTCTCTCCCAATGTATGATGCCCCACGGGCTCGGTCTCTCTCCATGTATGATGCCCACGGGCCTCGTCGCTCACCATGTATGATGCCTCCACGGGCTCGTCTTCTCCAATGTTATGATGCCTCACTCGGGCTCGTCTCTCCCATGTATGATGTCCCACGGGCTTTCGTCGCCCCAAATGTATGATGCCCAGGGCTCGTCGCTCCATTGTATGAATCACCAGTTAGTTTCGACTCTCCCATTGTACGACCCCACGAGCATCCCTTATTCCATTGTACGACGCCACACGGGCTCGTTATTCTCATTTGTGCAACGTTTCCTTGGCTGCTGCTCACTCCATTGTCATGCGTCTTTCGCGCTCCACGCTCGTTTGAAAACCCCTGTTGTTTGTTATAGTACTGGAGCGCGTTCCGCCTACCGGGACGGGCTGTTTACAAAGCGTATTCGTGTTATTTATCATGACGACAAAGGTGATTGCGCTGCCAATTTGTATTCGGGTTCGGGACGTGGATGGATGACTCGTCATCCAGCAACGCCCTTTAATACAGATTCTCCAGACCTCGACATGATTGTCATTTACAAATGATTTTGTTTTTGTGAATTAAAAAATTTTTTAATATTATTTAATTGCTTTTTTTAAAAATTTATTTATTGATAATATATTTTTTAAATATTACAAAAATCACTAATTTATTAAAATATTGAATAATATTTTAATTATTAATTCAGAAAATTTTTAAATTTTTTTTTTATAATTAGAATTTATTTAATCATTTTCACCATATTAATTTTTTTATAAAATTTGTTGAGATTTTTTAAAATATTTTTAAGAAACCACTTATTTTTTACTAACAAAAAATTTTTTTATATTTTAAAATTTAATAATTTTTAGGCCGAAACGAGATCCAATGCCATGTTGGTGGAATGAACACCCTGTCTAGTATCAGTACATACTCCATATATTGTATATTATAATATTATATAGTATATATATATTATATATTTCATATTGTATATATCATATACTATATGGTATATGTTTATTTTGTATATTATATATTTGTATATATTATATTTGTATATATATGTATATATTTTATATTTGTATAATAGTATATATGTATATGATTATTATATATATATGTTATATTTATATTTGTATATATATATAATATATATGTATATGTTTATATTTGTATATATATACTATGTTTACTTATTTTGTATTATATATGTATATATTTTATATATAATATGTATTTTATTTTTGTATATAATATATAAATATAATATATAATATATATATATATATATATATAATATATATATATATATATAATTATACTATATGATGGCACCTATTCCCACACGCTTTCATCAAGACTTTAAAGAATGCTAGACAGGCAAAATGCTCCCCAGACACGGGATTATATTCCCGGACCTAGATAAAAGGTATATATTGAAACCCGAGAACAAGACCGGCTTTTTGTTTTTTAGTCGCATCAGAGAGACACTGCAACTGCACGAAAATGAGAGATAGAAAGACTCACCTTTCTCCCCCTCGCGGAAACGTGTCGCGAGCCTCTCACACCCCCCCATGTTCGGACGAATCCGGCCGGCGATGCACTCGTGTTCCTGGACCCGACGGCTCCCACTCGGAGGGTGTTTTGGGATCTCGCCGCGCAGCTTCCCAAGTAAAAGAGCGCACTCTTTGCTCGCTTCTGCTTTCTCTCATCCCCGCCTCTTCCGTAACTCAGCCCACTCCCCCCCGGGTTCCACCGCCCTCACTCATGAACCTCTTTCCATCCTCAGCCCATACGGACGCGGCACCCGACTTTCCACCGAAGACGCGTCGAGTGTGCACATCAATCCTGTTCTCTTATTTGTGCATTTTTTTGGACATGTTAACGTCTAAAGACTCGTGGACATGGGGGATCATCAGGAGCAAGTGCATCAAAACACAATAGCACACTGCAGGTCAAGTCGGGTGGAATTTTGAAAGTTCTCTCTCTCTCTCTCTCTCGTCTCCTCTCTCTCTCTCCTCCTCTTCTCTCTCTCTCTCGTCTCTCTCTGTCTCTGTCTCTGTCTCTGTCCTCTCTCTCTCTCTCACAACTTCTGTTGTGTCTTTCTCTCTCTGTCTCTCTCTGTGTCTCTGTGTCTCTGTGTCTCTCTCCCGTCTCCTCTCTTTCTCTCTCTCTCTGCTCTCTCTCTCCTCTCTCCTCTCTCTTCTCTCTCTCTCTCTCTCTCTCACACACTCTGTGTGTCTCACACTCTCTTCCTCTCTCTCCTCTGGTGTCTCTTTCCTCCTCTCTCTCTCTCTCTCTCATCTCTCTCTCTCTCTCTCTCTCAACAGGCACTCTCTGTGTCTCTCCTCTCTCTCTCTTCCTCTCTCTCTCTCTCTCTCTCTCTCTCTCTCTCTTCTCTCTGTGTGTCTCTCTCTCTCTCTTCTCTCTTCTCTCTCCTCTGTGTCTCTCTCTCTCTCTCTTCTTGGTGTCTCTCTCCTTCTCCTCTCTCTCTCTTCTCTCTTCTCACTCTCTCTCTCTCTTCCTCTCTCTCTTCTCTTGTCATTGTTGATCGGTATTTATTGAATTGGTACACATCCTGCGGCAGGCAGCAATGCTCGGCTAGACTCGGACCCCCGTGGGTTAGGCGGAGATGTTGGTTTGGTATTTTGTGGGGCTGGGCAATTAACATCAAGGAAGAATTGTCCTTTTAAGGTTTA
Source organism: Eptatretus atami (assembly GCA_035128595.1). Taxonomy (NCBI): domain Eukaryota; kingdom Metazoa; phylum Chordata; class Myxini; order Myxiniformes; family Myxinidae; genus Eptatretus; species Eptatretus atami. The sequence goes on along the minus strand of CM068958.1, from coordinate 48,224,510 downwards.
GCGTGGGGAGATGAATTTGATAACTCGGTGAGTGTGTCGGCATCACCCATTGCATGCGTTACGTCCACAACAAAAATGATGGACGAAATTCGGGACAGAAAACCAGGAATCCGTTGGCAGAGAAATTTGATTTGTGAGTTTTAAAAGTACATCGTAAACGAAGGGAAAAAAATTTTTTTTGGTGAGTTTTAAAAGAAATACAGTAACAAGAAAATGTTTATTTAGTGAGTTTAAAAAAGAAGTACACGTTAAATTTAATGAAAGTTATTATCATTCCAGATCCAGTAAGAATATATAAGACATTAAATAAAAATATTGAATTGCAACACTTAAAGCTGTCAATAATACTGGTTTATACCAAAAAATAAGAAAAAAACTTTCTGAGGAACATGTGGAATAGGTGTTCTGAGGCAAGAAGTGGATAGGTGTTTCCTCTTGACTCATTTTGATTTGCGATTCAATTTTCTTAAAAGTTTTGCTCTATCACCTCTAGTTTTTTTTGCTTTCACATATCCCATTTTTTTATTTATAATGCATATGAGTTTTTATAATATAATGTGTTATTTCATATATTAAATGGCATATTACAGAACGAATACACGAACAAACCGATAGGACACAGACATAGACACAGAACATGCATAATAATATTACTATTACTGGATATAAGGCATAGAAACACATCATGTACTCAGACGGTAGAATTGGGTTTTATTTTTGGAGGATCTGGTGTACTTTTGCTTCGGGATGTCGTCGCAGGCGCATCCAGCCAAGCCCCACCCATCAATGCTGGGGTTCACTGCCTTGGAGTTGTCATCCATCTTAGTAATAAATGGTGAAACTTCCCATGTTCGGTCACTTACTGCTACTGAGGTTCGGGGAAGAGTTGAGGTGGGAGTGGAGAAAGTGAACTTGAGAGACATTCGCACCGCCATATCCGATAAGCCTGTGCAACATTTTGACACGGCATTTGGGTAATCTAGTGCCCGTTGTTACTACCAGGAAGCCATGGCAGAACTGATTAAATGCTTCCATGTCTCATTCCTTCAAGGTGAGCTTCTCTCGAATACCTCATCTTGTTCAAGCACTCCCTGATCTGGGTTCCGCGAAATGCTCCTTGAGCTTAGCAAACTGAGACTGGGACAGAGTGCATACAGGTGTTGGAGAGGCAGCGACATCTTGTCAATGGGCCTTTTACAAATGACTAGGTGAAATATTCTCATGAGGCCAAGCTTGATATGAAGATGGGGGTGAAGCACCTTGTTCATGTCCAGAGGATTTTCTTGGACATGGTGTTCCAGGCACGAACTTGTCCTGACCCCAGTCTTCTGATGTAGTGTTGGAACACGCGACTGTCCAGAAGAAGAGAAAGCAGCAGTACTTCTGAAGAAGCCCGCCTGCATACCCATAAGGAGCCCAATGACCTTGAGGTCCCCACAGAGGCTCCACTGGTGCTGCTCCAAGGACATAATTCGCTTCTGAGGACATTTCCTCATCTGATGAAGGAAGAAGATCCTTATCTGCTGGGAGTCTAGGGACTCTCCCTCCGCCCTCTGTTGGTGTTTCCCTTTCTGCGCTGTTCACTTGTTATGTTGTGTCCTATCTGTTCTGTGTCCTAGCCCTCTTTCCATGAAAGAGCCTTGACCACGTATATCAAAAAAAAAAAATAAAACTTTCGATCTGATCGCAAAATAAGTATAATATCAGAATAAAAGAAGTCGCGCTTTCAAAAAGCAAAGGGGCGGGACGAGAACTACATAACACTGGTTACAAAAGAGAATTAGGCACTCATGAAAATAAGGTTTCCTAAACCTAATTTGGAGTGGCTGATTTCATAGATACAAATCCATTTTCACTCATCACTTTAGTTTTTGAGGACGTATATATATGTTATAACAGACAGACAGTATACGCATATAGCCCTAGACCCAAAAAAATATTAATATTCAGTAATAGCACTGACGATAATAGGTGTTCGACTAATTTAGGACAGATGTGAACTCAAATTAACACTTGCAAGCATGACCGCTATTGCGCATCCAAAAAACTCCGTAGTCAAACATGTTACATATGTTGCGGCTAGGAACAGCCAGTATGCTTATGTGTGTGAGACAGATGGTGGTTACTGGCTCTACCAACTATCCCTTAAGCGATGATACTTTTTATATAAAAGTAGCTGTGTTTTTTATTTTATTTTATACTATAGAAGAATCACTTGCACACAATTTGATAGTTAAAATAAATAATATATTTTATGTATGCTTGTATGTTTTATATGTACGTATAGCATGTAATACAAACCATATATACATACATATAGTTATATTATGATTTTTGACAATTCACGTGACAATATAAATGCAATTGTATTTTGTTTCACGATTATTGTGAGCTTTGACATATCTATACAATGGCTTCAGCATTTCAAAACACCTGCGACCGTCCACGAATCTGATTCATTTGTTACGTCGCGGGGATTTCACCGACGATTTGCACAGCGACCCGAAACAATTACTCCCCTCCTGAGAACTCACTTTCATATTTCGCACTGTAAAATTCGGAGATCAAGACAAACCTGGCCCCACACATCTGTCTGTAAAGCCCTGTTACAATGTGTAACTGCATGTTTAATTGGCAAGGAAAGCAGCCTTCAATTGACTTGTCCAATGATCTGGATGAGAACCACGAAGCATCAGACTATTATATTTTGTCTAACAAAATTACTGTTCTCAATGTTTCTTTCCAGACAAAAAAATCATTATCCCACCTTCCCTCTGCATGAGACGCTCTTCTCTCACTCAATGATCTCCCT
>CM068958.1:48205227-48221455 GCA_035128595.1 Eptatretus atami | reverse complement strand
TGCCAAAGTGTTAATTTGAGTTCAGCATCCCTAAATTAGTCGAAAACACCTATTTATGCAGTGTATTACTGAAATATTTAGATATTTTTTGGGTCTAGGGCTATATGTATACATGTATGTACATGTATACATATATATATCTCAAAAACTAAAGGTGATGAGTGAAAATGGATTTCGTATCTGAAATCAGCACCCCAAAATTAGGTTAGAACACCTATTTTCATGCGTGCCTAAATTTCTTTGTAAACCAGTGTTATTAGTTCCTCGTCCCCGCCCACTTGCTTTTTGACAGCCGCCTCCTTTTTTCTGATATTTACTATTTTCGATCCAGATCGAATTTTTTTTTTTTTTTTTTGAATATACGTGGTCAAGGCTCTTTCATGGAAGAGCTAGGACACAGAACAGATCAGGACACAACATAACAAAGTGAACAGCAGCAGAAAGGGGAAACACCAACAGCAGGGCGGAGGGAGAAAGTGGATGGAGACGGACAAATATGGGATGTGGGTAATGATGAGGGGTAGGGGAGAACGGAAGAGGTGGACAAGGTGGATACATCAGCAAAATCTCGTGAAGGGGTGGGAGGTGGTGTAACAAGTGCAGAAAAGATGATGGTTTCGAATGGGGGATGACTCGAGAAGGTGGTGGACAGCTGTCTTGAAGACCTGGAGGGAAGAAAGGGATTGAAGAGTGTGGAAGGTGGCTCCACAGGCGAGGAAAAAAGAGGAACTACAACTACAAGGGTACTCGGTGGAGCGCATACCTCCACCACGTACTGCCTGATCCACGAGAACATATCTGGCGCAATACATTTTTGAGATATCGTGTTATATATCGTTTTTGGCCCTATCTCTCAACGGTAAAGAACCACTTTAAAATTAAATAATTCTTGTATCCGGATTTGGATCTTCACCAAAATCGAATCAATTTGTCCTTGCTACACACCCAACCTGTCCATAAAGTTTCGTCTGAATCCGTAAACAACTTTTTGAGATATCGTGTTATCTATCGGTATATCTATCTCTCAATGGTGAAGAATCACTTTTAAAATTATCAGATCCGGATCCGGATCTTCACCAAAATCTAATAAGTTCGTCCTAGTCACAGACCAAGCCTGTCCTGAAAATTTCATCCGGATCCGTCCACCACTTTTTGAGATATCCTATACACAAACAAACAGACAAACAGACAGAAAGCGGTGAAAACATAAGCTCCTTCACATTCGGTGGCGGAGATAATAAACGAGTGGAGGTGATCAGGTCAGGTCAGGTATGGGAGCATGTGCCAGAACAGCGCGTCGCTGCGTCCACTTTCCGCCGGTACTCCAGGGGCCTCCGTCTGGCCATCCCCCAGGCAGATGCCAGGCCCATCCCCATCTCCTTGAGATGATGGTCAACCTGCTGCAACCACGAGGCACGTGGTCGGCCCACTGGCCTCCTCCACTCATGAGACTCCCTCGCTGAGAGAATCTGGTGAGCAGGATCAGCGTCAGGAAAACGGGCCACATGTCCATACAGCCGCAACTGACGCTCACCGGACTATGCAGGTAACAAATCTCATCCGAGTCTCTCTCAGCAACCGCTCGTTGGACACAAAATCCGACCAGCGATAGCCAAGGATTCTCCGAAGAGACCTGGTACCAAAGGAATTAAGTCTCCGTCTCAGATCCTTGGTCAGAGTCCAAGTCTCGCATCCATAGAGCAAGACTGGAAGTACCAAGGACTGAAGACTCGGACTTTCCCTCTCCGCACAGGTACCGGCAGCGCCACACCCATGATCCAGTGAATCCATGATTCCCAGGCCCGACCCAGACGTCTATTGACCTCTGACTCACAGCCAGCAAGAGACATGAATATCACTGCCAAGGTAAGTGAATTCTCCACGACCTCAACATCCTCACCACAAACAGACACAGACAGGACAGCAGCATCCAAGATGTCACCGAAGCCTGGATCTTAGTTTTGACCCAAGAAACCCGTAATCCAGCGGCTCTGACTCCTCATTCAGCACCTCGAGGGCCCCAAAAGGATATCTAAAGTCTCCGCAAAGATGACTGCATCATCTGCAAAATCAAGGTCCGAGATCTTGACATTCCCAAACGATGCACCGCAGCTTGATCTCTCCGACATCCTCCCATAAATCCAGTCCATACAAGTGCTGAAAAGTGTGGGGGCCAGTACACACCCCTGACGAACTCCAGTAACAACTGGAAATAAGTCAGAGATGGTACCACACTTCACAGCACTCTCAGTACCAGAGTAGAGTTCAGACATCAGATCGATCAGTTTGGTGGCACCCCACGAAGACCAAGAATCCTCCAGAGGACATCCCGATTCACTGAATCGAACGCTTTACAGAGATCAACATAGGCTGCAATCAGCCCTGCCGAAACTCTCGTCTGCGTTCGGTGAGGACACGAAGAGCAAGGATACGGTCAATCGTTGACCTCTTTGGTGTAAAGCCTGACTGCTCTGGACGCTGGTGCTCAAGCAGCTGGTGCACAAGAATTATCCGAGCAAAGACCTTGCCGGCACTGAGAGCAGCGTCACCCTCGGTAGTTGTTGCAGTCTTGGCGATCACCCTTCCTTTCCAGAGAGGAACAACAAGGCCCTCTTCCAATCAGTTGGGATGATGCCTGTGTTCCAGGCAGAGCACAAAACTGCATGCAACGACACGAGTGCAGCATTTCCACCAGCCTTGAGAAGTTCAGCATGGATGCCACAGATCCCTGGAGCTTTGCCCCGTTTCAACTGGTTCACCGCAGCCTGTGTTTCCACAAGCGAAGGTGGACCACAGTTGATTTGAGGGTCAGCAACAGGGATTGTAACACCCTTGACGTCCAACTCAACAGCCGGGGATCAGCCTGGTACAACCGCTCAAAGTAACCGGCCCAGCGGGCTTCACTTAGACTCTCTGTCAAGAGCCTACCACTCTCTGCTCTAACTGCAGTGCTCCGAGGGATGGGCTTGGATGAACGCATTGCACGAATTCCCCTGTAAGCGGGACGAGAATCACCTGTCCACAGGTGATGCTCTACCCCTCACAGATTCCTCGCACATAGGCCTCCTTGTCCACCCTCATTGCACGTACAGTTTTACGCCTCAGCTCCTGAACAGCTCAGCTCTGCCATTCAGCTGGCCCTGCGACTCTGGTCAATGGTATCCAGTGTCCCTTGAGAGACAAAAATCTTCTTTGCCCTGCGGTGAGTTCCAAGACATCCACCGGCAACATCAAGGACGGTGGTCTTGAAGGCACTCCACAACTCTTCAGGACCCCAAAGCACCCAGACCCCCAAGTGTCCACTCAGCCCGTTCGCAACTCCTCAGCTACTCTCTCATCCTGAGCTTGCCAACATCCAGCCTAGGCTGGGATGGTACCATTCTCCAGGATTTAAGGTGCAGCTTTAGAGTTGCTAACACAGCCTGTGGTCAGTATTGAGGAACTGAGCACTCCGGTAGACCCTGCAGTTCTGGATCATCTCCAACGACCGTCAATGAGGATATGGTCAATCTCCTTTGCCACACCGCCAGCATTGGAATACCAAGTCCAGCGATGAGCTGTGGGCGCTGAAACCATGAACCGGCCACCCTAAGTCCATGACTTCTTGCAAAGTCAAGGAACTTAGTGCTATTCCGGTTCATAGTTCCTGACCCATGGGACCAACACACACCTCAAAACATCCCTATCAGTTCCAGTCGATGCATTGAAATCCCCCAAGACTAGAAGTGTATCTCGTCTGGGGCACTGATCAACCACAGACTCGAGCGTGGCGTAGAATGCATCCTTCACGGTGAGATCACTCGCCTCAGTCGGAGCATAAACAGAGACCAGGGAAATGACACCTAAGGAGTGACGAATCCTTAATCTCATAATACGCTCGTTGACCGGTGTTACCTCAATTATCATTGGGGTCAGCTTATTGGACACAGCTACAGCAACTCCTTGGGTATGGTAACCATCAGAGCGACCAGACCAATAGTAGGTGTGACCACCCACCATTATCTCGCCGCATCCGGTCTCCGAACCTCAGAGAGAGCTGCAATCCCGATGTCCAAACGCTTGAGCTCAGATGATAACAGAGACAGTGATCATCCTCTCTTAGGGATAGGACATTCCAGGCACCCACCCGAAGGACCGCCTCAGGTTAACCCAAGGAGACCGCCGTCTGGTGGACGACACCTCAGCACTCCGACACACTCTCCCGCAATCTGACCCAGGGATGTTACCCCGTGGTTTCCCTCCTAGCATCAAAGATTGGGGTCCCGAAGGCTTTGCCCCAATCCCGTCATCCGGTGAGCTGCCCTGCGAAGGGAAGCTGCACAGGAAGTACTCCACGGAGTGGGTTTTCAGATTTTTTTGCGTTTTTGTGTTTTGCGGAATGAAGGGTTTTACGGTGGCCGGAGTGCAAATCCTGCCACCAACTCCTAATAAAAAGTAACCCAACTGCAGGAGGACGTCCGCAGACACAGTTGGGCACTAGATATGGATGGCCGTTGGCTCACAAGGAGCTCCTCCGCCCTTTGAGGTGATCAGTGGTTCTGGATTTAGGCAGTTTCACTAGTGGTTGCTGGTGGACCATGTGCGTCCTGCAGATGATACCTTTGGGGGTCAAAGCACGGAGAGGGCAGAGGGTGCGAATCCAGAAATGAGGCTGAAGAAAGAGATATCACCGACATGCCGGTGATGGTGACGTGATGGTCCCATAGGCTCAGCTTAATCGCAAATGATTCCAATGATCTTGAAAGTCTTGGTTTCCACAGCGTCAACCTGAACAAGATGTGAGGCAGGGGATCCAGCCCAGAGGGGAGAGCAGTACTCCATCAAGTTGCAGATGAAAGCCTTGTCGGTGGATAGGAGCTCATGTGTGCCAAGGAAGCACTTTGCACGATGGAGAATGCCCAGTCAGCATCTGGCTTTGGAGGCCAACTTCAAATGTTTATCCAAGAGAGATCATGGCTGACGGTGAGACCCAAGAGTTTGAGTGACTGAACCCCTTCAAGAGGGTTGCAGAGAAAGTAAATGGGAGGATGTGCGGGATGCTCCCTTTAGAGAAAGTGAGTGTGTGGGATTTCTCAGGAATATTTAAAGACATATTCCAAGTACCCGACCAGTCCGTGATTTTGTCAAGGTCTGAGAAGAGGGAAGAGGCCACTGCCTGTCTGTTAGAAGGATGAGGGATGTCTGATTCATTCATCCCCATGTGCTTCCTTTTTGGAGGCCATATGTTGGGGGGTTGTTGTTTTTACCTCTCCTTAATATCAAATTTACTAAAATGTTTATTATTTTATTTTTGTTGCAGGAGTCTGGAACCCAGACCAATTATTATTTTCTCCTTCTCCTTTTTTTTTTTAAAAAAACCTGGATGAGAAACTAAAATTTCGACTAAAACTAAAAATTGGATTCGACATTGTGCCACAATTACCCATTTAGCTTCAGCTGGTAATTACCTCAATTGGATTGGCTACTCCTCTTGTATAGTTATGTATGTGGGAGTGTCACATGATGATCGCTGGTGGTGAATGTCACTTAATGTGTGTTGATGAATATCACATGACCTTTTCTGCTCATGTGATAGACGATGAGGAAACTCTCCAAGGCCTGATTTAACGCATGGAACAAATGGAAGCAGAGAGCTCCCATAACCTACTCTGCGCTCAACCCACTTGCTCTCTCTGTTGAATACCATCACTTTCCTGGTGCTAAAGGTATGACCCTGGTGTGTAACAATCCATGAAGTCCCCTCGGTTGCATCTCACCCCACACAGCCCATTGCCCCTCCCTTCCCTGGGGAGGCCGATCCTCATCCTGCACAAGTTGCTGTCTCAGGGTGCACCGGGGCCCGAAGGCAGTGATCTACAGGACTACCTTTACTTCCGTAGCCATGATGATGATGATGATGAAAGTCTGAAAGCTGGGCGGCATATGTGGGTGCAGTGGTGGGTGCCATTGGGATCATTCAGGAGGGAAGAACTTTCATCAACGTTCCATGCATTGCAGACTTATCAGATTGGGTGGAGTGGTACTTCTCGACGTTTCGGATCTCCACTGCTTTCGGGCAATGGGGCACCCTGAGACAGTAACTTGTCACATCAAGGATCAGCCCTGCAGGGAAGGCGCAGCATAGTGTATAGTGTGGGATATGATCAGGTGGACTGCAGGGAGTGTTACAGTGGGAGGGACATGGCAGTCCCTGGGGATCCTTATGGGCCTGCATCAAGGGTGAAGACCTGCAGGGTGTGTCCCAGACTCAGAGTTATGGTCTCATCTGGGAGCCGCCGGCCATATTTTTAGCACCAGGGAAGAGGTAGTGTTGGACAGACAGAGCAAATGGTTCAAGCGTGGAGTCGGGGAATCTATTTGGGCACTGTCGCTTGGCAGGAGGGGAGGTCTCCACTTCACTTTGTCCCATGCGTAGGACGAGCACTTGGGGAGATTACTCGTCAACCATCATTTGAGCAGCAACCGTGATGTGATACTCAACAGCACTTATCACATGGCATTCACCGCCAAGATCATCACGTGATACTGTTGTGGGCCGGGGTTCGGTGGCGAGGACGACCGCCAGACGGAGCAGTCAGGCCGTCTCCCACCAAACACTGGAATTGAGCTCGTGACCCTTGGATAACTCCAAATATTTCCTCCAAAAGGAGATAACTCCAAAAGAAACAAACAGTAAGATCCAACCTGCTGTCTTCTTATCAGGGGGTGTACAACAAAATGTGGAGTCAACTGCCTAAAGGGGAGATGGATTTCTGGAGTATCAGAGAGGTATCATATGTGTATGATGAACAGAACTGTGCCCAAGACACTACATTGGGATTCTCTAGCCTCCACTGGGAGAGGAGCAAAGATGAGATGAGGTATGATCGGATAGAATAGGATATGATATGATTCCTTTTATTTGTAATGCAGACTCCATGAGTATAAGAAGCCAGAAATCCAGGTAGGACGGCAGCCTTGTATGCCATCGGCAACAAGCTTCACAAGCAGAACAGGATGCCAGACTGTAGAATTTCCCAGAGATATCCAGGGAAATGGTCCTAACATCTTATCTAAGATGTGGAGCCTGTGACCGACCATTCCCAAGTTTATCCAGTGAATGTTAAAAAGAAAGAAAAAGAGAAAAGTAATTAAAATCCACAAATTTACTGGAAAAGTATTTCATTACTATTCAGGTCTGGTCTCCAATTTGAGAATTTAAATTGATGACACCTCCTTTAGTGGTCATAAATGTGGAAAAGATCCTGATAAAAAGGAGTTCAACCTTAAGGTGCTGCATTTATCTAGAAATTGACTGCATTTTAATTTTTACATTGACTTCACGCTCAAGGACAAGCTGCATGACATGTAATTCTATGCAGGATAAGCATGTCAATGTACAAGTTGAGATGAATTGCAATTTATTATATTGCATGTTCAGATTTGAAGATGAAACAGGCAGGTTAGCTTTTTAATGTTCTTCATCCTTGGTTTATGATATGAGTAACTTAGGTTCAAATCCCATGTAACATATGTGTTTGTCTATTGTCGGCTACTTTCCTTGTAGTTCATGTAAAAGTACACTGATGTCTCCCAATGTCTGTGTCCTCTTTGTATAATTATGTACAACCCCCACTAAAGTCGGAGATGAATGTAATATGCAGCACGGACACTATTGTATGGAGTCGATAGACGATGATTAAGTACATCAGAGTATACAGGATTTGAACTTTGGTTCTCAGCAGCATGAGTTACAGGTTCAGATGAGATCATGAAACAAATCAAACCAAAATAAATCGACGACTTTTTCTCTTTCTGCTTCCATCTTTGGGAGTTGCTTTTTATACGTTCCGCTTATGTACACCACAAGGCATTGAAAAAGCAAACGACGAGCTGGTCCTGGCTGCTCGAGGAAGAATTTACCAAATTGCATCAATATGGATGCCAGTTCATTTGGAAAAGTCCGATGTTTGACTCACGAACTTGGTTTTCATTTTCCAGCGGGTGCACAACTGCAGTGGCATTCCACCAGACTTTCCCCATGGAATTCCCAATTTCCCTTCAAGTCCATCTCCAGAATCCCTCCGTGTGAGAGTGTGTGTCGTTGGTTGTTATCTCCATATGTGGGTTTCAGAATAAGAACTTGAAGGTCTCAAAGTATCCACCTCCATTTCAGAAAGGGATCATGCATGATTCATGGACGAACTGTGATGTTTTCTTGTTCTCAATGTTTTGTTCCGAGGGTTATTTTGAACATCATCACCGAGCCCCAGACAGCTTCCAACTGCAGTTTGTTTGTGGTAATATTCCCATGATACTTTTTAAGATCTCCATGGCATTTTGTTTTATCATTCCCATTGCTGGAATAATCACTGGTACAATTTGGAGACTCTACAGCTTCCAGGATATTTTCACTTCATTTTCGAGGTCTTGGTATTTGATCATTTTCTTGATTTCTGCATCCTTTAGTTCAAAATCGCTGGGTACTGACACCTCAATTAGCAATGCCTTCTTTTCTTTTTTGTACCTCGGTACTATATCTGGTCACAATGCTTTGTTTTCTATGTTCGATGGGGTCATTAGGTCATATGTGAGCTTTACTTCCTTGGTCTCAGTAAATGTTTTGGTTCATGTTTCCATGAGTTTTCTGGAACTGGGACATTGAATTTTTTGCAGATGTGCCAGTGGATTACAGTACATACTTTGCTGAAATCTATCTATCCAGGTTCCTCCCGACATCTTTCTTCTTTGCTCCTTTCACACTTCTTTCTAATTTTTTTCACAATTCTTTTTATGTATACTATTAAATGCCACGGTTAAATTAAATGTATACAAACTGCCATGGTTTCCGAGACACGTGGCGGAGGGATGAGTCTGAGCTTTGGCACACATGTTCAGTATTGCTTTGGATTCCAAATGTCCCATTTTGGAATGGATCCATTATTGGAGTTCCATGACAAAAGGGTCCAAAATTGCTGTGATGGGTCCCCAACTTGAAACAGCCTATAACCCCCACCATACAAACACCGGACGAATAGCGTGTCGACATTTCCAAGCGCGTTCATAAAGCGAGGCCCTGTTTATTTCCTTCCAGTCCTTCCAGACTGTAGTGAGCATTCTGTAAGCCACAAGATGCCGAAACGTAAAAATGCAGACACGCGTGCAACAGCAGTACGAAATAGGAAGCGCAGCTATCAAAATAATATCTCGCCACATGCTTTTGGTGAATTGCAAGACTACAATGAGAGACCATTTCCCCCCATACACTGCATTGGCAAGATGGACACTATGTGCTCTTCCTGTGGCGCGTACATGTGGAATAGTTGAACTGCATTCCAGTTGCCTCGAGGTGAACGCTAAATTTTCCACCTGCTGTATGCAAGGAAAAATTGTTCTTTCCCAACATCAGTGAACCACCTCCCCTCTTGCAACACCTTTTTCACTGACTGCACACCTGAAGCAAGGGATTTTCGATCCAACATTCGGGCATACAACTCGAGTTTATTCGCGTCATTGGGTGTACAGGAAGATGTGTTACTTACAAGGGGCCCATATATGTTCAGAATCCATGGCAGTGTTTATCAATAGAATCGGACATTTTTTTCCCGAGAAGCGGTAAACCGCCGAAGTTTTCACAAATCTATATCTATGACTGCAACAAAAATCGCTCATCGAACAGCATGGAACAGCGACCTGCACACGTGATTTGCTTCAAAAGCTACAAGGCAGTACTGCATGACTGTAATCCGTCCGTAAGTGCTTAAGGCCCAGTCACACCTTGACGTTTTAGCCAGCAATGGCAACGTATCAAAATGTATGTAAAACGCTGGCTTATGCTGAACTTTTGATGGTTTTTTTTAAAAGATTCGGACGTATTCATAAACGAGTTGGTCGTATGCATAATATAATCAGTAACGGACACAGAACGTTTCGTTGTCTTATATGATAACTTATACCAACGAAATGCTTAGCCTGTTGTCGGCGTTCACAACCTATGCCAACGATAGTCTTAACTTATGCATAGCGCTGCACGTATCGCCGACGATCACGTGGCGTAGCCTATTAAAGGCTGCCGCACAATGATTCAAAATCATAACCGCGGAGAAATGGAAGTGTCAACATCAAGTCACACCTTGGCGATCTTGCCAGCGTATGCCGACCTCTGAAAAATGCATCTAAAACGCTGGCGCACGTCGAATAACGGTATGGGTAAGTTTGGTATACGTGAATAGAACGCTAAAGTACGCTATCATACGTCGTAGTAAGTGGAGTACGTCTTGTACTTTTAATCGTGTTAAACATTTTACGACGTACTTTGCCGTATCGCCTCACACGCTCCGCATGCGATGGGAAATAAGTTGTACGCACGATATGCGATCTTTGGCACACGTCGACAAAAGTTACTTGTAAGTTACTCATAAGTCGAAACACGTCAATGTAATGGTTAGCGTCAGTGTTCCAGACTCCCTGTTTTGTTTTTTTTTTCCTTCGGTATGACGGTGATGTTGAACTTCGATTTCTAGTGTGGTTATAATATAATATAATTAATAGGCTGCCGCTCAACGATTTAAATCATAACCGCACCTAGAAATCGAAGTGTCAACATGACCGTCATACCGAAGAAAAAACAATTTAAAAAAACCAAAAAAAAACCAGGGAGTCTGGAACACTGATGCTAACCATTACATTGACGTGTTTCAACTTATGAGTACTTACAAGTAACGTGTGTCGACGTGTGTCAACGATCGCGTAACGTGCCTACAACACGTTACTCATAGGTTAGAAATAAGTTTCGGGTACGCTAAACATTACCTCGACATGTTTCGACTTAAATGATTAACCTTACAATTAATGTGTGTCGACGTGTGTCAACGATCGCATAACGTGCCTACAACTTATGGCCAGCGTAGCGGAACTTGTGAGTCATACGCTGGCATAAAGTCGTAAAATTTCAAAGCAATGCTAAAATTTGAGGACAACCGGCAAAGTACAACGATGACAGCCAGCGTACTACGATGTATGGCAGTGTTTTTCAGCGTGCTCTCAATGTTTCCAAAACTTACCATAAACGTATTCGACGTGTGCCAGCGTTTTAGACAAATTTTTCAAAAATCGGCATAAGCTGGCTAAAACGTCAAGGTGTGACTGGGCTTTACAAGCAAGCTGCCAAATTACTGGAACGAGAAGAAAATGGTTCCATAAAAGTCAACGCAATGACGGCTTCTACTACACGGATAACATCGTTTACAGTGGACTGGGTTAACATTAGTAAGTATGCTCTGCTTTTTTCGCTAACAGGTACTCATTTCGCGATATACTACAGCGTCACATCCATGTTATGCCCTCTTTGCACGAGTTATCTTCTAGTTCATTCTAATTCTTGCTTTTTCTTCTCTTTCATCTCTTATTCTCTATTTCTCTCTTTCATTATCTATCTCTCTAAGGAGAAGTGAAATCTTACAGAAAATTTTCTGTAAGGCTCACATGGCTGCACTGGATAGGTTTGAGGATTGTGGAGTAGCGACTGAAATCCAAATCCTATCCAGGTTCCTCCTGATGACTCCATATTTCCTCTTTTTTTTTTTCGGGTTCATTCTTGGTCTTTCCCATTTTGATTGTGCCTTTGTGTATACAGCTGTTCTGACATGAGTTTTTTTTACATCCTGATAGGTGGCTCATACTTTTTGTTTCTACCTTGTAGAACATACACCTGTCTGATTGACTCAGTCCTGCCATCTTCCATAAGCTGTTGGTATGGTGTCCTTGCACTTGGGCATTTTTTTATGATTTGTTCTCCATCCCAGTTGAGCTGACCTCTTCTTTGCCATTCCAATGAGCCTTCTTTGTTTATGCCCAATCTGTCCAACTCTTGTTTTTTTTGCATACCTTCTTGCTCTTTTATTGTTTTCCTAGTTGTTGGTGTATATCTGTTGATCCATTGAAGGATCAGATCACGAGCCATGTTGATATTTCGTTTTATATGTAAGCCTCCCTCTATAGCATCGGGGAAGGCTTATTGCTGTTGTAGGGTTTGTTTCTACAATTGGCGCCCACTATTTTTAATGGTACTATGGAGTTTCTTAGACCCCTTGGAGTACTAAACCACCAAATAGAATTTTTATTTTCTTCCTGCATTCTCAACACTCCAAATTTCCAAACGTATCAATTTCAGAGTTGTATCTCGGAACTGGCTCGGACTTTTAGAATAAAATTTTACATCAATAATGCGAATAAAAAGAATGTGGGGTTGACCTAATTTTTTGAATTTGGCCTCATTTTTTAAGGTCATGTCCTACTTATAGATATTTTAGCATTTTTCACCATAACTCGAATAAAGTTTGTTCGATAGGAACGAAATTTCCCTCACTAGATAGCTTGCTTACAGCAAGCCACATTTAAATTTCATTTACATCATACCCCTCTGGGTTAAAGGACAAGGTTTTACACCACTACGAGTCCTAAACCACTATTTAGGTTTTTCTCCCTTTTTCTGCCAAATTCTGAGCTGTATCTCAAATCTGGCTGGGACTTTCAGAATGAAATTTGCATCAATAATAATGGGAATAAAATTTGCGGGGTTGACATCATTTTTTGACCTTGTCCTTATTTTTAAGGTCATGACCCAATTATAAACATTTAAACATTTTTCACCAAAACTTGATGAAGGTTAGTCCGATTGGATCAAAATTGCCTTATTAGATAGCCCAGAGAAAGGTGCATTTATGTTTAATTTACATCATACCCCTCTGAGTGAAAGGTCAAGTTCAAATTTTGGTCTGAAAAAAATAACGCATTTTTTGTCATTGCTCAATTTTGGCATTGTGGAATCTCAAAGACCACTTGGCTTTTCAAAATGTTCTTGCAACATCATAGCGTACCTACATTGATATTGTGTACCTCATGTTTGAATTGTGTGCTTGACCTACTTTTTTCAGATTGTGACCCAATTAACAAAGAACACATTTTTGATTATAACTTGAATAATTTTCCTCCTATTTTCATGATGTTGAGTTTTATGGAAAGAATGGAAATAACGACACATTTTCTTAGTTTACACTCTATCCATACAAGTTGAAGATCAAGGTCATATGATGGTCTGAAAAAAATATGGCCATTATTGGATCACGGCCATCATTGGATCACGGGCCAAGGGTAAGTCATGGGTGATCACTAAAGGGAAGCCACATCCAGTCAGGGGAGGCTCAACTTTGGCAATCGCTTTGTGATCACATATATCTCGTTTTCTTTTGTCTTTTTGCAGTCATGAGGGCCGTATTTATTGCCATTTCGGTTTCATGTGTGACATCTTCTATTCACACCTGTCTTTGGAAAAATTTTGGTTGTTGTGTTGGGGATACCTTCTGTGGTTTGTTGTCTTCGTGTTTGCATACAAATTGAATTTTGTACTCTGTTGAACTTTTCACGTACTCAGCCAATCCTACTGTTGTCACTCTGTGCACTTGGTTGAGCTCCATCAGGCCGCTACCTCCTTCTCGTCTCGACAGGTGCATTCTTGGGATGCATTGATTTTTGTAAAACCTTTTGTGGCTCGTGAGGAGTTTCCATGTTAGCTCATCTGGAACATAGTTTCAGGGAGCTTATGGGATGGCGCGTCGTCCCTCCATCATTTCTTTTTTCCATCCGTCCACAAACACTTGCAACTTCTTCTCTGAAACTACACACACATTTCTGATGAAGCATGACACAACCTTCATCACCCATGATGTACTAAATTTTGTTCATGATATCAGAAAAAATCGGGGTTTAAGGGGGTCTACAGGGGATTTGCCTCCCCAAATATTATTTGCTTTCTTCTCTGAAACCACATACACAATTTTGATGAAACTTGACTGTAGCCTTCATCACCCGTGATGTACCAAAGTTTGTTCACAGCAATAAAAAAATATATCCATAGGTATTTACTTTCTTATCCATAACATATTTTGTGTGTCATTCACACCTTCCAATGCATCCCTTATTTCTTATCCAGCCATTCCACCAGGTGGGCGCCCAGGGGTATTGCCCCTATTATATATAGAGAGATTTCCACTGCACAGGGGGCTCACTCACACATGCGTGCGGAAAGCACGCATCTCCGCACACCGCAACAACACCCCTGCACAACACACTGGGGATTCGTGTCCCCAAAAGGTTCCCGGGGCCTCTATACCCCCAAGCTGCCGTGCACCGCTTCCCAGCACTCGTCCTTCAACTCCGCGGCACGACCGAACCCACCTGGTCGTGATTCGCCTCAAGGGGCATACTCCCTCCCCTCGTTCCTGGAGGAGCCATCCACTGTCACACGGGTCACCAGTCCCGAGCTCCCCCATTATCCTCCACTACTCTGTGTGTGTGTGTTCTGTCCTTTAACCCCGTCATTATCATGCAGTCTCTCCTCTATTTTTCTCTTCTCCGGTCTCTATACATTATTAGTTTCTGTTTCTTTCTGGAGTTTTCATCTCTCTGGATTTCATTATTTTACTCTCTCCTTCAGTTCATTAATTTCAAACTCGTATAGTTTTGTTTCTCTCCCACTCTCTCATGCTCCTCATTTCCAATCTCATCGTTCTCTTCAATTGGCTCATTTCTCCTGTGTTTCATTCGCTGTTTCTATTACCTTCCTTGTTCCTCTCCTGTCTTCTTCTCCAGTTTCATGGTTTGCTTCATTTGGTTAATCCTTTTTGTGTTTCAGTTGCTGCTGTTCATTACTCTTCCTTGTTTTCTCTGTCTTCCTTCCAGTTCATGGTTTTCTCATTTGGTATTTCCTTTTGTGTTTCATTCGCTGTTCTTTGTCTCTCTTTTCGCACTCACAGCCTTGCCTTTTTCTTCAATTGGTCAACCTCGCGCTTCATGTTCTTTTTGTTTCTATCCATTGTTCCTCTCGTTCTTCCTCTCAATCTCGTTGTGTCCTTCAATCTCCTGATTTCTCCTTCCTGCTTCATTCCTTGCTCCTTCACTTCTCCTCGTATTCCAACCTATTTTTTCTTTTGTCGTTCAATTTCAAATTCATACTCTTTCAGTTTTCTATTCCACTGTCTTTCTTGTTCCTCTTCTGTAATCTCGTATTTCTTTCAACTGACAGATTTCTTTCTCCTGTCTCATCCTTGTTCTTCGTACTCTTTTTCCCTTTTTTTTTCCTCTTTTGTTTCCTCCAAATTCTTGCAATCCACTCGTGCTTTCCCTTCATGATCGATTTCCTTCTTCTGTCTCATTCGTTCTTCCATCATTACTCTTCTTGCATCTCATTCCCCAATCTGGCCTTTGCTTCCAGCTGTTCGATCTGTACAGCGGGTTCGCTTAACAGTCTCATTCTCCGTTCTCGTTCTTTCCTCTCCAACATCCTGTCGTTTGTACTCAGAACTTTCTTTCCAATTCCTTTCTCATCTCCGCCTACTCCAACTTTGCTTTTGGCTTCTAATTGTTCAATCTGCTCAGTGTGCTCTTAACGTTCATTCTCTTGTTCTCTTCCTTTCCTCTTTAAATCCCAGTCCGTTGTAATTCCTCTCTTTGTTCTGGTGTTTCTGTAACTCAGTTTTCTCTTCTCTAATTCTTTTCTCATCTCGCACACTCCGACCTTGCTTTGGCTTCTAACTGTTCTTCCATCTTGCCCTTTGTTTGTCTATCAGTCTTCCCAGTTCCTCTGTCTCCGTTTTTACCTCCCGTCCCAGCTTATAACTCTCTTCGTCATGCTTGAAGTCTTTTCTCACACTCCACTATTTTTATTTCCTTCGTGCACGTCTCCGTCACCCCAATTAATTTTTCCCTCTCGGTTACCGTCACTTTTTCCGTCACCTCCACACTTCTCGCCCAACACGTCTCCCGAATTATTTTTTTCTCACCGCCTCACCGCGGGCCTGACAACCGTTGCACCCCCTCCCAGCTCGTTCGCTCCCACACGTGGCGTCGCCATTACGCACTTCGCTGTTGTTGCTTCATGCCCGCCTGCAGGCATTGCCCATTTGCTGCGTTTCACCCGCATTTCTTTTATTTCTTCCTTCATTTCGTTTTTGTTGTTTCCATTTTGAGTGCGTTTCCATCCATTTTTTCGTTCATTCGTTTTCTTTTCCTTTGAGTGCGTTTCATCCATTTTCGTTCATTCGTTATTCATTCCCTTTTTCGTTCATTCCATCCATTTTGTTGTGTTTGTTTCCATCTGCTTGTTCACTCCTTTTATTTCGCTGCTTTCATCCATTTTTTCGTTCATTTCTGCCAGCATGGCGAATAGCCGGGCCATGTCGGGTGCACCTCA
>CM068958.1:48152592-48169978 GCA_035128595.1 Eptatretus atami | reverse complement strand
GTTTTAGAACGATAGTTTAAGCGGAGAGGGGGCTTGTTTGAAAGCCCCAGGGTAGTTTTAAAAGTTTAATGGTTAGGTTAGCATTAGGAAGTTCCCCTCCGCACCATCCATTCCCTTCGCTCTCGTTGTGGGCCGCTTGGACCCACTCTGGGTAGAATCGCTGAAGTCTGAGGAAGCCATCGCTGGGCTTTGTTGGGCCCTCGACGCAGGAGCTAGCTCTCCCTCATTCCCCTCCAGGAAGCGAACGTAGGCGGTTGGGGAGTAGGCTAGGAGACGTTGATAGGTTAGCCGGACAAAGACAATAAAGGGGGTTCGGAACGAATTTATAGCAGGGGAAGTAAAAAAATAAAAATAAAATAAAACAAAAAAATAAGTTGGGGCTAAATTGATTTTTGGACAAATTAAGGAGTGGTATGCGACAGAGACAGGCAAAAGGCGATAGGGTTGGGAGGGAGACAGTAGGTAGTCCGAGCCCGCCTTCCGATGTGGCCCAGCACACCCGCAACGTCCTCCACCAACCTCCATGAAACAAGGCCTTGTGCCGGCCACGTCATCGGCTGGCTGTTACTGCAAGGCCTGTGCCGGCCACTTTCATCGGCTGGGCTGTTACTGCAAGGCCTGCTTGGCTGGTCGGATCGTCTGCGGCTGTTTGCTTCAAGGCCTGTGCCGGTTCGATCGTCTGCCGCTGTTTTTACTACCAAGGCCTGTTTGACCGGTCAGCTTCCCACTGGCCGCGGCTGTTTTCGCTACAGCGCCTTGTCACGCCATGCCTGCCTGCCCACCTTGTGCCATCCATGCCTACTGCCCATTGTCCACCAGCCCCGTTCTGTTTGCGCATCCCCCCCCCCTTTTTCGTTCAATGCCATGTGCGCAGATCAGCCGCGCAAATTTTTGCAGGGACTGCCCTGATGGCAGCTGCAACACGGGACTGCCACCGCGGCCCGTGCATCGTTCATGGCGTGTTGCTGCTTGAGCCAACACGGAGACTGCGTTGCGCAGCCTCATGCGCCGTGTGTGTTTCACTGCGTCCATTTTAAAAGGGGCGGAGGTCTTGGCGGAACTGCATTGTGAGCAGCCGGGCCCACATTTCCCCTGTCAACCTGCATTGCATTGACGCAGAGACTGCGTTAAGCAGCTTTGGCCCCTGCTTGTGACGCGTTGTTTCTTCCCGCAGAGTCCATCGCATCCTGGGCCATGGAATGTGTAAATTTATAAGGTTAGTTGTTTAAAGTTGTGTATTGTATATAGTGCGCCCCCGGCATGTATGGTCATAGCAGCCGGCATTTTAATTAAGTGGTCCGTATGAGTGGGTTTGTTTAGTTTAGGTTTACTCAGCCCGTAGGTTTTTTATTTTGGGGACACGAATACACTGAATGTCGCACTCAGGGATCCGAAGATAAAACTGTACTAGGAGACTTACACATGCATGCACACGAAAATTCGGCGACTCGGGCACGAGTCTGGGTAAAAAGGGGAGGGAGTAGTGCTTTTATGGCTGTGGAAATTCGCGGACACCATTAAAGGGTGCGCCTTAGATCAGTTTATGACGATAAGTAATTGTGTAGTTAGATTTCCCCAACCCCTTTGTTTAGAGGGGAATTTACGTGTCACAGGCTGTGATCCTTGAGTTAGCCGTTTTTCTTTTGCTCTCGTTATTTTGGACCTATTCATCCCCCAACACCAAATCGCCACCACCAACCATTCCCAAACAACTACAACTCAAAACACCACCACCTTCGCCTCTTTACCTCCACAAACATTCCACCCCCGCCAAACATCGCTTCACCGCCCATTCTCCAAAACGACGCCGCCAGCAACTAAATCGCACCACAACACCCTTCCCAAACCACCACAGCAAACTCCCACCACCTTCGCCTTTTCTACCGACGTCGTGCCATGGTGGTGAATTGGGCCATCCTTTCAAAGGAGGAAAACGGATCAGAAATGATTCACGCCCACTTTTCATCCAATCCAATGGCTGAGCATCAGGGCGTGTAGCCCGCCTCCGAACCCGCTGTGATCCACAAATTTTGCATATGCCGCTCCTCCCCCGGCCCTATATCAAGCGCGAGCACGGCGCATCTCGAGGCAGTTTCATAGTCGGCGTCTGGAGACGGCAGTCAAGTCCGGGTCTGGAGACGGCAGTCAAGTCGGGTCTGGAGACAGCAGTCCAAGGTCGGGTCTGGAGACGGCAAGTCAAGTGCTTGGAGGTCGGTAGTGTTGCAGTCTGGAAGGGTCAGGAGAACAGCGGACGGAGCTTGAAGATGACAGACGGCGGCAGTGTCGGGTGCCGGCATGTCGGTGGAAAGTGCGCAGTTCTTGGGGCGGTCGGAGGACAGGACAAGAGCTCGAGAGAGCAGCCCGGCGGCAGTTTCGGTTGCGCCAGCTGTCGGGGGGCAGAGTCGGGAGACGGAGCTCCGAAAGCAGACGGGAAAGGCAGACGGTCCGCATCGACGGAGAGAGCTCACCGGCACGCCTGGGGCACGAGCAGGCCTCAAGCTAAAACTGACATCACGGCTTGCCCGCCATCGCGCCACTGAGTGCGCGGTTTAAGACCCTTTCGGTCTCGTGGGACCTTGGCCGCTCATCAGGTTCCACGCCACATTTGGTCCACGGACCTGCCGCCACCCTTGCCCTTTGGGGTGGCTTTTTTCCTTTGCTTTTGTGTAAGTGCATTGTTGGCGCCGTCTTGTAAAGTAGACCTGTGTAAGTGACTGTGCATGTACATTCTCATTGCTCGTATTTCGTTGTAAACTCTGCCTTTGCTTGCTTTCATTGCTTCACTGTTATACGTGCATGATTTTCTGTATGGCTGTAAAATACGTGCTTGTCTGATGTGTGCAATAAATTTGCTTTGGCTTGAACTGTTCCCCGTTTTCGTTGCACCTTTTCCCTGTTTGAAAGTCCATCTTGCATCACGAAGGACTTGTAGAAGGGTTAACACCAGGTAAATCAAAATGCCACATCTGTCGGGGCGGTGATAACACCGCTCCGGTTATCACTGAAGCACGGAACGGACCGCTAAGCGGTTCGTGTCCTAGAGCTGGCCAGCGGCGAGGTACGATCGCCGCGTTAACTACTTCGCGCCAGCTACTTAGTAGGTCGGTTTCTGAGTTTGCGAACAACCCTATCCTGCGCAGCGGTGGAGGCGATTTGGCACGATTGTGGTGTGGTCGAAAGAACCCACGCCGTCGACTAGCTCCCTGGTTGTAGTTCAAGGAGGGTCACATGAGCTGAATTGTCCGTTCCGGTGGCGACGCGGTCGCAGATTTGAGTTACGTGCCGATCGCACGCCGGCGCGGACCGAAATTCGTAACAACTATATATATATATATATATATATATGTATATATATATGTATATATATATATATATGTTTGATTTCTGTTTGTGGCCAGTTTATTATTCCGCAGCTGCACTGGAATACTGGTGTTGCGAGTTTGTTTATGGTTTTGATTTTGTTCCTTGAAGAAAGGCTTGTTTTCAGGATCAGTCTCATTCTGTGCAAGTATTCTTTGGTAATTGTTTTGCACATTTCGTTGTGACATATTTGGTGGCCATTTTCTACTCTGTGGTATTTTTATGTTTTGTTGTCTTGCTCCTTTAACGTTGTATACAGGTCGACTTTTATGTTGTCTGTTTTTGTTGGTCGTGTGTGTGTGTGTGCTGGGGCAAATCCAGGAATTGGGTAGGGGGGTTTCCAAATAACAGAAAATCTAAGTCATATGAACGTTATGAAAACTTATTGCAGCTTTTCAATAATGCACATTCACATATTCTTTGATATGCATGTATTGTGCAAAAAGATATAAAAGTTAATCAATTTAATATTTAAATGCATAACTAAAAATAAAATAGCTTGAATTCAATAAACTTCAAGTTTCAATCTTAAATATCATGACTAGTGAGACCTACTGAGTGATGGTAGTGCCTATATGACATACTAGCAACTATATGACATACTAGAAGGAGTTTTGGTGACCAGGGAACCCCTGGGTTTGCCACTATAATGGTAAATATTTTTTGTTGGGGGGGGGGGCTTCCGGGCAACAGGAAACCCCCTGGATTTGCCACTGGTATGTGTGTGTGTGTGTGTGTGTGTGTGTGTGTGTTGTGTGTTGTGTGTGTGTGTGTGTGTGTGTGTGTGGTGTGTGTGGTGTGTGCTTCCCTTTGCGTCATCTCTTCGTGTTTTCTCCCACTCAAGCTTTCCTGAGGCGTGGCAATCTTAGCGAGTGAGAACGTCACCAGACAGGATGCTTGCTGTTTTTTTGCAGAGGGTCCATTGAACGCAATTGTGGTTGGAAACACCAAGGAGCCAGGAAAGTGGTCAAAATTGTGAAGATTGTTTACCTTCGAGGCTTTTTGTGCTGCACGTGCTTGAATGGTTTTGTTCAACTTTAAATTGGACCATTCTCGGTTTCATTGACTTCATAGATATAGCAGATTGAGTCAAACTTTGTCTCAGTTAAACATATGAACAAATTTACCTCGAGTAGATCACACCTGGGTCTGTGACGGTGCATCGGGTGCTGCTTCTGAACACCAGATTAATGGTCTGGACACTTTTCAGAGAAACGGTGGGAACCCTTGCTATGGCGATGTGCTCAACTCCTCAACTTCATAAACATGGTATTGATGGCCTTAATCTTATAAGGGCAGCCGTTTATTATATATGCAGTTATGGTACCCTTTGTGTGTGTTGTGTGTGTGTGTGTGTGTGTGTGTGGTGCGTGTCGTGCGTGTGTGCGTGTGTGCGTGTGTGCGTGTGTGCGTGCGCGTGCGTGCGCATGCGTGCGCGAATAAGGTAATTGTTTTTTATGTCTGCTTGTCTGGCAGTCAAACAAAATTGAAAATCATTCCTGACAGGAAACTTACTGTTTTTAGGGATGCCACAAAGGACACAAAGAACAGGCATGAATAACTAATTTAACATGTTAAAGAAAGTGGTGTAATCGACGGTCAATGAACGGCAGTAAACTTTTGGAAAAAGTTTGTTTTCTTTTTTTTCTACAGCCTTTAAAATCTTTTTTAAATTCAATTTAATCATATACTTTATCACCGTCGAACACAAATTGCCTTGTTGGCACTTCCAAAAACCTCCAGTTGAGCAGTACTTGTACAAAATATTATGATATTTTACACCATCTCAACCAATCAAATGTGTGGCGTAAGTTGTTCTCTGAACTCTGTTTTTTTGAAAATCTCAAATCTAAGCCAACAACACGAACGAAGGCCGTTGGATGAGGTTCATGCGATATGAATTTATCGCGTTTCATGAACACACTAAAAAACACAACCGTGAGCCATTGTTTTTTTTTACATGACCTCAATGTGGTGGTGTATTCCACCTGAATGTTTAAAGTGCTGGTCTCAGGATGGCAAAATTCTTTATTTTATGATTGAAAAGGCTCGGGTTATCTGAGATAATTGATGTTTTGCAGTTTTTCTCTGTATTTTGTTCTGACGTTCATTTAATCGTGCTCTGTATTTTATGCATATGCGTCACCCATTCACTGTTGTCCAAAATCTGATCGTGGTTCAGGATAGCTAAATTTAATAACGACGAAGAACATGGAGACCACTGTGCACCGATTTTTCAAAACTGTAGCTGTAGGAAATATATTTTCCAATACTGTATCTAATTCTCTCGGTTTAGAAATTAGAAATTGTATCTGCCAAAACCTCTTCCAAAAAAGCGATTTATATAATGGCCGATATTTTGACTGCCTTAGTCCCCTTCCTGCCATCCATCTGCTCCAAACATGCCCTTCCCTCACCTTACTCCTATTTTCTTCCACATTCTTCTTTCCCATCCCTTCTCTCTTCCATCACCTCTTCTTGCTTTTCTGAATTTCAATTTTCTCAATTTAACCCATCCCCCTCCCCCTCGCTTAAATAAAATATTAAAATCTAATTTCCATGTGTGATAAATAAATACATTGCCATCAAGCAGATCATGCACAAAAGTATCTAAAGATTGGCTGAACTCTCTCAGCTGTGATTATTTGCCACAAATTAACTCGATTGAAGAAAGCCACTTCCTGGGCTGGTGATTTGCTGACATTGCATTCCATCGTGGAAAAGTTCGGTCCGAACAAACGTTCCCAAGAGAATTTTTGGACTCAATTTGAGGGAAAGGGCAAATGACAATTTGAGTTGATATGTAGAAATCTTTGCCAGTTGGATCAAAACTAGAGCCTCAGACTAAATACATTTATGTGACCAATCTATTGCTAATGTTGTGGTGATGGATTTGGAGCATCGTAGGAAACCTCTAAAGTTTGTCTCCGAGAGGCCTTCAACCTTGAGAACATGAGTAGATTCCCAGAATACATGAGAATACACTTGTGGCAAAGTTATCTTTCAACAAATGAATACCAGCAAATTGTTTTGGGAATGATCCTCAAAAATGTTCCGAAGATTTTTTTTCACGCCTACATGGTGGGAATCATGAAACTTTGTGGTTTGTGGATGTGTTACTGATTATGTTTGAGTCAGGCTTAAGCAGTGGGTATATTTAACATCCAATGTAGAAGTTTTTTTCTGAATGATTTACTTTCGCTGCTTGCAAGGATAGATATATAATATATATATCCTGTATATTATATATATATATAATATATATATATATATTATATATATATATTATATCCTGTATATATATATATATATATATTATCCTGTATATATATATATATATATATATATATATATATATATATATATATATATCCTGTATATATATATATATATATATATATATATATATAATATCTATATATATTATATATATATATATATATCCTGTATATATATATATATATATATATATATATATATATATATATATATATATATATATTATGGATACAAACATACACAACATAAGAGTGACCGAAGCTTTTCGTGCTGCACTCTTCAGGGTAAAAATCACGGCAAGTGAAGAAGGAAGTGAAGGTGCGTGCTTAATACGCAGGTCTCAATAAGGTAGACGCTGATTGGTTCAACCATAATGACGTCACGGTTAATCCGAACGCCCATTGGTCGGCTCATCATCTTCACCTCGAGCTCCCATTGGCTGGAGCAGAGTTCGTCGATGATTGGCGTTTGCAACCGCATCCTGGAGAGGGGGGGGATGGTTCCCTAAGGTCCATTCACCATTTGTTACCGTACTTCCCTTGATCTTTCCATGCTGAAAGAGACACAGAGATCGTACAAATTCCTTTTGACGACATAATATTGGATCGGTGGTTAGGATGAAGGTTGCTTCCAACATACGTAAATGAAACTAGCTCCGACCACGGCTCAATATCCTGAACATATCTGCATTGTACTGGTCTGCACAGATAGGGTTGGCAACCAGGTGCTGTGCAATGGCAGATGAAGCAGATACAGTGGCCAGTGGTTGCTAGATATTTCTCCATGCTCGCACTGGTTGTGTTCTAACCCTCACAATCTTTCTTCGAATCGCCAAAGGGACGTGTTGTTTGATCCGATCAGCCAATCTTAGTGTATTGCGGCCCACGTACCGAGCTTCACATCGGCACTTAAACTCATAAATAACATTGCTGGTTGTGAGGTGGGTATCACATCCTTGTTGACTGACATCAGCAAATGGCGAGAGGTAAAGATTGATTACTCGGGGTTGCACAGCCAGAACGTGTTGGACACAATATGTTTGATTTGTACTTCAAACCTTCGTGATGATTGACCTTTCCAGGGCATCCTGATATAGACTGGACATTTGTCCGGACCAATTTTCGATCTTTTGTCGTGTTTAGAAAGTTGTGCATGTATCTCTTAACTATATGCTCAGGATAACCATTCTCACCGAGTATATTCATGATTTTGTCAATTTCAGCAGGTAGATTACAAGGTGAACAAATCCTCTGTGCTCTGTTAACCAGGATTTGATCAAGGCAATTTTGTTTCTCGTGGAGCTGTAAGAATCCCACCGAGTATACTGCCCTGTGAAAGTCGGCTTCCGGTAGACGGATGTTGTGAAACCAAGGTTGGATCTATCAACCAACACGTCCAAAAACGGTAACGTGTTTGACGATTCCAGCTCCGTGGTAAACTTCAGCGCTGGATGGGAGTGTTGACCCATGCCTGGAAATTGTCACATGGCGTCCGAGACTCAAAAAAGGCAAAAATGTCATCAACATACCGATAGTATACGATGGGAGAATCGACCCCTTGCCGACCAGGCAGTTTCTGCATTTCATGATAGCCTACAAAGATATTTGCAAGAGCTGGGCCTAATGGAGACCCATGGCCACACCGTCCGTTTGAACATACATCATGTTGTTAAAACTGAATTCCACCTCCCCTGTTGCTGTGTTCATTAATTCCACGAAGACGTGTTCTGAGATCATCGGTTGTTCCAGATCGGTGTGATACAGCAAATGTGCGCATATCTCAATCGTCTCCGTCAATGGTACATTCGTGAACAAGCTTTAATATCAAAGGATGCCATGATGTTGTGTTCACTTGTCGGTGTTTTAGCTCTAATTGATTCTGCAAATGTGAAGGAATCCTTAACCACGAAATGAGAAAGTGATTCCAATACTGGTTGCAGTACCTCTCCCAACCACTTGGCAAGTTCATGCTGTGCCGATCGCACCGTGGACAGTATCGGTCTTGGAGGGATATTCTCCTTGTGAATCTTCAGCAGGCCGTACATTCTTGGACGTTGGGCTTCAACAGGTTTAATTCTGACGTACATATAGTTATCCTGAGTTATCCGAATGGTTATCCTGAGCATATAGTTAAGAGATACATGCACAAGTTTCTAAACACGACAAAAGATCGGAAGATTGGTCCGGACAAATGTCCAGTCTATATCAGGATGTCCTGAAAGGGCAATCATCACGAAGGTTTGAAGTACAAATCAAACATATTGTGTCCAACACGTTTCTGGCTGTGCAACCCGAGTAATCTTAACTCTCGCCATTTGCTGACGTCTGTCAACAAGGATGTGCTACCCAGCTCACAAACCAGCAATGTTATTTATGAGTTTAAGTGCCGATGTGAAGCTTGGTATGTGGGCCGCACAACACTAAGCTTGGCTGATCGGATCAAAACACACGTCCCTTGGCGATTCGAAGAAAGATTGTGAGGGTGAGAACAACAACAGTGCGAGCATGTAGAAAATACAGCAACCACCGGCCACTGTATCTGCTTCATCCTCCATTACACAGCACCTGGTTGCCAACCCTATCTGTGCAGACCAGTACAATGCAGATATGTTCAGGATATTGAGCCGAGGTCGGAGCTCGTTTCATTTATGTATGTTGGAAGCAACCTACATCCTTACCACCGATCCAATACTATGTCGTCAAAGGAATTTGTACGATCTCTGTGTCTCTTTCAGCATGGAAAGATCAAGGGAAGTACAGTAACAAATGGTGAATGGGCCTGAGGGAAACCCATCCCCCCTCTCTCCAGGATGTGGTTGCAAACGCCAATCTTCGCCGAACTCTGCTCCAGCCAATGGGAGCTCGAGTGAAGATGATGAGCCGACCAATGGGCGTTCGGATTGACCGTGACATCATTATGGTTGACCCAATCAGCGTCTACCTTATTGAGACCTGCGTATAAAGCACGTTCCTTCATTTCCTTCTTCACTTGCTGCGATTTTTACCCTGAAGAGTGCAGCACGAAAAGATTCGGTCACTATTATGTCGTGTTTGTTTGTATCCATATTAAAGTTCTGTAGTACCAAACATCTGTTTATATATATATATATATATATATAGATATATATATATTATATATATATATATATTATATATATATATATATATATGCACAGTGCCAATAGAAAGTCTACACCCCCTTTCAAAATTTCACCTTTTTGTGCTTATAGCCTGGAATTAAATTGCATCAAATCAGAGTTTTTTCACCTTTATTTGCACATCGTAACCCACAACTTCCAAGTGAAAAGCAAATTCGATAAATTTCAGAAAATTAATTAAAAATACCAAACTAGAATATCTTGGTTGGATCAGTGTCCACCCCCCCCCCTGCCTCCCTTACAATACCAATTGTAAACAGGAAAAAGAGCAACCAGATATTGCAGACTCTCACCAGGACCTGTTTTATGTGGTGTATTTTGTGTTGCGTTTGTGTTCTGGTGTATTACGTAATTAATACGAGACATAATTAGAACTGCCACTTTATAAGTGCTGACAGTGATGACCGGGTACCAAGACGTCCGCTTTGATGCAACCCCACTTTGATTGGACACCTGACCCTGACCCATGAAGTTTTTCATTTTTTATTCAATTAATTTAGAATGACATTAAATAAATTCAATTCAAATCAAATGGAAGACCAAATAGGTACGGTCCTGCATTGGAGTAATCAGAAGGAACCCAAACAAGCAAAAAGCAAAGATGAAGGAATCAGAAGTAACCTGGATAGGAATCGCATTTCAGCTGCTACTTCTCCACCTTCAAATCCATTCAGGCACAGCCAAGTGAGCCTTATTCAAATAAATAAATAAATAAATGAAAAATGAAAAGAGCCCACATCAAATTTTTTTTTTTTAAAATAGTTGCCAGACCATGTATCCAAACAAGTTGAAATTTAAAACATGTATTCCCCATCACCGCTAGATCATAATTCTGAAGTTGTACATCATTGATTAAGCGGTTCCAGAGAAAACATTATTTAATATTTCTCTTCAATTCCACTATTGCTGCCAAATCATGTGACCGATCAATTATTCCTTAACAAACTTGTACAAGCAAGGCTTGGGAACATTTGTCTGACGTTTCCCCTCAATCTATCCAGCCGTTCTGAAGAAGAAGATTTTAAAAATAGGTTTTCGGGTTAATTCATTATGGCTACTAAACCTTGTGACCGATGACGTATATGTGTGAACCTTTTATTCTTCATGGATTGGCGGTCATACATGTAAAGTTTCGCCTCTATCTGTTCAGCCACTTCAGATAAGAAGATTTTGAAGGTTTTTTTTTAAACAATATGGCAGCCGAATCACGTGACCGATGACATCATCAATTTTTTTAATGTGGACATTTTATCCTGAGATGACCCTCAAAATTTTTCATACTGATCAGATGTAGCGTTCTACATATGCAATTATGACGTCATGCTGAAGGCACCTATGACATCATTAAAAAATCACACTTATTCCTCATGAGGAGTACATGAGGAGTGCCGAGTTTCAATTTTTTCCTTGGTGCGGTTTCAGAGATAGACGTCCAAAGTTTTTTTTCCGTTTTTTCAACATGATTGCCACACCATGTGACCTATGATGTCATAATTATCATTAAATCATTTTTCATGAGAAGTCGCACCAATGGTGAAAATTTCGTTCGAATCTGACAAGCAGTTGTGGAGAAAAACATGAAAGTTCTGTGCAGACAAACAAACAAACAGACCCAAATGCAATACCCTCTCGGTGAAGGTAGTTAGCTCGGGTGTAACCAATCACCTTCAAAATTACACAAGTTAATTGGCCTCCAACTGTGTTAAATTGTAGTGATTTTGACTATTTTAGAACAAAATCAGCTGTTCCTGTGGGTTTCCTCAGCTGGGTAGTGCATTTCACAGAAAAGATGCAATCATGAGCACCAAGGAGCTTTCAAAAGACCTCCACGATAAAGTTGTGGAAAAGCATAGATCAGGGGATGGGTATAAAAAAATATTTCAAAGGCCTTGAATATCCAGTCATTAAGAAGTGGAAGTCAGATGGTACCACCAAGACCCTGCCTAGATCACACCGTCCCTCCAAACTGGATGACGAAGTAAGGACGAGACTGATCAGAGAGGCTACCAAGAGGCGAATGGCAACTTTGAAAGAGCTACAGGCCTTTATGGCAAAGACTGGTCACTATGTGCACGTGACATCATTACCCCAAGCACTCCACAAGTCTGGCATGTACAGTAGGGTGAGAAGAAGGAAGCCATTACTCAAAAAGCCAACCTTGAGTCCTGTTCGAGGTATGCAAAAAAACCACTCCGGGGATTCTGAAGTCATG
This sequence comes from Eptatretus atami, assembly GCA_035128595.1. Classification (NCBI taxonomy): domain Eukaryota; kingdom Metazoa; phylum Chordata; class Myxini; order Myxiniformes; family Myxinidae; genus Eptatretus; species Eptatretus atami. The sequence continues at coordinate 48,157,970 of CM068958.1, read as the reverse complement.
TGGCAAAAAGTTTTGTGGTCTGACGAAACCAAGATGGAACTTTTTGACCTACATGCAAAACGTTATGTTTGGTGCAAACCCAACACAGCACATCACCCAAAGCACACCATCCCTACTGTGAAGCATGGTGGTGGCGGTATCACGTTATGGGGATGTTTCTCATCAGCAGGGACTGGGGCACTTGTCTTGAAAGAAGGGAAAATGGATGAAGTAAAATACAGAATAATCCCAGAGGAAAACCTGCTGTCCTCTGCAAGAAAGCTGAAATTGGGCCGGAAGTTCACCTTTCAGAATGAGAACGACCCGAAGCACACAGCCAAAGCTACACTGGAGCGGCTAAGCAACAAAAGGAAAAATGTCCTTGAGTTGCCCAGTCAGAGCCCTGACCTAAATCCAATGGAAAATCTGTGGTATGACTTGAAGATTGCTGTCCATCAATGCTCCCCATGCAACTTGACTGAGCTTGAACAGTTTTGTAGCAAAGAATGGGCAAATATTGCCCAATCAAGGTGTGAAAAGTTGGTAGAGACCTATCCCAACACACTCACAGCTGTAATTGCTGTCAAAGGTGCTTCCACCAAGTATTAACTCAGGGGAGGGGGGTCGGGGGGGGGGGGGGGTGGACACTTATCCAACCAAGATATTATAATTTTGTATTTTTAATTAATTTTCTGAAATTTGTAGAATTTGTTTTTCACTTCGAAGTTTTGGGTTACAATGTGTAAATAAAGTGGAAAAAGTCTCGTTTAATGCATTTTCATTCCAGGTTATAAAGGCACCAAAAGGTGATAAAATTTTGAAAGGGGGTGTAGACTTTCTATAGGCACTGTGTGTATATATACATATATATACATACACCGTAATAATATATATTATATATATATATAATATTATATTATATATATATATATATATATATATATATATACCGTAGTTGAAGACGCCAAGGTGAACAACGAATAGCCAAGATCTTGTGAATAAAAGCCAAGGAGTGGACACACTGATATTATATATATATATATATATATATATAATAATATATATATATAATATATATATAATATAGGTGTGTTCAAAAAGTATCCACTTAATTTTTCGTGCGTAAACAAATGAAGCTAGGGAGGCGTGGTTTGGTGCACGTATGTAGGTGATCCTAATCCGTAGGCGTGAATATTTTTTCCGCTGCAGAAGCTGTCAGTCGCCGACAGACTGCCGATGAGTGAGGAAGTATAAGTGAGCGCCGTCGGATTTCGTTTTTGACAAAATGATGGATCACTGTGTCTCATCGCCAGTGATCACTGTGTTGAAGAAGTTGGGATCGCTGGTCACAGTCTCCAGCATGTCCTGTGCGATCTCCAAACGGAGTTGCTTCTGCTCGACCGTTAGCAGCTTTGGCACGATTCACTGAGATTCTCCTTAAGCCCAAATCCTCAGTCGCAATGGAATGAACGGATCCAATGCTGACGCCCGCTCGTCTGCAAGTTCTCTGATCGTGATTCGACGATCCTGCATCAGCAGGGTCCTCACTTGGTCAATGACGATCTCATTTCGGGATGTTGAGGGCCTACCAGAACGTGCTTCACTTTCCACTGATGTGCGACCATCTTTGAAGCAGTTGTACCACTCTTTTATCTGTGTGGTGCCCATTGCTTCGTTCCAAAGACTTTTTGAATCTTGCGGATCGTTTCCACTTGGGAATCGCCAAGTTTTACACAAAATTTGATGCAGTAGCGTTGTTCAAGTTTTCTCCGTCATTTTGTCAAAAACGAAAATCCGACGGCGCTCACTTACACTTCCTCACTCATCGGCGTTCTGTCGGCGACTAACAGCTTCTGCAGGCGGGAAAATATTCACCCATATGAATTAGGATCGCCTACATACGTGCACCAAACCACGCCTCCCTAGCTTCATTTGTTTACGCACAAAAATTAAGGTTGGATACTTTTTGAACACACCTCGTGTATATATGTATATATATAATAGTATATATATATGTATATATTATATATATATTATATATATATATAATATATATATATATATATATTATATATATATATATATATTTCAGTGGTGCCCCAGAATCCGAATTTAATTCGTTCCAAGAGGCTGTTCGGATTCCAAAACTATTTTCCCAATAAGAAATAATGGAAAGTGAATTAATCCGTTCCTGGACCCCAAGAAAACCCACTTTCAAGACACTTTCAACTGAAATTACCCATGTTTAAGGTAAATAAGACGAGTAAATGACCTTTTCTGGGTCATGAATCTCATTCCAAACCTGGGGGATGAGCAGGAGCGTTGTCGCTTCTTCTATCAGGTCTGGATGCAGCTCCGGCCTATCAGTGGCCATTGGGATCCAAAACGTAAACTGTTCAGCCTGGTGGAGGGATGTAATTAACCATGAAGCACCAAATGGTGTTTTATTCCCAGTACACTCTGTGGAGACACAACGTGCCGTTTTCAACGCACAGTTCCACGGGAGAGAATCAAGAGGTGAAGCGATTGGGTGACGCAGCATGACGTCACTACCATTCTCCGAAAAAAACATTGAGTTCGTTAAAGCCGATCATCAGAGGGTTCATTGAATGAGTTCGCTTCACGACGGGTTTTCGCGCTTATCGCTTCTTTATTTTTCAGAATCCTACACACGGTCGATTTCGGCAGCCGAACATGGCAGCGAGATCAGACACACGCGTACCGCTCTCATGTTTAGCGATAAGTTCTTTCTTCAACTCAATTGTCGTTCTCACGGACTTCCTCTTATTCCTATTTGCTTCACTGCTCTTCTTGGGTGCCATGGTGAATGCACAAGGGTGATAATTGAAAAAATGCAAATCAAGGTGAAAACACGAGTAAAGTAGCGATCGACACACGAGAGATGCTTTCACGAGGACTTCCACTGACGAACTGAATGAACAAAGCGCGAAGATGCGCGTCGAACAGGTGGGGGAGACACGTGAACAAACATGAACGCCACGTTGTGTTCGGTGTTCGAAAATGTGTTCGGTTTTTAGGGCAAATTTTCTCGAAAAAATTGTTCGGATTCCAATTTGTTCAAACAATGGGGCGTTCGGATTCTGGGGGCACCACGGTATATATATATATATATATATATATATAATATATATATATATAATATATATATATTACATATATATCAGTGTGACCACTCCTTGGCTTTTTTCACAAGATCTTGGCTATTCGTTGTTCACCTTGGCGTCTTGGTTTTCTATAGTTTTCTTGGCGTATAGGTTTTCTATATCATCGCTTTTCCTAACCTTGTGAATTCTTGGCTTTTTTCATTGGCTCACCTTGGCATTTATGAAAATGAGGAGTGGTCACATTGATATATATATTATATATATAGTTACGAATTCACGCCACCGGCGTGCGATCGACCGCGTTTCCCTAATAGCAGCCGCGTCGCCCACTGGACAGACAATTCAGTCGTGACCTTCCGGAACAACGCCGGAACCTGTCACGGGTGGGTCTTCAACCCACCACGGCCTAGCCATTTCTACCCGAGCAAAATAGGGTCAATCCCGAATATCGATATACTAAGTACCTGCGTGGGTAGCCTACCGGGAGACCGTACCTCGGCGCAGGTCGGCTTGGACACGAACCGCTCAAGCGGTCCGTTCCGTTCTGCAGTGATAACCGAGCGGGTATTATCGCCCGACCTCGCCGGATCCGATTCTATTTAACGGGTATTTAACAACCCAACTATTATTCCGCAATGCAAGATGGCATTTCAATAGGGAGAAAGGAGGACGCAACGAACGGGGTACATTTAACCAAGCACATTTATTTCAATTAACACGTATGCACGTATGTACAGCCAAAGCAATCATGCACGAGATGGGACAAAGACACGAAAGGCAAAAACACTACGACCGACTATTATTTATTAATGTACAATCACTTAACCAGTTTTCTTACAGGACACTGCGCCACCAACATTCATTCAAAAGAAAAGAAAGGCTACCCCAAAGACAAGGGCGCCAGACAGGGTCCGTAGACCTTTATGGCGTGGAGCCTGGATGACCGAACGGGCCCCACGAGACCGTTGCAGGTTACCTGCACCCTCGTGGTGCGATGGTGGGCGAGTCGCGACGTCTGTCCCCCACGGCAGCTAGGACAGCCGCGGCTGAGATCGGCCTTCCACGGGGCCGGCGAGCTCTCTCCGGCGCTCTCCATACGGATGCGCAGGCTTGCGCGACAGAGCTGGCAAAGCGGCGCTCCATCCGCGTCCCTGGTGCCACGCCTGGACTCCCCACCGACTGCGAGCTCCGACGAACGGGTCATCCCAGGCACCGCTTCTCCACAGACAGGCCACCACGAGCTGAAGATCCCGACCAAGAAGACCAACAGAAGAAACCACCACACACACACTTGGCATCCTGCGTGCCCTTATATGCCTCCTGGCTTCTTGCTCCGCCCTCCTTCGAGCTCCTCCGGGAAGCTTCGAGAAAGGGGCGTTCCTCAGTTCCAACGCCTCGCTCCTATGAACCGACCAATGACGAACGATCTCCCTTTGCGGTGCGTGGGAAAAACAGGCGGGAAAATCCACGCACCACCGATATACCTTGTTCTTTTTCCTTGGCGTTCTCGGAATCCCTTGTTCCTTTTTCTTGGTAGAGACGGTTTTTATGAGCGAGAGGGGTTGGATTTGGTGTGTGGAGAAGGGGATCGGCAGTTGGTGTAGCGGGGAAGGTGGTTAGGTGATTGGCGTAATTGTGGTTGGCGTTTGTTGTGAAGCGGTTGATGAGAGTGATGTTGGTGGTTGGTCCAAAATAATGATAGTAAAGAAAAACGGCTATCTAAAGATCACAGCCCTGTCCACACGGATAAATCCCATTAAACAACGGTGGGGAAATCTAACTGAACACGGACTTATCGGCATAACTAACTAAGGACCTTTATGGTGTTCTGCGAATTTCCACAGCCGTAACAATATATATATATATATATATATATATATATATATATATATATGTGTATATATATATATATATATTATATATATATATATATATATATATATATATATATATATATATATATATATATATATATATCTGCAAGTATGTGGAGTGTGACGAGCACTCCCCGATCTCCAATGTACATAAAGTCCGACACAAAGTGTCACTCTAATCCGCCAATCCGCTCTGTGAAACAAGATTACATGGTCAACATCAGTTAACCATCAAATGGAGCTGTCTATCTGGATTTTGGGCTTATTTGCCCTCATCAGTTTTTCTTGGTTGGTTAACGCAGTTTCGTTGGCTGGAAGAGCATGGGAGGAGTCGAATTATTTATATAATCCTAGCCACCTGTGTTTAATTGATAAGGTGAGAGCTGATTGGTTATTCCCT
>CM068958.1:48113765-48125099 GCA_035128595.1 Eptatretus atami | reverse complement strand
TTTTTTTAAAGCTCCAACATTCACAAAATATTTCATCTGATGTACTTTTAAATTGTCTTAATTTTAGAGGAGGTAACTGGCTCAACATTCTTCAACCTTCACCTGCTCTGTCTGATGATGTACAATGACAACAAATCTCAGGCTCCTGGTGGAGCTGATTGACACTGACACACACCGACACTGACTCTGACACACACCGACACTGACTCTGACACACACCGACACTGACTCTGAACAAGAGAGAATTGACCTCGGTTGACCTTGAAAGTCATACCATCGTGTACGTCTCAATCGACCTCTATCAGGATCACTAAGACCAGATCTCCCGCTTCAATTTCATTGTGACGGACGGACGGACCCATCCATATTACCCTTTCTCTCACCAATATTATTAGGTCATGGAAATGACCTAATGATATCACAAAAAATATACATCAGAATAAATCGTGGCATAGCCCAAAATGGTTTAGCTTTGTGAGGCCTCACAGAACAGGAAATTTTTCAACATCAATAGAATCAAACTGAGACTCCAAAACACTCTACTGACCTTATTCTGTCAGGAAACACTCGTCTCTCCAAATGGTGACACGTAAACCAAATCACGAAACCATAGCACTGACTGAAACCGACACGGAGCAAATATAATGGCGGCAATTTTATTTTGAAGCCCTCATGAACGGAGGAAGCCCCGCCCTGAACAGACAGACAGACTGGCAGAGATATACAGATAGATAGAGGATAGAGAGATAGATAGATGGATATGCAACTAAATTTAAAACGAGAGCAAGTCGATGGTGCGCCATCGCAAGCCCCACGCTTCCCATCTAAGCAAAGTTGAAAGATGGCATAACGTTCCACCAGGAATGACCCAATATCAAATTTTGAGTGAAAGTTCTTTTTCCATTTTGACCCCTGTGACTGTGACCCCCACTCCCTGGGCATGAACTGGGATCAAATCCAAAAATCGTTCCATATTTCATGAATGCCCCAATGTTGATTGCATATACCGTACTGCACAGAATTTCATTAAAAATGTGCCCATAATTGCTTTTTTTAGGTATTTGACCTTTTGACCCCACCCCAGGGGCAGGGCCAAAAATGATACTGGTCTTGCACATTCTTGTCATGTGGTGATCGTAACTAGGTACCAAGTCTGGTGAATTTCTGCCCACCGTTAAGGAGATGCGTGAAGATCGGACAGACAGCGGGCACCCATTATAATATCCGTACATTTTTTTCTTCAAAAAGCTTGCTGATAACAATCCACTGACTTTACTGCCATTATCCTTCAGGGAGACCATTCCACACACACACAGAAATCGTTGCGGCCTGTTCCAAGTCAAGGCATGGTTGAGCAGGCCAAAAAACACATGGCAGTTTCAGACCCCAGCGAGTTACCTAGGAAACGCCTTAAGACCCAGAGAGCGAGGTGGCCGAGGATCGCCTGATAAATGATAAAATTAAATAAGGCCGTTAATTATCTTGAAAAGGGTGTTTTAATTAACCCAAACACCCAATTTTCACTCTTTCACTTCCTTGGAGTTTTCTTCGTATGCATGCAAAGTTTCAATCTGCTAGGTTTTATATTTGGAGTTATGGAGGTGGAGGAGGTGGAGAAAAAACAAAAACCACACACACACCTTTTATTCGTATAGACTAGCGGAAGTACCCAGCGTATGAACGGTGTGTGTGTTTGTGTAATTAAAAAAGAAAAAACCGTTTGGTTATGAAACAACAACGACAGTGCCGTAAAGTCTGGTCGATGTCGTAAAAGATTGGCGAGACACACTTACGGCGGGAATGTTGTTTGAAGTTCGACGAAGGATTTCTCTTCTGGTTTTATTTTTTTCTCTTGTTTAACTTCAAAATGTTTTACCTCGTGGTTTGGGACTCGGAGATGCAAAGGATATCACGATGAAGGGGCTGGAGATAGTTCGTAAGAGCCACACGGTGTACTTGGAGGCGTACACGTCCGTACTGAGCGTGGCGCAAAGACGTACTGGTGGTGTGGCACAAAACGCAGCAGCACGAGGAAAAGCTTATTATCTGTGCACTCGGATCAAGTACATTTAATTTAAATGGTTATGTGTAACTACAGAACCCTCTACCCACCTCCAGCCGATATTTGTGTTTGTGAACGGCACTGACATTTCGTGCGACGTAATATATAGATGGCTTCCAACCTCGTCTCGTGCAACAACCTGCAGGCAAAGCGTCACAAATGTCGTTTGTAATTTAATCATATTTCATCGAGAATGGATTATTGTGTCGAGATGCACAGGTCACTGCACCTCTGATCCATTGGCACCACACCTGCTCCCCATACCTACCTCCTCCCCCCCCCCTTTTTTTAAAGCTCCAACATTCACAAATATTTCATCTGATGTACTTTTAAATTGTCTTAATTTTAGAGGAGGTAACTGGCTCAACATTCTTCAACCTTCACCTGCTCTGTCTGATGATGTACAATGACAACAAATCTCAGGCTCCTGTGGAGCTGATTGACACTGACAACACCGACACTGACTCTGACACACACCGACACTGACTCTGACACACACCGACACTGACTCTGACAACACCGACACTGACTTGACACACATCCGCCACTGACTCTGACACACACCGACACTGACTCTGACACACACCGACACTGACTCTGACACACACCGACACTGACTCTGACACACACGCGACACTGACTCTGACACACACCGACACTGACTCTGACACACACCGACCACTGACTGACACACACCGACTGACTCTGACACACCGACACGACCTGCACACACACTGACTCTGACACACCCGACACTGACCTCTGACACACACCGACACTGACTCTGACACACACCGACACTGACTCTGACACACACCGACACTGATCTGACACACACACTGACTCTGAAACACAACCGACACTGACTCTGACACACAACCGACACTGACTCTGACACACACCGACACTGACTCTGACACACACGACACTGACTCTGACACCACCGACACTGACTCTGACACACACGACACTGACTCTGACACCACCGACACGACTTCTGACACACACCGACACTGACTCTGACACACACCGACACTGACTCTGACACACACGACACTGACTCTGACACACACCGACACTGACTCTGACACACACCGACACTGACTGACACACCACCCGACACACCACTCTGACACACCGACACACACCTGACACACCTCTGAACACACTCTGACACACTCTAACACACTGACACACTCTGACACACAACACCACTCTGACACACACCGACACACACTCTGAACACCGCACACACTCTGACACACACCGACACACACTCTGACACACACCGACACATCGAACACACCGACAACACTCTGACACACACCGACACACTCTGACGCACACCGACACACACTGACGCACACCCGACACGACTCGACGCACACCGACTCTGACGCACACCGACACCGACTCTGACGCACATCGACACCGACTCTGACGCCCACCGACCACGGACTCTGACGCACACCGACACGGACTCTGACGCACACGACACCCGACTCTGACGCACACCGACACGACTCTGACGCAACTCCGACACCGATCTGACGCCACGCGACACCTGACTCTGACGCACACCGACACCGACTCTGACGCACACCGACACCGAACTCTGACCACACGACACTGACTCTGCGCACACCGACACTGACACTGACACACACCGACACTGACACTGACTCTGACACACACCGACACTGACACTGACTCTGACACACACCGACACTGACACTGACACTGACACACACCGACACTACGACTCTGACACACACCTGACACTGACACTGACTCTGACACACCCGACACACACGACTCTGACACACATGACACTGACTCTGACACACACTGACACTGATCTGACACACCATGCATGCACACACACTGACACTGACTCTGACACACACACTGACACTGACTCTGAACACACACTGACACTGACTCTAAACACACACTGACACTGACACACACTGACACTGACTCTGACACACACTGACACTGACACTGACACTGACACCACTGACACTGACTCTGACACACACTGACACAGACCTGACACTGACACACACTGACACTGACACTGACACTGACAATCTGACACACACTGACACTGACACTGACTCTGACACACACTGACACTGATACTGACTCTGACCACCACTGACACTGACACTGACTCTGACACAACACTGAACTGAACTGACTCTGACACACACCGACACTGACTCTGAACACCGACACTGACTCTGACACACACGACACTGACTGACTACACCGACACTGACTCTGACACACACCGACTGACATGACTGAACTGATCTGACACTGACTCTGAACACTGACTCTGACACTGACTCTGACACTGACTCTGACACTGACTCTGACACACACTCTGACACACACTCTGACACCCACTCTGACACACACTCTCTGACACACACTCGACACACACCGACACACACGACACACACTCTGAACACACACCGACACACACACTCTGACACACACACGACACACACTCTGACACACACCACACACACTCGGAACAGACACCGACACACTCTGACACACACTGACTCTGACACACCGACACACACCAAACACTGACTCTGACTGACTCTGACCGACACAACGACATGACTCTGACACACCGACACTGACTCTGCCACACACCGACACTGACTCTGACACACACCGACACTGACTCTGACACACACCGACACTGACTCTGACACCACCGACACTGACTCTGACACACACCGACACTGACTCTGACACACACCGACACACACTCGGACAGACAACCGACACACTCTGACACACACTGACTCTGACAACCAACCGACACACACCAACACTGACTCTGACTAACTCTGACTCTGACGACACCGACACTGACTCTGACACACACCGACACTGACTCTGACACACACCGACACTGACTCTGAGAACACACACCGACACTGACTCTGACACACACCGACACTGACTCTGACACACACCGACACTGACTCTGACACACACCGACACTGACTCTGACACACACCGACACTGACTCTGACACACACCGACACTGGACTCTGACACACACCGACACTGACTCTGACACACACCGACACTGACTCTGACACACACCGACACACATCGGACAGACACCGACACACTCTGACACACACTGACTCTGAGATCTGACTCTGACCGACAACCGACACTGACTCTGACACACACCGACACTGACTCTGACACACACCGACACTGACTCTGACACACCCGACACTGACTCTGACACACACCGACACTGACTCTGACACACCACCGACACTGACTGACACACACCGACACTGACTCTGACACACACCGACACGACTCGACACACACCGACATGACTCTGACACACACCGACACTGACTCTGACACACACCGACACTGATCTGACACACACCGACACGACTCTGACAACACCGACACACTCTGACACAACACTGACTCGACACACCGACACACACACACTGACCTCTGACTGATCTGACTCTGACGACACCGACTGACTCTGACACACACCGACACTGACTCTGACACACACCGACACTGACTCTGACACACACCGACACTGACTCTGACACACACCGACACTGACTCTGACACAACACGACACTGACTCTGACACCACACCGACACTGACTGACACACACCGACACTGACTCTGACACACCCGACACTGACTCTGACACACACGACAACTGACTCTGACACACACCGACACTGACTCTGACACACACCGACACTGACTCTGACACACACGAACACTGACTCTGAACACCCGACACACTCTGACACACACTGACTCTGACACACCGACACACACCAACACTGACTCTGACTGACTCTGACTCTGACCGACACCGACACTGACTCTGACACACAACCGACACTGACTCTGACACACACCGACACTGACTCTGACACACACCGACACTGACACTCTGACACACACCGACACTGACTTCTGACACACATACACGACACACTCTGACACACACTGACTCTGAACACACCGACACACACAACACTGACTCTGACTGACCTGAACTCTGACCAGACACCGACACTGACTCTGAAACACACGACACTGACTCTGACACACACCGACACTGACTCTGACACACACGACATGATCTGACACACACCGAACTGACTCTGACACACACCGACACTGACTCTGACACACACCGACACTGACTCTGAACACACCCGACACTGACTCTGACACACACCGACACTGACTCTGAACACACGACACTGACTCTGACACACACCGACACTGACTCTGACACACACCGACACTGAACTACTCGACACACTCAACACCGACACTGACTCTGACACACACCGACACTGACTCTGACACACACCGACACTGACTCTGACACCACAACCGACACTGACTCTGACACACACGTACACTGACTCTGACACACACCGACACTGACTCTGACACACACCGAACTGACTCTGACACACACCGACACCACTCGGACAGACACCGACACACCTGACACACACTGATCTGACTGACTCGACTCTGACTGACACCGCACTGACTCTGACACACACGCACAGACTCTGACACACACCGACACTGACTCTGACAACACAACCGACACTGACTCTGACCACACCACACTGATCTGACACACACCGACAACTGACTCTGACACACACCGACACTGACTCTGACACACACCGACACTGACTCTGACACACACCGACACTGACTGACACCACTGACCTGAACACACCGACACTGACTCTGACACACACGACACACTCTGCACACACAACTGACTCTGACAACGACACAGCAACACCACACACTACTCTGACTGACTCTGACTCTGACCGACACCGACACTGACTTGACACACACCGACACTGACTCTGACACACACCGACACTGACTCTGACACACACACGACACTGACTCTGACACCACGACATCGACTCTGACACACACGAACTGACCTCTGACACACACCGACACTGACTCTGACACACCCGACACTGACTCTGACACACACCGACACTGACTCTGACACAACACCGACGACTCTGACAACACCGACACACTCTGACACCACTGACTCTGACACACACACACACCAACACTGACTCTGACTGACTCTGACTCTGACCGACACCGACACTGACTCTGACACACACCGACACTGACTCTGACACACACGACACTGACCTGACACACCCGACTACTGACTCTGACACACACCGCACACACTCGACAGACACCGACACACTCTGACACACCCTGACCGACACCGACGACCACACCAACACTGACTCTGACTGACTCGACTCTGACCGACACCGAACTGACTTGACACACACCGACACTGACTCTGACACACACCGACACTGACTCTGACCACACACCGACACTGACTCTGACCACACGACCTCTGACCACCTGCGACACTGCCTCTGACACACACCGACGACTCTGACAACACCGACACTGACTCTGAACACCACCGACACTGACTCTGACACACACCGACACTGACTCTGACACACACCGACACTGACTCTGACACACACCGACACTGACTCTGACACACACCGACACTGACTCTGACCACACCGACACTGACTCCTGACACACACCGACACTGACCTCTGACACACACCGACACTGACTCTGACACACACACACACCGACACTGACTCTGACACCACCGACACCGACTCTGACACACACTGACACCGACTCTGACACACCGACACACACCAACACTGACTCTGACTGACCTGACTCTGACCACACCGCATGACTCTGACAACACACGACACTGACTCTGACACACACCGACACTGACTCTGACACACACCGACACTGACTCTGACACACACGACACTGACTCTGAACCACACCGACACTGACTCGACACATCACCGACACGACTCTGACACACACCGACACTGACTCTGACAACACACCGAACTGACTCTGACACCACGACACTGACTCTGACACACACACCGACACTGACTGACACACACCGACACTGACTCTGACACAACCGACACTGACTCTGACACACACCGACACTGACTCTGACACACACCGACACTGACCTTGACACACACCGACACTGACTCTGACACACACGACACACACTCGACAGACACCTGACACACTCTGACACACACTGACTCTGACACACCGACACACACCAACACTGACTCTGACTGACTCTGCTCTGACCGACACCGACACTGACTCTGACACACACCGACACTGACTCTGACACACACCGACCTGACTCTGACACACCGACACTGACTCTGACACACACCGACACTGACTGACACACACCGACACTGACTCTGACACACACCGACACTGACTCTGACACACACCGACACTGACTCTGACACACACCGACACACACTCTGACACACACCGACACACACTCGACAGACACCGACACACTCTGAACACACACTGACTCTGACACACACCAACCTGACTCTGACTGACTCTGACTCTGACCGACACGACACTACTGACACACGACTGACTCTGACACACACCGACACTGACTCTGACACACACCGACACTGACTCTGACACACACCGACACTGACTCTGACACACACCGACACTGACTCTGACACACACCGACACTGACTCTGACACACACGACACTGACTCTGACACACACCGACACTGACTCTGACACACACCGACACTGACTCTGACACACAGACACTGACTCTGACACACACCGACACTGACTCTGACACACACCGACACTGACTCTGAACACCGACACTGACTCTGACACCACCGACACTGACTCTGACACACACCGACACCGACTCTGACAACACCGACACGACTCTGACACACGACACCGACCTGACTCTGACACACAGACACTGACACTGACTCTGACACACACCGACACTGACCACTGACTCTGACACACAGACACTGACTGGACTCTGACACACACTGACACTGACTCTGACACACACTGACACTGACTCTGACACACACTGACACTACTGACACACACTGACACTGATCCATCTGACACACACTGACACTGACTCTGACACACACTGACACAGTGATACTGACTCTGACACACACTGACACTGAACTGACTCTGACACACACTGACATGACCTGACACGCCTGCTGACGCTGAACTGACTCTGACACATACACTGACACTGACACTGACCACACACTGACACTGACTCTGACACACACTCATGACTCTGACACCACTGACCACTGACTCTGACACACACTGACACTGACTCTGACACACACACTGACACTGACTCTGACACACACTGACACTGACACTGACTCTGACATCACACTGACACTGACACTGACTCTGACACTCACTCTGACACGACACTGACTGCCTGACACACACTGACACTGACACTGACTCTGACACACACTGACACTGACTCTGACACACACGACACTGACTCTGACACACACCGACAACACTGACACACACTCTGACACACACTCTGACACACACTCTGACACACACTCTGACGCACACCGACACACACTCTGACACACACGACACACACCTGCCACACATCGAACACACACTCGACACACACCGCACACACTCTGACACACACCCGACACACACTCTGACACACCGCCACACACTCTGACACACACCGACACACACTCTGACACACACCGACACACTCTGACACACCGACACAACCTCTGACACACCCGACACCACTCTGCACACACCGACACACACTCTGACAACACACCGAACACACACTCTGACCACACCGACACACACTCTGAACACACCGACACACACTCGACACACACTCTGACACACCACTCTGACACACACTCTGACACACACCGACACACACTTGACACACACCGACACACACTCGACACACACCGACACACACTCTGACACACCCGACACACACCAACACTGACTCTGACTGCTCTGACCGACACCGACACTGACTCTGACACACACCGACACTGACTCTGACACACACCGACACTGACTCTGAACACACACCGACACTGACTCTGACACACACCGACACTGACTCTGACACACACCGCACTGACTTCTGACACACACCGACACTGACTCTGACCACAGACACACTGACTCTGACACACACCACACTGACTCTGACACACCACCGACACTGACTCTGACACACACCGACACTGACTCTGACACACACCGACACTGACTCTGACACACACACAGACACTGACTCTGACACACACCGACACTGACTCTGACACACCACCGACACTGACTCTGACACACACCGACACTGACTCTGACACACACCGACACTGCACTCTGACACACACCGACACTGACTCTGACACACACCGACACTGACTCTGACACACACCGACACCTGACTCTGACACACACCGACACTGACTCTGAAACACACACCGACACCGACTCTGACACACACTGACACCGACTCTGACACACACCGACACCGAACTCTGACTCTGACCCACACCGACACTGACACTGACTCTGACACACACCGACACTGACACTGACTCTGACACACACCGACACTGACACTGACTCTGACACACACTGACACTGACTCTGACACACACTGACACTGACTCTGACACACACTGACACTGACTCTAACCACACTGACACTGACACACACACTGATGCTGACACACACTGACACTGACTCTGACACATACTGACACTGACACTGACTCTGACACACACTGACACTGACACTGACTCTGACACACACTGACCACTGACTCTGACCACACACCGACACTGACTCTGACACACACGACACTGACTCTGAACACACACGACACTGACTCTGACACACACCGACACTGACTCTGACACACACCGACACTGACTCTGACACACACCGACACTGAACTCTGACACACACCGGACTCTGAACACACCTGCGACACCGACTCTGACACACACCTGACACTGACACTGACTCTGCACACACCGACACTGACACTGATCTGAACACACGACACTGACACTGACTCTGACCACACAACCGACACTGACACTGACTCTGACACACCACCGACACTGAACACTGACTCTGACACACACCGACACTGACACTGACTCTGACACAACACACTGACACTGACTCTGACACACACTGGACACTGACACTGACTCTGACCACACTGA
>CM068958.1:48089630-48113740 GCA_035128595.1 Eptatretus atami | reverse complement strand
CACACAGACCGACACTGACTCTGACACACACCGACACTGACTCTGACACACACCGACACTGACTCTGACACACACCGGACACTGACTCTGACACACCGACACTGCTCTGACACACACCGACATGACTCTGACACACAACCGACACTGACTCTGACACACACACTGACTCTGACACACACGACACTGACTCTGACACACACCGACACTGACTCTGACACACACACCGACACTGACTCTGACACACACCGACACTGACTCTGACACCACACTGACTCTGAAACACACCGACACTGACTCTGACACACACCGACACTGACTCTGACACAACACGACACTGACTCTGACACACCCGACACTGACTCTGACACACACCGACACTGACTCTGACACACACAACGACACTAGACTCTGACACACACCGACACTGAACTCTGACACACAACCGACACTGACTCTGACACACACGACACTGACTCTGACCACACGCCACTGACTCTGACACACACCGACACTGACTCTGACACACACCGACACTGACTGACCCAACACCTGACACACACTCGCTGACACACCTCGACACACCACTCTGACACACAGACTGACACACACTCTGACACACCTCTGACACACTCTGAACACACTCTACACACACCGACACACACTCTGACACACACCGACACACAACTCTGACACAACACCGACACACACTCTTGACACACACCCGACACACACTCTGACACACACCGACACACACACCTGACACACACCGACACACACTCTGACACACGACACCTCGACCACACCCTGACGCACAACCGACACACACTGACGCACACCGACACCACCTCTGACGCCCATCCGACTCTGACGCACACCGACCCCGACTCTGACGCACACGACCACCGACTCTGACGCACACGACACGGACTCTGAACGCACACCGACACGAGACCTCTGACGCACACACGACACGCATCTGACGCACGACACGACTCTGACGCACACCGACACCGACTCTACCACCGACCGACTCTGACGCACACCGACACGACTCTGACCACACTGCGACACCGACTCTGACGCACACCGACACTGACTCTGACGCACACCGAACTGACACTGACACACACCGACACTGACTGACTCGACACACGACACTGACACTGACTCTGACACCACCGCACTGACACTGACTCTGACACACACCGACACTGACACTGACTTGACACACACCGACACTGACACTGACTCTGCACACACCGACACTGACACTGACTCTGACACACACTGACACTGACTCTGACACACACTGACACTGACTCTGACACACACTGACACGACTCTGACACACACTGACACTGACTCTGACACATGACACTGACACGACTCTGAACACATGACACTGACACTGACTAACACACTACTGACACTGACACACTTGACACTCGACTCTGACAGCACACTGACACTGACACTGACACTGACACACACTGACACTGACTCTGACACACACTGACACTGACACTGACACTCTGACACACACTGACACTGACACTGACACTGACTCTGACACACACTGACACTGACATGACTCTGACACACACTGACACTGATACTGACTTGACACACACACTGACGACACTGACTCTGACACACACTGACACTGACTGACTCTGACACACACCGACACTGACTCTGACACACACCGACACTGATCTGAACACACCGAATCGATCTGACATACACCGACACTGCTCTGACACACACGACACTGACACTGACTCTGACACTGACTCTGACACTGACTCTCACTGAACACTGACTCTGACACTGACTCTGACACTGACTCTGACACACACTCTGACACACACACTCACACACTCTGACACACATCGACACACACGTTCTGTCACTGTCTGACACACACTCACGAGCACTCCACACGCTGAGAGCACATCCGGTGTGTGTCAGAGTCTAGTGACATCAGCACGTGTACACAAGTCCAGTGTCAGGTGTGGTGGTAGAGTCAGTGTCGGTGCATCGGTACACAGTCCACAGACGGATCAGCACACTCAGTGAACTACACAGCTGTTGAGCACAGCACTCTGAGTGATTCGTTGGACTACAAGACGATCGGATCGAGCAGTGTCCACAGTACGGATACAGTAACGCGACACCACGGCTCTTGACCGTCTGTCCGAGTGTTGAGCACTGACTGTCTGACAATTGTGTCGAATCAGTGGTACGAGTGTGTGTCATAGTCAGCTGTCGCGACACAGCCATGTCCCACAAAGCTGACTCTGAGACTGACTCTGACTCTGAACCGTGTGGACAAACCGCGGCTGTGAAGCTGACTTCTGACAACGAGCACTACGTGTGACACTGGACTCTGTACTACACGATCGGTCAAGAAGCAAAGAGTCAGTCCGACAACTGACTTGGACACCAACCGATCACTCCAGGACGTCTGAGGGACACATCGACCTAGTGCACGGATGTGCTGACCCACACAAGCTGTGTGGTTCAGAAGCATCTGTGTCGGTGGATCGTCTGAGCACGATCACGCTGAGCTACCTGTATCGTCTGATCAGTGTCAGAGTCAAGTGTCGCCTGGTACGACTGTAAAACAGTCTCGGAAGCGATCGACAGCCTGTGTGGACTCACGGTCGTGTCCACTGTGTCTGGACACATCACTTGGACTCCTGCACAAGAGTCCGAGAATGCTACAGGTGTGTTCCAAGCAGTTCCAGTGTCGGTGGTGTGTAGAAGAGTCACTGGCTCTGACTGACTCTGAGCGACGATGTCATGGTCAGAGTCCGAGACGCTTGGACTCGGACACAGGTCACCGTGGGATCAACCACTGGACTCTGACAGCACCGAGCCTCGGGACAGCTGACTGTCTGCCACGACACGCACGACAAGCTTGTCGGTACTGCTGACACAGCGACTCGAGTCAAGCTAGGGCTTCTAGAGACTACACAGTCGAGTCTGGACAGTGTGTCGGGACGTGCTGACACAGCAGTCAAAGCCGATCACGTGACTTCTGACAACAGGAGTGGTGTCCGGTGTGTGCAGAGCTCAGTCACCTCGGTGACACTTGTGATGAGAGACTCCAGTGACACACCACCGAGCAGTGCTGTCGAAGTCGACACACACACCGGTACACTGTGGTGGACTCTGACACAGGCACCGACGAGATCCCAGACTCATGACAACAGCTGTCGCGGACGAAGCACAGTCAGGAAGTGGTCACCAGGTGCCTGTGTCAGAGCGATCGTACGGTGTGGTGTGAGTCAGTGGTCGATGTGGTGTCAGAGTCAGTGTCGGTGTGTGTCAGAGTCAGTGTCCCGGTGGTGTTGCAGCACTCAGACACGACTACTGTGACGGTCTTGACTGGTACTACTAGAGCTGCACGGCTGACTACAGGTGTCGGTCCCAGAGTCAGAGTCAGTTCCCAGAGTCAGCTGTGTTGTCGAGGACCTCGTTGTGACTCCTGACCGCATCCACACTGGTAGCATGTGCAGGCTTGTGATGCTACACAGACGATCAGTGGGTGGTGTGTGTCAGAGTCAGTGGGACGAGAGTTGTGTGATGCTGAAGCCCAGAGACTGTCGGTGTGAATGCTGCACACCAGCCAGTACAGCATGTGTCGTGGTGTGTGAGCAGTCTACGTGAGGTGCATGTCCAAGCCGATCAAGTCAGTGACTCGTGACCACAGGTGTGTGTCAGAGCCAGTTGTCGGTGTGTGCACTGCACACGCACGCTTCTGACCTACGATCAGCCGGTCTCAAGCTATCAGTGTCGGTGTGGAGCAGTCTGGAGCACACACCGTGCTACAACTAGACTCGTATGTCACACTGAGCATCGGGATCTGTGCTCAGAGTCGTGTCGGTGAGTGTCTCGGCCACACCACGGAGGTCAACGGATAGCGAGAGTGTTGTCAGAGTCAGTGTCGCCATGCTGTGAGACTTCAGAGTCCGAGCGGTGTGATACAAGATCAGAGTGTCGGTGTGCTCGTGCACACGAGTCCTGTGAACACGCAGTCGATCTTGACTCGACACGATCGTGTCGGTGTGTGTCAGAGTCAGTGTGGTGTCGGTCCAGAGTCATGAAGTCAGACTCAGCACGTCACGATCGAGTTGGTGATCACAATCAGCTCTGTACTGCTGACTAGAGTCTAGACCGTTCGTGACCGATCAACCGACTACGTACAGAGATGCTGTAGTCACACCTGACATCTGTGTCACAGTCCGTGTCGGTGGTGTCAGAGTCAGTGTCGTGTGTGCAGAGGTCAGAGTAAGAAATAGAGAAAGCCCCCTCCGCCCTGTTTGTTCAGCAGTCTCATGACTACGGACATCTCCGAGCATCTGATTGTGACTATCACACGACATCTAGAGTCAGGTGTCGGTGTCGTCAAGTCAGAGTCAGTCAGAGCTCGTGTGGTGTTGCTCGGTGTGTCAGAGTCAGTGGTGTTCAGTGTGTCGGGTGATCTCGTGACAAAAGTACAGTTGTCGGTGTGTCGTCAGAGTCAGCACGCGTATCGTACTGTCAGAGTCAGTGATTCTGGAGCGACACTAGCTGCTCAGAGTCTAGCTGCTTCCGGTGTGTGGGATCAGAGTCTCGACACACACTCGATCACTGCGCTGAATCAGGTGCTACACCAAGTCAGGATCGAGCTCCGGTTGATCGTCTGTCGAGATCAGTCATCCCGGACACTGTGTGACTCATTTGAGCTCACATGCTAGTAGCGTAGCGGTCATAGGTCAGTGTTCGCTGTGTTTCAGAGTCAGGTCGTGTGTGAGCAGCAGCCTCAGACATGCTCGGATCTGCTGACTCGCCCGGGACACAGTCTGATTGCTGATACGACATGGCCTGTGAAGAGTCAGGCGGAACTTCTGCACAAGATCATCCACGCACTTCCGTGTTGTGTTGTTCGTGTGTAAAAGGGTGACTCCTCAGACACATTGCGATGTGTCAGAGTCAGTGATGTGTGTCAGAGTCAGTGTGCGGTGTGTGTCAGAGCGTGCGTGTGGGCAGACGTTCATTGATCGTTACAGACGTATCAGTGTGTCGTGTGTGTCGAGTCAGTGGTCGGTGTGTGTCAGAGTCTAGTGTCGGTGTGTTGGTCAAGTCAGTGTCGTGTGTGTCAGAGTGCAGTGTCGGTGTTGATGCAGAGCTCGACAGCATGCCGACAGGTGTGTCATCCCGCGAAGCTACTAGTACTGTGACTGAGCTGTGTTGACCATGAGACGACATCCGAGCATCGTGACTCGTCGAGAGCATCACACGAGCTCGGGGACTCGTGACAACAGAGCTCAGTGTCGGTGCACCTGTACACTGAATCTGATCAGCACACGGAGATCACTAGGACTCGACACAGCGCTCAGTGCGCTCGCGGATCACGACAGGATGTGCTGACACACGCATCGGTCGCTGTCCGAAAGCTGCGTCGTGTAGATCAGACTGTACTGCTGAGTCGATCACAGCAGTCAGTGTCGGTGTGGTCAGAGTCAGTGTCGGTTGTGTCAGAGTCAGTGTCGGTGTGGTGTCGAGTCAGTGTCGGTGGTGTAGAGTCGAGTGTCGGTGTGTGTCAGAGTCAGTGTCGGTGTGTGTCAGAGTCTGATACAGCCACCAACGAGCTTGGATCATGAATGACTCTGAGCTGTCTGACGCTGTGAGTCACCAGAGAGACGTGTCGACGTGTGTCAGAGTCAGTGCTCTGAGCACATGTGCTGATCAACGAGATCTACTGACTGACATCAGCGGCTCGGACTCAGGACACAGGACAGACGATCACATCAGAGTCAGTGTTGGTGTGGCCTGTCGGACACTAGAGTCGAGCTCTGAGTACATCCAGAGTGGTCGGTGTTGTCCGAACACCGACGTAGTCTGTGTCGAGTGTGCTGACATCACAGCCGCAGATCGTCGTATCGTTCTGACAAGACACAGCCTGGATCGCACGTGTGTAGTGAGAGACCATATCGTTGACCCGCGCACAGTGTGTCAGAGTCAGTGGTCGGTGTGTGTAGAAGTCAGTGTCGCCTGACATCGTGTCAGAGTCGAGTCGTCGTTGGTACAGAGTCAAGTCACCTCGGTGAGCTACTGGTCAGAGGTACAGCAAGTCAGTCATCTAGTACCGTGATCACCGGACTACTGATCTCGGGATCGGACCTACCGTGTCATGAGTACACTAGTGACCTGACATGCGATCAGGAGTTGTCGGTGCCTGACTATGTCGCACCGTAGACTAGCTAGCTGTCGGGTATCATGTGCGACTGACAGTACGTGGAATCTGCTCGGTATGACTAGTCACCGAGAAGTGTGAGTGTCGGTAGCATGTGTCCAGCAGTATCAGGATGTTGGTATGTCTCCTGGACACACATCCCGGGACACTTGGACTCTCTGACACAGCACGCACAAGACTGTGGATCGTACACGATCAGAGTGGTCACCTGACAGAGCTGTGTCAGAGTGTGCTGCAGACGGTGAGTCACCTGTCAGAGTATCACTGCTGTCAGAGTCATGTGAGTAGGTCAGAGTCAGTGTCAGAGTCAGTCCACGAGAAGACAGTGTCAGACGTCCAGTGTCAAGTGTCGGTGTGCGTACCAGAGCCAGCTGACAATGGGTCACTCGGACTATGACCATCAGAAGGTACATGCTGACACACGCGACTGACTCTTGACTGACTCGGATCATGACGGACGAGTCACCGACGAGTCTTGTCAGTCTATGAGAACAAGTCAGTGTCCGGTGTCAGTCGTCAGAGTACTAGTGCCAGTGACTCTGATCAACACCACCGGAGTAGTCGATCCGTTCTGCACAGACGCATTGTAGTGTCACGTGTATGCCACCGACACTGTCAGTATCAGTGTCAGAGTGCTGACACCAGCACCGAACGTCTAGTGTAGTGTAGTGTGTGTCAGAGTCAGTGCTCAGTGTCTCAGGTATCTCTGACAGCAGCACTCTGCAGACATGCTAAGTGTAGAGTGACACACACGCTGAGCAGGGTAGCTCTCGAGCACAGTCAGCACGGACTACACTTGTGTGTTCATGTCGAACTCTGTGGACACACAGCCACACAGTATGCTGACTCCAGACAGGTCATGTGTTCTGAGCAGCATATTGATCGTGTCAGTGTGTTCGCGTATCACAGTAGGTTCATGGACTCTGAATGTCACAGCCTGATATGGAGAACGCTGACACACAGGTCAATGTGGTGTCAAGAGTCGTGGTCGACGACACAGGTTTGAGCATTCACCCTGACAAGCAGATACCCGTCCGGATCAACAGCCATACGTAGCTGAAGCTCTGACTTTCGACCTCTGACTTGCTGACGTGGCACTGTGGTGCAGCTCCGACTCTGGACAGCTACGAGTCACCTGGTACCGAAACTGTGACTCTGCGACACATCGGATGCACTGCTGCTGCACACACCGACACTTTCTTGACTTCTGACACGAGCCCGTGACATCTCGCTCTGACGACCACCGTAGCACTGTGTAGAGACTCTGACACAGAGCACTCGTCGACATATGACTTGCTGAGGATGCATCCCAGACAGGGGACTCTGACACAATGCGACTCCCGACAATTTGGGTGACTCTGAAGACGGGACAGAGCTACGGCGACTCTGACACTACACCGGACACAGCTCTGACACAATCACTGGACTCTGACACACCCGGACGACATCCTTCGGTGTGGTGTGGTGGGTGGTGGGCACCAGACACTGCATCTGACTGACTCACTCGGAGGCGCTGAGCGGTCGGTGTCAGTGGCGGCCGCGACAGGTTCGTCTCGTACACAGTGAGCCTGGAGCACTTCGAGCTCTGACACACACGCTGACATGACTGGTCTTGGACACACACCGACAAACTGTCTCTGACGCACCCTCGATCACACACTCGGACAGACACCGCCTCGACACACTCTGACACAGCACTTGACGTCTGAGCCACCCGGAAACAGCATGGTGGTGGTTTGGCGAGTCCCGTTCGGTGTGTCCGTCGCCAACACTGATCTGAGATGTCTGACTTCTGGCCTCGACGCAGTCGGTGTCTCGATGTGCGTCGGGACTAGTGACTCTGACGACGATGTGCGCATGCACCGATCGGACACTATGGACTCTGACACAAACGTCGGCAGTCGGCCTGTGCGTAATGTGTTCGGTACAGCTCGTCGGCAGTTGTCTGACACGGTGCACCGGTCAGACAGTGACTCTGTGACACACTCCTCGGGACTACTCGAGTTCTGACCTGGTCTGGACATGTGCGGGGTAGTCAGCATCGTGTGACACGCTGTGTGACTGGCTGATACGACATCTGTGACCGGAGCTCTGATAGGCACATCTGTCCGATCAGGGCGCCGGTGTCGGTCGAGCTGTCCGGTGTGCGTGACAGATCGGTGGTGTCAGCGTCGTACTTCGTGAACTGATGCGTTCGGACATCACAGCCCGACCTTGGACTCTGGACACTATCAACCGGTGTGTGTCGTAGCCTGTCAAGACAGCTTGGTGTCGTACTTCGGGACACCAACACCAAGTGGTCGGTGTGATCACGTTGCACTCTGACACACGCGCTCAGTGTCCAGGATTGTGTCGCGCGTTGGGGTTGTCAAAGAGTTATGTGCTCGCTACTGGTGTCAGGAGTCACGTGACACAGCGAGCCGATCAGTCGGTGTACGGGTAAGACTGCTGACACGATGACCGGACCACCGGCGTGACTCGGACCTAAGCCGGACACGGCTACTCTGACACATTCCAGCCTGGACAGCTGGTAGTCCGACTTGGCTGACGGACACATCCGATCATGTCCCCGCTGTGGACTCCTGACACATGCATGCAGCCGACTGCTTACACACCCCGGTCCGAACGACACGAAGTAGTCTTGGATCTGACTGACTGACTCTGACGGGACGTGTCGGTGGTGCAGCCCGCGTGAACAGGGACTCTGACATGCATCACCAGACGTCTGAGCTGCTGACTCACACCGAGGCACGGTGTACGTGTTCACGACATCACACTCGTGCTGACTCTGACACAGCACCTGACACTGTACCGTCTGACCACATCGGGCGTCGTCACTGGCTGACACCTGGACATGTGGCTTCGGAGCCATCAGCGGTTGGCACTCCGGACTGTCGTGGACCGACACACTGTTTCGACACGGACGTACGTGGTGTGGTGTTGGTGTGTGTGGTCCAGTGTGTCGGGTTCGGATCTGTAACGACCAGCTCCGTGGGGGTGAGACTGTGGTTGTGTTGGTGATCTGCCTGAACACCACAGTTGTGGGTGTGCCACGACGGTCGACAGTCGTCGTTGGTGTGTACGGGGTGTGCTTGATCTCACAGATCGGCCTGACACTGACTTGACACCACACACGGACACTGTGGTCGCACCAACAAACTGCGCACCCTGTTGTATTGGGCATCACGCGACGGGCTGGATCTACGGATTCACCGCACACGTTGCCGCTGCCTCGGAACACACATTTCCGACACTTCGACTCTGCACACACACCGACACTTGAGACTTCTGACATTGACACATCGGCGGACGGACCCAGTACTCGACAGGACACCAGTGAACACCTCTTGTACACACATTGAGCTCTGACAGACGGACCACATCGCAAACACTGGTGGAGCCTGAACTGACTCTGTACTGCTGCCTGAGCACCCGACACCTTTTGTACTTTGGTCAGACACAACCCGTTTGGGAACATGCGGTGACCTTTTCGGAGCGCAATCGCCACTGATCTTCGTCTCCGACCCATTTCTAGGCGTTCCTCCGGGTGGGAGCACTGGTGACGTCTGCACAGTTGTCGCACTGTTGACACTGACTCTGACACACAGCCTGTGATCACGTGTAGTCTGGACATAATCACCTTTGCACGGACTCTGACACTACACCGACACTGACTCTGACGCACGATCGACACATTTCACTCTGACACAGGGTGGCCCGACACACCATCGGACAGACACCGATCACACTCTGACACACCACTGACTCTGACCGAACACAAGCACTGACTCCTGACTGACTCTGACTTTGACTGGTACCCTGTGTGTCGACACTGACCTCTGTACCACACACCGATACTGACTCTGAACACACCGACAGGTGCTGGTTCGGAAACTCCTGACCACCAACGACCTTCATCGGAGGCACATACGACTTCTGAGGCAACTACTCACGAACCACTGGGACTAGACAAATTTTTGACTTACCCGCACTAGCCCGCTGACACCTGATGCACCGGCACACACAGGCGGGTGTGTCCCCCCTGCATCATCTACACCAGAGTCCCGAGACACCACACCGAACCTTTGACTTCTGACACAAACCGGACAGGGCTGACTCAAGACGGCGAGCTCGTTGGGTAACCTGACACTCCTGCAATCTGACCCCACACGCTGGCTCTTGTCCTCTTGACTCTGCAATCTTACCCCCAAACGCCCCAGATCCTCCGACACTACTGGGTCTCTCGAACACACACCTGACACCGCCTCGTTAGATCCCTCTGATTCAACAGTGTGGGTGGGTTTTTTTTTTCTCCCACGTACCCTCCCTCGACCTGACACACCCACCTGACACTCCCCTTCTCCCCTACCGTTGTAAACTTGGACTCTGAGACACCACGAACCCGGGCAAGAATCTGACACATCACCCAGACACGGCGGACCGAGTGAAGACTACTGATCAATGGCTATGGGGTTACTTCCCTATTCGATCTTCAGGGCTTCCGAGCAATTTTTTTTTTGACTCCGACTCTGACACAAGCACCGACCCTCCTACACTGACCGCCTGACACACACCTCGGCTTTGGCGGTGACCTTACCGGACACGTGACGGCGTGAACTACATCCTCGGAAGAACTGACCTGACTCGGACACACACTCGACACTTGGGACTCTGACACCAGCGGTGACACTATCGACTCTGACGAGACACTTGACATTGTACGCAGGCACTGACGTATTCTCCACTATGATGGCTGACAGCACACTCGATCATCTCGCTACTGAACAGCACCTCGGCTTCTTGGTGTGGTGGTGGTTCGGCTCTAGGGCCATCTGACCTGTCCTGGTTGATGACTCACGGCGCTTGGTGGGCTCGAGCACACTAACTGGGTACACTGATTGTCTATCCGACGTTCTGTACACACACGGGCACTGACACTGACTCTGACGCTCCTGACCTACTGCCGGGGACGCTGACTACTGACGCTGACACCACACTGAACTGACACGCACTACCCACCTTGGGGCTACTGACACTCGTGAGACTCTGACACACCTGTTACACCTGACTGCTAGAGCAACTACTGACACTTTGGTGGAGGGCCTGACACACGAGCTGACGGAGTCGGTCAGACTCTGCACACCACCCACTCGAAACTGGATTCCCGACTCTTCTGACATCATTGACACTATGGTTGCACACTTCGCACTGACTGACAACACACTGAATCTCTGACACTCATGGCTTCACGACTCTGACACACACTGACATGGAACCGCTTTTTTGTACGACTTTGTATCTTGAGCACATTCACCATTGACACTGACCACGGGTGGCGTGGAAGTCTGACTCACACTCGACAACTCAGGATCTGACGCCCACCTGGGGCGAACATCCTTGCACTCCTGCACACACATTGCTCTGGTCCACCGTGGGACGACTCGATGCTGACTACACACTCTGACACACACTCTCGACACATGTATCACTCGACCACTTGGCTTTTCAGCATGGGACGGCCAGCTCGTGGACGGCGAGCACTCGACACCAACACTCTGAACGCATGAGCAGCACGGCCCGCCAATGTCGATCGCTCGTTTCTTCATTAGCAACTTCTTGCCACACTCATCTCTCCTTTTCCTCCTCTCTTGTCGCTCTGCCTGTGTCTGTTGGCCGGGCCTCTGTGAAAACGAGCGGCTCACTCTGAAACAATACTTGCGCCTCTGTGCTCCAGTGTGTTTTAGATCCACCGGTCACACGGGTCACTCGTATACACCACGTGTCACACACACTCAGACCTATCCCAGGCGCGTGCCACTATCACTCGGACACAAAACCGGTATCGCGTGTTTTGGGCGTCTCCGGTTCTGCTCTTGCTGTTGCCCTTTTGTTTGGTGGCATCCCGGCATCACCAACTCTGCAACACTATTGGTCGCGAATTTCTTCCGATGACTTGTGATCATCTGGTCTTTCCCCGTGCCATCTCTGGTGCGGAAGGGGTAATCATTGGCTGGATCCGACACACCAGCTCTGACACACGACCGACACACACTCTGACAACACCCGCCACCACACTCTGACACCCACTCGACACCAGCTCTGACACAACACGCGAACACACCTTCCACTGACTTCGACCCCTGAGCAACGATCAGCCTCATGACACACACTCTGACACACTCAAGCGACTGCATGATCGACAACATCGGCTCGGACATATCAGGATGCGGACCACCGTCCCGAACTGAGCTCTGCATCATCAAACTGCCTGCACACACACTCTGACGGACAAGGTGGTCCCGGTCCGCAGGCTTTGAAGTTGCGCCAATGACGATTTTTGCACAATTCATCAAGATATCACACTAATGACACACAACCGTATCACTTTCAAGCTGATCCTTGATTGATTGAGCCTAAATGAAATCTATGGACATAACGCATCACTGATCATCATGATCGGGAACTGGATTTACCGACATCCACTTGCATACATTCGTTTTCCGAACACACGTGACTTCAAAGTTTGGCAATAAAAGGCGACACATCAACACTGACTCTGACTGACTGAGAACGATTTCATAGCCGAAAATGACATTCTCGAAAAAAATTTCTCCCTGAATTCGTACCAAAACACCGCAAACTTCGACTTCTGACAGCACTTTATTGTGGATACAGACTCTGACACACATGAATTAGGACAATATCGAACACTTTGGATTCCTGAGAACAGCCGATTTCGGATATTCGCTGGTTCGTTCTTGGTCACGTGACTTTAAGTTGGCAAAAAGCAAAACCGACGATTTTCAAAATCTCTATCTCCTCTACATTTCTCGCAAAGCAATCTGAAATTTGATTGCAGCATAGGACAACTATGAATCTATGCGTCTGACACACACACTGAACGACTGTTTGTCGACAGGTCGTGAAACGAGGCTTTCCATATTCTCTTCACCTCGTGTATCTCTTGTGACTCAGCAACAGCTAGACGACAACTCAATGATCTGACTACAGCACAGATAAATGCGAAATTGACGACATCCAGACAATAATCTATGACTCTCGCACAAACATTTCTCAACAAGTCTTATTTGATGTGGCATAAGGATCTAGGGAACACGCACTCGACTCGGACACACACCGACAAACTTATGATCAAGCTGTATAGCAGGTCGGGGCGGCATTCGCGACATCTTGACTCTCGGTAACACATAATGTACGTGACTAAAGTTGGCAAAAAATGCGAAAAATGACGATTTCAAATCTATTCCTCACATTCTCTAAGCAATCTCTGAATTTGTGTGGCACTAGATCTTACTGGAAATATCTAAATTTGTCGGGAACGGATTTTCGAAGTTTTGCTTTCGTTTTCGGCGTCAACGTGAACTTCAAGTTTGCAAAAACACTGCCCTACCTTCAGGAGGTATATTTCTCGTGAGATGACGTCACTCCCGCACTGACTCTGACACACACCGACACTTCGACTCTGACACACACGACACTGACTCTGACACACATCGCGGGGGTAATTTTTTTTGAATTGTATTGAGTAGTTTGAGACTCGACTCACACACAAATCCAGAAAAACTCACCGAATAAAATTAGACGATCTCGTGACACATCATAGACAACAAGCATTATAATAGAAAGGCCGTCGCCGACAATAAGTTCAATACTCTGGCAGCGATAGTTCGTTTTGTACCACTGATGACCTGACTGACATCACAATTCGCACTGACTACCAAAATTATCGGCTTGTTCTGACATACACCGACACTGGACGCGAACCCCTACCAACCTATCCACCCCACGCTTCCGGCCCCCCCTGAATCGTCCAGCAACCTTCCTTCGAGATTGCTGCCTTATATATCGCTTACCCCTACTCACACCTCCATGCGTGAAGAATCGCTCTTTACAACGAACCCTCCGGTAGCCCGCATCACCTCGCACTCCCTCCCATCGCAGACCCACCATCTCCAGGGCCCCCACAATCTTCTGGACAAGCTCATGCCCTACTACAACCATACCATCCGCCCTCTCCCTGGCCCCACCTCCACACCGGCGAGACTCGCATAACCGCCTCCAATTTCTACAAATCCAGCCGGCCACGCCTCGAATCTTCACCACTCCCAAAATCCGAAGCCACTCTTCCCTCTCTCACCACCCAACCACTCGCCCCGACACGCTCTTCGCCTCGAATCCGCTCAACCTTGGAACCTCGACTCCCTACTACTTCCTTTGCCCTTTAACGTGCAATCATCACTCCGACCAACATCGCAGTAGTCCCGACTCCCGACTCAACCCCAACATTAATCAAGTTCGTCGCCGCCAACCCCCCCACCACACCTTTCTCCCCAAACTCCTTCAACGCACGCGACCCGTCCACAACTTTTTGCCGCTATCTTACCCCCCCCCGCCACACCCCGCAGACAGACCAACACCACCACAACCAACACCCATCAACCGCACCAAGGTGATACACTCATCACCCTCCGGCCTGCCGCCCCACGCTAAAAACCCGCGATCCCGACGTATTCGGACTTCCAAAATCCCACATTCTCCCCTCTGTACATACCCCACACCCCTGTCACCAGTTTTCCCGATCGGTCCCACACTTTTTGAACGCAACTGCGCTCCTCACCTGTCATCTCCTTTAACTCTCCCCCACCCCCCCCCCCCATGCGTCAGTGTCCACAACAACTCCTCCACCCCACAATATCGTCCGCTCGTCAACACCCTTTCTTGACCCATATTTTGTAACATCCTAAGATCGCCTATACTACTCACTCTAAACGCTATACTCGTACCCTGTTGTCTGTCGCAGCCGCCGACAGGGCTCTGCGTCAGAAGGCTCGGCACGGTAAACACCTGTGGCCAAAACTCAGCTCATGCGACCCCAATGGATATCCTGTCGGCGCCCTAACGGGACACGCCTCGAGCAACAGCAAGAAGAAGCAAAGATAGAAGATGACATTGACACAAGAGTATTATGTATAAAACACGACACTGCATGATATGTAACCACTTGGAATCCAAAAAACACCGAATTGACCGACTACCAAAATAATTGAGTATCAGTGGGACAAATAGGATCTTCATTTTTTGACTTTGACACACACTGTACACCTTCAAAACAGTCATTGAGACGCTAGACACAGTCAACCGAAAATTCCAAAATGTCTTGAGTTGGGCGACTCTGATCTGACCAGCACAATATAACCGAGCAGGTTATTGGACGATGTACTGACTCGGACATGG
Organism: Eptatretus atami; assembly: GCA_035128595.1. Lineage (NCBI taxonomy): Eukaryota > Metazoa > Chordata > Myxini > Myxiniformes > Myxinidae > Eptatretus > Eptatretus atami. Next base: position 48,098,241 of record CM068958.1, on the reverse strand, counting down.
TCATCACACCGACACTGACACTGGCTCTGAAACAACATAGTCACGCGACACTGACGGACTGACTACGTGAAAACACACTGAACTGACTCGGACCTATAGACTGACTAGGACACTTGATCTCTGACACAGCAACTGACCTTGACTCTTAAACCATCTTGACACTGACATCACACTGATCAGGGCTGATACTGACTACAACTAGACACTAACCGTTTCGGATCTCTGACGACATGGACTAGACTACTGACACTAAAGGGACTCGACGTTGCACAAACCTGACACTGGTATCACTTTAAGGACTTCTTTTGACACACACTGACACTTGACTCTGAACTACACACTGTGGCAAGATCCAACCCTGCTTGGCGAGCCATGGGGCCGTGATACGACTCTGACACACAACCGAACTGACTCTGACACATGACAGCTGCCAATTCACGTGGTCGACCATGGGTCTCTGACTTCTGAGCTGACATTCACCTGACACTCGACGATCTGACAAGCACACCGACACTGACCCTCTGACACACCGACACTCCGACTCCTGACACGAAATCGGTCTGTATGCAGCCTAGTTCTCGTTACCCCCAGTTCGTACCACCGCTACTACGGGCCAGACTTGACACATATCGACACATCCATATTTCTGGCCTCGTTTCATTATACAATGGGCTGGAGATCATACACCGACATCAACGCGACACCACCAACTGGGACTCCTGACCACAGGCTGAAAAACAGACTACCGACAGCTGAACTAAGACTCTGTGAGACACATTAATCATGCACCGACAAAGACAACGAGACCGCTGAACACACACCCCCCAACTGAATCTGACTTTCTGTTACTTTAAGATCCTTCTTTAAGTCTGACACCCTCGGACACTCAAAAAGACAGCATCGACACGACACTGACACTAAAAAGACACACATTCTGAACACATGCACACTTAGACTCTGACACATCCACACAAGAACACTGACTCTGACCACACTGACACTGACACCTTCATCTTTTGCATTTTGACTCTGACACATGGCCCACGGACCGGCCTCTGAACATCACTGACTCGACATTTTGTCCACACTGACATGACTCTGACACACACATTTGTTTTACTGACACTCGACTCGGACACCCACACACACACAGCACACGAGCACCGACACACACCACACCTGTTTTGACGAGACATAATACTAGCTTGGGGAAAACTGACGTCATCGTCCCCCCGCGACGACGGTGGTACAATCGACGTCAATACAATGGCATGCCTTTCTCACTGCACTCGGGGCAATTTTCTAAAGACATCCGGACATTTCCTTCTCCCCATTGGGTGCCAACGGGCTAGGGGAAGGTGTCCGTTATGTCTCTCTATCCTTTTAAATTCGAACGGTCAGTCAAGGAAGCAACAACTGTGCAAGCCTTTAGCTTACTGACACTGACACTGACTCTGACACACACTGACACTGACACTGACTCTGACACACACTGACACTGACACCGACTCTGACACACACTGACACTGACTCTGACACACACTGACTCTGACACACACCGACACTGACTCTGACACACACACCGACACTGACTCTGACACACACACACACACGCACACGCACACGCACACACACACACCTGTTGGACGAGACAAATACTTAGCTTTGGGGAAATGACGTCATTTCCCCCCCGACTGACGTGGGTACCAATGACGTCACAACAATGGCATGCCTTTCTCACTGCACTCGGGGCATTTCCTAAGCAGGAATTTCCTTCTCCCCATGGATGCCAACCTATGGGGATTTGTCCGTGCTCTTATCCTTTTAAATTCTGAACGTCAAGCAAGGAAGCAACACGTGCAACTTTAGTTTTTGGTTTGACTTGGAGTTTGAACCGTCGACCTACCACACTCGTACTCATTCCTCATTGCAGAGCAGGAAATTTGTTCCAGACTCCAAGACTTGTACATCATTCTAGCTTTTCATTGTTCCCTAAGTCCTCAGCAATTGTACCCGACCGAAACATTTTGAGCCAATAATTTCAATTGCTATCCTAATCAGTAATCACCGTCGTGTTTTATTTAATCTCCTTTTTAATTGACTTGCTTTGCCCACCAATACATAGCCCTTTGCTCATTATGATGCCAACAAGTCGAATGAAGTGCCTTTGCACATATAGTGGTTGTAGCATCTGTTCTGAGTGAGAGGTCGATGATTTGATTCTCAGCATTTACAGGATAGATCATTGGTAAACCCCGTGGGTTGGCATCCTCAGTGAGGGGTAAATTAATCCGTGATTGCTCCAATGAGTGCGGGGAGAAAAGGCGACGTCATAATGATGGCGTCGCTGGTACCCAAAGTGCCCTTGGAAGTTGTGCCGCTCTCCCAGGCACAGCGGCTGTGTTCGTCTAAAGTCAAGTCCAGTGTTGTCTTGTCTGCATCTGTGTAGTAGTTACAATGCACCTCCCTGTAGAAAAGAAGAAGAAGAAAAAAAAAAGCCGGAAGTGTTTTTACATCACCATCAAGGATGTGACCTTGATTCCAAATGCCGAACCTGTTCAAACATGGTCGTTTCCTTCCAAAATGCTTTTACAGATGTGTTGAAAGGATAACAGCGCTAAGGGTTGTTATCGCTGCAGAGAATTGCAAGTTCTGGTTGTGGTAACACATTGATGTCTTTGTAGTTGTGGCGTCAATGTATACCTGGTGTTACTGCATTCCAGTTTAAAGACTGAGAAAATGTGACTTGGAACTTTAAAAGGTTGTGATCCTCATTTCAAACCACTGCTGATGTTGCAGTGCTTCGCTTTAGGTGAACAAGGTTAATGTATTCCATGTGTGGGTCAAACTCAGCTGGAACATTTATAATGTGTCAAAGCTTCGCTCATTGAGACCTCATGTTAGCAAATGAGCGGTTGTAATGGAATACAGCTCTTGGCGATTGTAAAATATGTGACCGCTGAGAAGCTGTTCAGTAGTGCAAAGATATGTCCTCTGAGGGCAGATTCCGCGACCCTGCGTGGCAGGCGAGACCTGGCCAAGGAAGTTGCTTTAGAAGTGGTGAGTAAATTCCAGAATCGACAAAGGTAAAATCCACGCCTTTCCTGCTCTGCCAGATGGTCCAAATCGCGAGGCACTCAAATTGCCCAAGCTTGAGAGAAGTTGCTTGAACAATGAGGTTTTCCTATCTGTCTCCCCATGGAGTTACGTGTGGAGGGTAGGTTCAGCGAACCTTGAAAACGTCTTCTTTGTGCGAACAAGGCTTAGATGGTCTCGAGATGTCGTTTGTGAAACTGTGACGGTGGCAGCACCGGGAGTGTGTGTGGGTGGCCATTGAGGGGTTGGGGCGGTTGGGGGTATTCTTGAGAATTCAGCCACCGTAAACGATCATAATACTTTTATATCCTCTTCAGTGAAGTATTTAATAGGATAATGTTACCATTGCTTTATGACTGGTGTTGGCTTCGTGGTTAGGGTGGCTGGCTTGGGATCTTAGGGTCCTGAGTTCGAGCCCCATTGGCTGCTGAATTAACACCAAGTGGGGTTGACTCAGCCTGTCATCCTTCTGAGGTCAGTGAAATGAGTACCAGTGTACTGGTAGAGGAGCACAGCATCAGTGGCACAGTTGTGCTTCCAAGAAATGATAGCTACTTGGCAGCCAAGCTGCCATCCACAAAAGCAGAACCATTGCTTTTACGAAACAAGAAGGGAAGCTAACTGTAATATAAATAAACTGATGACCTGAAGTGTGAGGGTGTTAGCTGCAATTGATTTCGCTCGATATCCGACTTTAACTCTTAACAATGTGTCAATTTTATTTTTTTGACGCACAGTGAAAGCCAAGCAAGAATATATGAAATGTGAATACCATTTATGTGGTTGTTTGAATGTCTCCCGAGGGTGGCTTTATATGGAAAAGCTTCGAGATTGAGATAACTTGCCCGTCAACCATCTTACGCAAGTGGGATGCAATTTGTTTGGCAAAAATATTACAGAGAAATATTTTTGCAAACTTGGAAAATATAATCCTTTCTAACTGAGGTCACCTGGGAGGATAGGCTAGAGGTATGCGCATTCGCCCCTGCTGTGTAGTCTGCGTCCGAATCCTGACCCAGCAATAAACTCTCATCCTGGTGTTTTGCAGGCAGGGCGAGGCTTAAATGTGTACGCCGTCCATCAGAAGGATGTCATTCAAATGGAGATCCTTCGGATTTAAAAAGTACATAACTAGTAACTAGGTATCTACGATCACAAAGCAATCACCAAGAGTAAGACTCCCCCTACTCCTGGTGATCACCCACGACTTTCCTTTGGCCCACAATCCAATGATAGCCATATATATATATATTCGACCGCCTTATGACCTTGACCTTCAACATTTAGGGTTGGAGTTTAGATTTCGAAAATGTGTCCCTATCTGCAGTCTATCCATAAAACTCATATCATGAAAATGGGAGGAAAATTATTGAAGTTGTAATCAAAAAGGTGTTTTTTGTTAATTTGGTCACAATCCAAAAAAAGTAATTCAAGGACACAAATCAAATATCAGGTGCACAACTTCAGTGCAGGTACGCCATTATGATGCAAAAACGTCTTGAAAGGTCAAGCGGTCTTTGAAATTCCGCAATGGCAAAATTGAGCTATATGCCAAACAAATTAAACACGTCTTTTATTTTATTTTATTTTATTTCTGACCGCCATTTGACCTTGACCTTTAACCTGGAGGTGTGTGATGTAAATGAAGCGTAAATGCGACTATCTGGAGAGAGCAATTCAGTTCCGATTGGACAAACCTAAGTCAAATTGTGGTGAAAAATGTTTAAATGTCTAAAATTGAGCCATGACCTTAAAATTAGGTCAAGGTCAAAAAATCATGTCAACCCTGCATATTCTCTATTGACATTATTGATGCAAAATTCCATTCCGAAAGTCCCAGCCGGCTCCTAGGTGCAGCTCGGAAATGGATTTTTTGAGACAGATCCAGACGCTGTTTATTATGCCTGGATTTTAAGAGATGTGTTCTTGAATTCACGAGTTTATGAGTGCATTACATGACGTTTTGTGATTGCATAACACATGGGAAATTTTACCGTTTCTCCAGTGTTTCTGAGAACTTCCTTTTATATCTTTGTGACAATAAAATGGAAAACATTTTGAGTGCAGATCAGTGCTATTTCAGTTAGTTTTTCATTTGGCCAAGACATTTGAATAACCCTCAACTACCCACCCCGACTACATGACAATGGTGAAGCTGGAGTGATTTTGTTTACTTTCTCTTTTTATTTTTTAATGGAAAGAAGAAAATCATCATCGTCAGAGCAGTTGCTGTTGTTTCGCATGCAGCCCATGGCTGCTGGTTGCGTCATTTTCTGAAAGCACAGCTGTGCCGCTGATGCAGTGCCCCTGTTACCAGTAAGCGGGTACTCATTTTGCCGACCTCGGAAGGATGACAGGCTGAGTCAACCCCACCTGGTGTTATTTCAACAGAATGACAGGGGCTCAAACTCAAGACCCAAAGATCTTAAGCCAGCCACCTTAACTGTTAAGCCAACACCAGGCTTATAAGGGCAGTGTGAGTAGCTTTATAAATAGTCATCTCTCGGTATGGGAAAAAATGCACCAGACTCGTGAACCGTATCCAATAAAGCGAATAGTGAATTTATTTTCAATTTTGGGTTGTGCAACTTTTCAGGATTTTAAGGAGCATATTCACCTTGTGTTGAAATTTTATTCATTTGGTGGAACTTGTATCAGAGCCAAGAGGTACAGTTCCTTCAGAAAGTATTCACACCCATTGAGTTTTTCCCATTTTGTTGTGTAACAGCCTGAATTGAAAATGGATTTGTTTGAGATTTTTTTGTCACCGATCTACACAAAATACCCCATAACGACAGTGAAAACGTGTTTTTAAATTTTTTTTTTACAAATATATTCAAAATGAAATGCAGAAATATCTAATTACCTCCGTCACCGAAGGTGAAGGAAGTTATGTTTTCTCTGGTCACCCCTTTCTGTCTGTTTGTTTGTTTGTCTGGTTGTTTGTTACCCTCGCTGTAGGAGAGGGTATTGCATTTGAGCCGTTTGTTACTTGGCGAAATCTTCGATTTTGTCAAGTATGTTGGTCTGTTCCGTTTGTTGGTTTGTTTGTTTGTTTGTTGTCCGGTCGTCTACAGCCCAAACGGCTGGACCAGTCGTTCTTAAATTTTTACACCTGATAGGCAATCCACCTGAGACGGTCCGCGTCCAAACCCGTCTTAATCGGACTAAACGTCGCGACGTGACGTCACACAACCTGAAAACACATTTTTGGACATAACTCAGTGACCGGAAGTCGTAGCGACTTCCGTTGACGCCAAATTAAACTTCATTCAAATATCTAAATGATTACTAAATGCATCTTATTACAAATTACGCATAGTTTTCGCAAGCGTATGATGTCAAAGTTTTGCTATTGACGTATTTTTAAAAAATATTTACGCTCGTGTGCAGCCGAAACTACTGAAGCAATCGTTCTCAAATTTTAACACGTGATAGCCAATCTTGCTGAATAGTCTGGGATCAAATCACGTCATAATCGCACTTAACGTCACGACGTTACGTCAAAAAGGTGAAAACAAGCTTTTGAACATAACTCAGTAACCGGAAGTCATAGCGACTTCCTGTTGACGCCAAAACAAACTTCAATGGAATATCTAAATGTTTTAAAATGCATGTTGCTACAAATTATGCACAGTTTTCCAAGCGTGATGACGTCAAAGTTTTTAGCTATTGGGTGATTTAAAAAAATTTATTGTTCTACAGGTCACAATTCTTAACCGATTTGGATGAAATTTTAACAGCTGATAGAAATCCACAGTGCAAAAAGATATGTGACTTTTGGTGATGTTCAAGATCAGGATCTGGATTCTGCATCACTTTATATTATCGCCATTATAAACCAATGGGTAATTTTGTGAATTACACATGGCTATTTCTAAAAGTTTTGCACAATATTATTGAAACTTATACTGTCTATTTATACATGTAATATTAACATGTGTACAAAGTTTGATCGAAATTGACCCAAGGTTAAGGTCAGGGTCACCCAAAACATGAAAAACACACATATAAAATACATATTTTTGTTTTACAACATATTTCAAACCTGATAACGGGATCGTAAAGCTGGTTGAAAAGCAATGTTCCTAGGTATTTTCAAATATTTTCTACGATCAGAATGAAGGCAACAACACCGATGATAAGTTGTTGAATGTCACATGGTGGCTTTAAATGAGTTGTGAAAATTTTCAATCTGCTGCCTTACCATGACAACGCGCCTATAATAATTGTTATTTGTGACGTCGCGTCATTTTATTAATGTACGAACAAATAAACCCACACATTCCATGACATTACAGCTTGGACCACCACACGGAAAGGTCAACTAATTCGCCAAGTGTCGTGCTCAGCACGATTTTTCATTATCTTGCCAAAACGAAGTTTTTGCAAGATATGTTATCAGCTTGTATTTTATTATTATTATTATTTTTTTTTTTTTTCTGTAATCACGTATAAAAAATTCTGCAGACTACAGTTATCATTGGAAATTTTTGTAACTTCGCATATCAGAGGCCTATGGAGGTCCCTTTCAGCGCATAAAATTTGAAGGTCAAAGGTCAAGGTCACTTTGTCGCAAATCAGGGGAGTCGACGAAACCCTTATTTTTTGAGTAATTTTGATCGGATCGTCTTCAACTTCATGGGAATATAGTTCATGGTCTGGCGCTCAGCTGATTAATTTTGGTGGCGATTGGCCTTGACCTTCATGTGTTTTTTTTGTTTGTTTGTTTTTTTTTTTTTGTCTGTAATCACGTATAAATCACTCTGCAGAGCACAGTTTTCATTGGAAATTTTTGTAACTTCGCATATCAGAGGCCTATAGAGGTCCCTTTCAGCGCACAAAATTTGAAGGTCAAGGTCAAAGGTCAAGGTCACTTTGTGCAAATCAGGGAGTCGACGAAACCCTTATTTTTGGTAATTTTGATCGGATCGTCTTCAAACTTCATGGGAATATAGTTCATGGTCAGGCGCTCAGCTGATTAATTTTGGTGCGATTGGCCTTGACCTTCATGGTTAGCGCTGAGGTCAAACATATTTGACCCCAAGGTCAAATTTTCAAGTTTTAGGAACCATATCGTGTAGTACCTCTAATTGAACACCTCGATGAGTGCTTTCTAGATATGTCAAGCTGAGACATTATGACGTCATTTGGTGACGTTATGAGGCAAACGCATATTTTTCATGGTTACTCTGTAGAACGATTCTCATCGGAATCTCTCGAGGCAGATATTCCTCAAGGAGTCGCTCCTGGTGATAGCAGCTCTGTTCACCTCAGTGTGACCTTAAAGAAGTCTCACGTGGTCACCTTTTTGCAAGATACGGGTCAACCTGCGGGTGACATTGGTTTATTTGTTTGTCTGTGTTTGTCCACACAGAACTTCGTGTTTTTTTCTCTGCAACTGCTTGTCGGATTGAAAGGAAATTTTCACCATTGGTGCGACTACTCATGTACAATGTTTTAATGATAATTATGATGTCATAGGTCATGTGGTGTGGCAGCCATATTGGAAAAA
>CM068958.1:48066775-48081218 GCA_035128595.1 Eptatretus atami | reverse complement strand
TTTGCATGACAGAGGATTCCCAGTCGGCGACTGGCTTTGGAGGCCAGGTTGGAAATGTGGCTTTCCCATGGATGAAAGATCGTGGTAGATGGTGAGACCCAGTAGCTTGAATGAAAGGACTTATTCCAGAGGATTGTTGAGAAAGTAGTTTGAGGGGTTTTCCAAATGGTTTTTTCGGAGAGAAGTAGAGAGAGTGTGGGATTTGTCAGGATTGAAAGACATGTTCCACGTGTTGGACCAGTTTGTGATGTTACCCAAATCTGCAGAAAGTGAAGAAGCTGCTGCTTTCCGGTCTGAGGGATGACAAATGGTACGGCAGAGGGTGGAGTCATCAGCAAAGGGATAAAGAGGGTTTTCCAGAGAGTCGGAGAGGTCGTTGATGAAAACCAGAAAAAACAGGGTGCAGAATGCTGCCTTGAGGAACTTCAGCCTGGACAGGAATAGGGGATGAGAGAGAACTCAATTTAGGGCCACATGTTGACTGCGACAGGAGAGGAAGTCTGCGAGCCATGAGTGGAGATGGCCTTGGATACCATAGAAGAGAGTTTGGTGAGCAGGGCAGGTGCCAGACTGTGTCAAAAGCACGGATATGTCGAGGGATATGGCTCTGATTTCAATGTCTGGCATTGAGCTGGCATCCATTGTTGGGAGGGTGAAGCAGCATATCTGGGTGGAGTGACCTGGTCTGAACCTAAATTGATGATCGGAAATCAAGCCATTGGAGAAGAGGAAGGATTTAATGTCGGAAGCGATGATGGATTCCATGACCTTGCTATGATTGGGAGAAGGTTGATTGGTCTGTAGTTGCAGGGATCTGTTTTTGCACCTTTGTGTGCAGGGCGGTAATGTTTGCTGATTTCCAAGCAGATGGCAGACGACCTTGAGCAAATGATAGGGTGAATAGAACAGAGAGAGTGTGAGCAAGAGCAGAAGGGCAGGTTTTTAGGACACGTGGGCTGATGCCGTCTGGACCGGTTGCAGAATCTGAGTCGAGGTTTGACAGCAAGCTCTCCACTTTTGTCAGAATAAAAGGCACAGAGTCCAGGACAGTTGGGTGTGATGGGTAAGGTGGGTACAGAAAGGATGGGTTCGGACACTAGAGATTTAGATGCAAACACCGAGTTAGGTATTCAGCCTTTTCACGTGCGGTATCACAGTGCGGCCATTTGAGGTAATGGAGGGGATGGAGGGGGAACATACACCAAAACACATTTATTAGACGCCACCAGGATTTGGAGGAGGGAGAGAGGTTTGAGTTCAGACTTGAGATTAGAAAGATGTTGTTTTCTGGCTCTCCTGAGGGGAGAACACACTTGTTCTGAGGCTTTTGGAAGGAACTGAGATTACCTCAGTTGGGTTGCTTTCCATGAGGCAAAGGCAAGTTGTTTCAGCACAACTGCCTCGAACACAAGTTCAGTGAACCATGGTGGGGAGGAAAGGTAGGACAGACTGAAGACGAGAGGGGATAAATTGTGCAGAGAGAGCAAGTTTCTTGAAAGAATTCCAGGAGAAGTTGATGTTGGAGAAAGTAGCAATGGAGACCAGTCTGAGAAGTTTGATGGCTGCTGGAGACCTTGCAGTCAGCCTGAGTGAATTGCCAGACTTGACGGCGCTGAGGTGGTCGCTAATACATCCAGAGATGTCCACTTTGACAACACTTGGTCAGAAAAACCGATTGTTAATGGATTATGACAAATATTGGTGAATGAGTTGGGTAGGTGACAAAACAAGCTGATAATTTTTGGTCAAGGTCGCCAGTAATCAGTATCTGGACTCAGACGGGGAATAACAAACATAGAGACATGTTGCAGCCTGGCAGAGGTATGTGCAATGGAGACCTCTCCTCTCCCCTTTCCATGGAGGCTGGGGCCCCAAAGTCATGTCTTGGGTCAACTTTTGTTCATCATCGACTTAAACGACATCTCCAATGCGATGGAAAAACTTTGCTTCCTTTTTCCAGACTCCACATTGTGTCGTACAGTTCCCCCATCTCACTGATAGGCATGTGGCTGCTGCGTAACTCTCTGCTAATCTGCTGGAAGTTATTAGATTCTGGTCTGATAATTGGAGCATGTCATTTAATCCTGGAAAATGTCAGTCACAATCTGTCATTCCAGAAGGATTGTCAAACTCACTTATCTAATTCCATGGTCAACCACTGGATGAGGTTCAATCTCTTGAATTTCTAGGCCTCACCATCAGCCATAACCTATCCTGGGCCGATCATATAGCAAAGCGAGCCGCAGACTGGGCATCAAATGTCGTTCAAAGTGTTGTTTTTGTTGTATATTTTTGAAATGTCAGAACTACTCGGTCGGCAAGGCATTTGTCTGTCGCTGAATGGTATACTTTTGCATTTTTAATCATTGTCTGACAAGGTTTGTGGAGGAGCTGCAGCACAAATCAATCGCGATGTGCCGCACAACACACACACACCACCAAACACACACCACACACAACACCACACACCAACACACACACCGACAACCAGACTTGACTTCAGGCAATTACCAGCCCTGTGCTTGGGGAAAGTGTTATAACCTACCAGGGAACTCTGGGTACTGGTGTACCACCTTTGTGATGTTGCTTTTCTCTCTGCATTCAACATCACATTTAAGGATAATTTCCTTCTCCCAATATTTCCAACCGATCCTCAATGCTGAGTGCCAAGCAACCAAGACGTGTGTACCATTTTTCATATCTTTTGTATGGCTCGGCTAAGGCAGAATCAAACTGCCACTTCCCAGCTGTTGAGCACTCACTGTAACTGTGATGGCACCAGTCTTGTTTGAATCTCTCTCTCTCTCTCTCTCTTCTCTCTCTCTTCTCCTCTACTTCTCTCTCTCTCTCTCACTCTTCTGACTCTCTCTTCACTCTGACTCTCTTCTCTCATCTGGCTTCTCTCTCTCCCGCTCTCTCTCTGCCCTCTCTCTCTCTCTCCTTCTCTCTCTTCTCTCTCTTGCCTCTCTCTCTCTCTCCCTCTCTCTCTCTCTCTCTGCTCCTCTCTCTGCCTCTCTCTCTCCTCTCTCTCTCTGCCTCTCTCTCTCTGCCTCTCTCTCTTCTGCCTCTCTCTCTGCTCTGCCTCTCCCTCTCTCTTCGCCTCTCTCTCTCTCTTCTCTCTCTCCTCTCTCTCTCTCTCTCTCACTCTGACTCTCTCTCTCTCTCTCCTTGCTTCTCTCTTCTGCCTCTCTCTCTCTGCCTCCTCTCTCTGCTCTCTCTCTCTCTCTCGCCTCTTCTCTGCCTCTCTCTCTCCTGCCTTCTCTCTCTCTCCTCTCTCTCTCTTGCTCTCCTCTCTCTGCTTCTCTTCTCTCTGCCTCTCTCTCTCTGCCTCTCTCTCTGCCTCTCTCTCTCTTGCCTCTCTCTCTCTCTCTCTCTCTCTCTCTCTCTCCTCTCTCTCTGCCTCTCTCTCCTCTCTCTCTTGCCTCTCTCTCTCTCTGCTCTCTCTCTCCTGCCTCTCTCTCTCTGCCTCTCTCTCTCTCTGCCTCTCTCTCTGCCTCTCTCTCTGCCTCTCTCTCTCTCTGCCTCTCTCTCTTGCCTCTCTCTCTTCTTGCCTCTCTCTCTCTCTCTTGCCTCTCTCTCTCTGTCTCTCTCTCTGCCTCCTTCTCCCTCTCTCTCTCTCTCTCTCTCTTCTCTCTCTCTCTCTCTGCCTCTCTCTCTCTGCCTCTCTCTCTCTTCTGCCTCTCTCTCTCTCTGCCTCTCTCTCTCTCTGCCTCTCCCTCTCTCTCTGCCTCTCTCTCTCTGCCTCTCCCTCTCTCTCTCTCTCTTCTCTTTTGCCTCTCCCTCCTCTCCTCTCTCTCTGCCTCTCCCTCTCTCTCTGCTCTCTCTCTCTCTGCCTCTCTCTTCTCTCTGCCTCTCCCTCTCTCTCTGCTCTCCCTTCTCTCTCTGCCTCTCTCCCTCTCTCTCTCTCTCCCTCTCTCTCTGCCTCTCTCTCTCTCTCTCTCTCTCTTGCCTCTCTCTCTCTCTCTCTGCCTCTCTCTCTCTCTGCCTCTCTCTCTCTGCTCTCTCTCTCTCTTCTCTGCCTCTCTCTGCCTCTCTCTCTGCCTCTCTCTCTCTGCCTCTCTCTCTCTCTGTCTCTCCCTTCTCTCTCGCCTCTCTCTCTTCTGCCTCTCTCTCTCTGCCTCTCTTCTCTGCCTCTCTCTCTCTCTCTCTCTTCTTTGCCTCTCTCTCTCTCTCTCTCTCTGCTCTCTCTCTGCCTCTCTCTCTCTGCCTCTCTCTCTCTTGCCTCTCTCTCTCTCTGCTCTCTCTCTCTGCCTCTCTTCTTCTCTCTCTCTTCTCTCTGCCCTCTCTCTCTGCCTCCTCTCTCTGCCTCTCTCTCTCCTCTCTCTCTCTGCCTCTCTCTTCTCTGCCCCTCTCTCTCTGCCTCTCCCTCTCTCTCTGCCTCTCTCTCTCTCGCCTCTCCCTTCTCTCTGCCTCTCTCTCTCTGCCTCTCTTCTCTCTGCCTCTCTCTCTCTGCTCTCTTCTCTCTCTCTCTCTCTTGCCTTCTCTCTGCCCTCTCCTCTCTCTGCCTCTCTCCTCTGCCTCTCTCTCTCTGCCTCTCTCTCTTGCCTTCTCCCTCTCTCTCTGCTCTCTCTCTCTGCTCTCCTCTCTCTCTCTCCTCTCTGCCTCTCTCTCTTCTGCCTCTCTCTCTCTCTGCCTCTCTCTCTCTGCCTCTCCCTCTCTTCTGCCCTCTCTCTCTGCCTCTCCCTCTCTCTCTGCCTCTCTCTCTCTGCCCTCTTCTCTCCTGCCTCTCTCTCTCTGCCTCTTCTCTCTCTTCTCTCTCCTCTGCTCTCTCTCTCTGCCTCTCTCTCTCTGCCTCCTCTCTGCTCTCTCTCTCTCTCTGCCTCTCTCTCTGCCTCTCTCTCTCTCCTCTCTCTCTCTCTCTCTGCCTCTCTCTCTGCCTCTCTCTTCTCTGCCTCTCTCTTGCCTCTCTCTCTCTCTCTGCCTCTCTCTCTCTGCCTCTCTCTCTCTGCTCTCTCCCTCTCTCTCTGCCTCTCCCTCTCTCTCTGCCTCTCCTCTCTCTCTGCTCCTCTCTCTGCTCTCTCTCTCTCTCTCTGCCCTCTCTCTCTCTCTCTCTCTCTCTGCTCTCTCTCTCTCTCTCTCTCTCTGCCTCTCTCTCTCTCTTGCTCCTCGCTGCCTCTCTCTCTGCCTCTCTCTCTCTCTCTGCCTCTCTCTCTCTCTTTTTCCTGGATGCTCTACCACATGAGCTGGCACCCCAGCATTAAGCTCTCGTCATTATTAGAATCTCCCATGGTGAGCCCAAAGCACAAGGTTTGTTGCTTTTTTGGAGAAGGTAATATTTTACTTTTAAGATTGTAATGGCACTGGTCTATATTTTGCAATGTACCAAACATTACAGGCATTGCCTCTGTCTTATTTATTTACTTATTTTTAAGCCACCTCTCCAGAGCAGCTCCTTCTGCTCTCAGCCCTCCGACAGTCACTAGCAACCCCAGTGTGTGTATGAGTTATTCCAGTAACTCCATTCTGATTGAACTTCCAAAATCCAGGCTTGATCTGCCCAACCCAACTCTTGTTACCTGCTTCTTTCACCTGTGGAACTGCCTTCCAGAGGCTGTCTGATCCAACTCTTCCCTCCAGGGCTTCAGGCTGTCACATTTCATTTCAATAAAGTTGTCTAATGTAACCATAACATTCCTAGATTTTCCTTGAATATATATATATATATATATATATATATATATATACACCTTGAATATGGATTATGTCCAAGGAGATGCAATTGTAAAGATGCTGTTTATTTGTCAGCGAGTGAGTGAGTTAGTCACTGATTCTCAGATCATCTGTAATCTATATACCCTGGTAATGCTATGTATTGTTCAATGAGCTTTATCTTGGTTGTGCAGGTAACACAACCATATCTCATACTATGTTTGTTCTCCGGTCTTATCAATTGGTCCTTGGAACATCGTGGGGTTTTTTGTTTTTAGTTTAATGTTGAACGCCCAAGAAATCCTTTTCACTAATCATTTTGTCTTGATAAAATATTACAAACCCACCTATCTGGTGTTACCAAAATACAATGTACAATCAATTTATTATTTTTTAATGGCCAGTGTTTTTAAGCAGTTCAAGTTTCCTTGTACAAAACAGGTTTCATTCTATTAGATTATCGTCCCATTTATTATATCCTCACCTTTGTTTCCTGAGGCTATTTGTTCTGTTGTCACTGTGGCCATCGTTACCCAAACATCTCTTGCTCTTCCATGAGTCTCGCTGTTGTATAAATAAAGAAAAATGTCTGATGAGTGCTGACATGGCTGTGGGTTTTTTCTTTTTTTTTTAAGGAGCAGTTTTCATTGAAAGAGGTTCTGTTTTCACCCCCTTTTCTGTCTTTGTCTGTCTGTTTGTCTCTTTGTGTACAGGATATCTCAAAAAGTTGTGGACGGATCCTGATGAAATTTTGTGGACAGGTTCGGTGTGTAACGAGGACGAACTGATTAGATTTTAGTGAAGATCCGGATCCGGATCCAGCTGCTAGAATTTTTTTTAATGATTCTTCACCATTGAGAGAAAGTGGCCAAAATCGATATACAGCACGATATCTCAAAAAGTTGTGGACGGATCCAAATGAAATTGTGGACAGGTTCGGTGTGTGACAAGGACGAACTCATTAGATTTTGGTGAAGATCCGGATCCGGATCCGACTTCGAGAATTTTTTAAAGTGATTCTTCACCATTGAGAGATAGGGCCAAAAATGATATATAGTACGATATCTCCAAAGATGTGGTCAGATTTGGACGAAACTTGGTGGACAGGTTGGGTGTGTCGCAAGCACGAATTGATTTGATTTTGGTGAAAATCCAAACCTGGATGCGAGAATTATTTAATTTTTAAAGTAATTCTTCACCATTGAGAGATAGGGCCAAAAACGATATAGTACTGTCCAGCATGATATTTCAAAAATGTTTTGTACCCGATATGTTCTCATGGATCAGGCATTGTGTGGCATTGAGTATGCGCTCCACGAGTCCCTTCTAGTTTGTTGGGTCGCCAAAATAGGTGACCCTTATTGTCAGTAATTCTGTCTTTGTTTGGATGTTTGTTCTTGTCATCAGCACAATTCGTAGTAAACGTGGGGGGATTTTGACCAAACTCGGGTGGTAGGTACATCTTATGACCGTGCTTTGGAAATTGTGATGGTTGCTAGGGACGCTTTGGTTCTCTAGCAACAACCGAAAAACCTTCAAAATCGGTACCGTTCACGCGAAATCATTCTGAAAGCCATTATCCCACGTAGGGTTATGAAATTTGGCACGAATGATCTACAGGTGATTCTCTATCAAATATATTCCGGTTTTTGTGATATATGGAATACTTTACCCACAGCGCCCCCACAATTAGGGTATGCGCGAAAATTGAAGGCCCCCATGCGACAGGTGAGTGCATCGAACGAATGAAACTTTGCAGGTTCATGGTACTCAATGAGTACTACAACTTTGCCTCAGGACATATTGACCGATTTCGCTTAGGTCAGGGGTCAAAGGTCAATTGTGCAAAAATCGATAATTGCGAGAGCTGGAGTGCCTTCCGCCAAATGCTACTCCCCTAGGGTTATGGTCGGATGGTCATGAAAATTCACACTAATCGTCTGGAATACATTGTGCACAAACAATCGAGCTGGATTTTCATTTAGATTTTGTTCACCCACAGCACCCCTCGAACTTTGGGATTTCGATTTCAAACCGCATTTTCGGTACTTTAAATTCAAATGGATACCGAGTAGTTATCAGTGATGGAACTGGATGAGATTTGATATGCATAATGTTAAGGTGATTCCCTATCCGCTATATGACATCCATTTTGCTCTATATCTTATAGTTTCCATGCTCGGCGACCCATCGCCGCCTACCGGCTTGTCTGTTTGTCTGTTTGTGCACAGGATATCTCAAAAAGTTGTGGACGGATCCAAATGAAATTTTGTAGACAGGTTGGGTGAGTGACGAGGACAAACTGTTTAGATTTTGGTGAAGATCCGAATCCGGATCCGACGACGAGAATTTTTTTACGTGAGTCTTCACCATTGAGAGACGGGGCTAAAAACGATATGTAGCATGATATCTCAAACACTTGTTGACGGATTCGGATGAAACTTGGTGGACATATTGGGTGTGTGACAAGGACGAATTGATTCGCCAGATCTGGATACGAAAATTATTTAGTTTTTAAAGTGATTCTTCACCATTGAGAGAGAGATGGGGCCAAAACAATATGTAGCATGAAATTTCAAAAATGTATTGGGCCTGGTATGTTCTCCTGGATCATGCATTATGTTGCAGACGTATGCGCTCTACCGAGTGCCCTTCTAGTTTTGCAGCTGTTATCGACTCCCCACTGAAGGTACTTTATACAAAGTATTGAAACGGGATTGGTCTCCCTAAATGGCTAAGGGGTTAGCCAGATTCCGTCGGAGGTAACCTGACAAGCTTTGAGCGAGAGGGGATGGTACACACTGCGCTAGCCGAGAGTGAGGCTGATTCGATTTATTTAATTTAGCTTGCATGCCAATATTTTGGCGTACTTTTATTTCTAAACGATAATTTAGTGACTGGATGTGCAACTGCATATCAACAATCATAGTGACAAAGGTAGAAATACTGAGAATTTCATTTTAACAGAGGCTGGTGACTTAATAAGCAATAATTCAAAAAGAGAGACTGAGGAACTGATAGACCACTTTTTCTAAACAAACACTGCTTATACCTAACCTCTGTCTGGAGCTCAGACTCGTACAGGACACGAGACAAAGCGGGCAGAATGAAAAAATATCTTTGGGAGCTGGGGTGGCTCACCGTTAGGGCGAGCTGCTCAGGATTTGAGGCAGCTCATGCAGGGATTGGTAGAACAATCCAAAACTGCCTTGACCTCAGGCTTCTGGCCCCGACTCGAGAACTGAACCTAGACTCTGCCTGCTCCAGATTCCGAATGCTCCAAATCCTCTGAATCCCTCTATATTACAGCCTCCACTGGTGAACTGGCTGCCATTGACTCTCGCTGACTGGTGAACTTTCTCGACTGTGTCTTTATAAACGCTTTGGGCCGTGACATTGGCACCGTTACCTGATTGGCTGCACCTCCAGTCTCGTGGCCTCTCTGTGATGTCATGGTCCTAAGCTCCACCTTCTTCAGTACCTTACCTCGGAGCACAAGGTAGAGAATTATAGAGGGTGGGGGGTGGTGAAAGAAAAGAAGCACACAATGGGGAAAAGAAGACTGAGATCTGGTGAGAAGATGGGGGTCTATCTGTACACTTGATCCTGACAGCAAAGGGTGATTATCGGATGACTTATTCTGACATTAATTGTAAAAGCTGTTATCTTGACTTGATGGTGTAATGTTTAGAGCATCCACACCGAGTCTGGGATGTCGGCAGTTCAAACCCTGGCCGAGTCCAAGCAGAGAATTTAAAAATGGTACGTGCAGAGTGCCCCGGGAAGTGACGGCACTTCCCCCAAGCTTAATGGCTGTGTTTGAATCATCTTACAGTTCTGTGTTATGTCTCGTATGTTCGTCTGTATGTACTTGTGTGTGAGATGTGTGGCAGCTGAACTGCCAGTCTGGAGAGTTCACCTGGAGAGTTCACCAGTGGAGGCTGTAATATCGAGGGATTCAGAGGATTTGGACCATTCGGAATCTGGAGCAGGCAGAGTCTTGGATCATGTTAACAAAAATATAAACTTATTAATTTCTTCTCCAACCTGAGTCCTTTTTTTTTTACCCCCAGGAAAAGTTTTATGGACGTGAGGTTGTGCTGGCTGATCGTGAGGCAGTAGAGCATGGAGCCGAAGAGATGCTGAGGGAGGCTGTGGACCGAGATGTGGTTCTCCTTGTAGTTGGAGACCCCTTTGGGTCAGTCTTCATGAAGTTTTTAGATTTAAACGTTTTTTTGTTTGTTTTTTTCCCCCTTTTTAAAACATAATTTATGCTTTTTAAACAGCACTTTATAATACACTCAGTGCACAAAACATTAGAACCACCTTCCTAATATTGAGTTGCACCCCCTTTTTCCCTCAGAACAGCCTCAATTAATCGCGGCATGGACCTACAAGGTGTCGAAAGTGTTCCACAGGAATGTTGGCCCATGTTGACTCCAAGGTTTCCCACAGTTGTGTCAAGTGGGCTGGTAGTGGTTCTCGACTCCGAATAGCTCGTTCCATCTCATCTGACAGATGCTCAATTGGATTGAGATCTGGTGACTGGGCAGGCCACTGCAGTAAGCCGAATTCACTGTCATGTTCATGGAACCATTCCTGGATAATCCTAGCCTTGTGGCATGGGGCATTATCCTGCTGATGAAATTCATTTGCATATGGATACACTGCTGCCATGAAGGAATGCACCTGATTGGCAATGATGTTCAGATATCCTGTGGCATTCAAACGTTGCTCCACTTTTATCAAGAAGCCCAATGTGTGCCATGAAAACCCACCCCACAGCACCACCACCAGCCTGCAATGTTGACACATGGCATGATGGATGCATGTACTCATGTGGTTTCTCCATACCCTTGTCCTCCCATCAGCGTGAAACAGCAGGAACCGGAATTCAACAGACCAGGCAATGTTGTTCCAATCCTCCAGTGTCCATTGTTTTAGTTCCTGAACCCACTGAAAACCGCAGGTTCTTGCTTTTTGCTGAAAGAAGTGGAACTCTGTACCGTCGTCAGCTGCCATATCCCATTCGTGTCAAGGTACGACATTTTGTGCATTCTTTTTATGGGTCTTTCAGCACGAATGTTGGACTGGACTGTCAGTTCACTAACTGTAGCCCGTCTGTTGTTCGGTACAATTCCTGTCTGCCTCCTTTGGCCTCTTTCATCAATGAACCGTTTTCGACCACTGGCCTGCCGTTGGCTGGATGCCATTTGGGTGGTGGACCATTCTTGATACACATGGGGAAATGGTGAGTATGAAAACCCAGCAGCATTGCAGTTCTGTACACTCTCAAACCGGTGTGCCGGGCACCTACTACCATACCCCGTTCAAAGGCACTTAAATATTTTGTCTCCCATTCACCCTCTGAATGGCACACTTACTCAATCCATGTCTCGTTCGTCTCAAGGCCGAAAATCCTTCTTTAACCTGTCTCCTCCCCTTCATCTACACTGCTTGAAGTGGATTTAACAGGTGAAATCAATAAGGGATCATAGCTTTCACCTGGGTTCACCTTATCCGTCTATTTCATGGAAAGAGCAGGTGTTCCTCATGTTTTGTACACTGAGTGTATAATATAGTAAATGGCAAATTAATTGTGCCACCACACATGTGTGACATACAAAATTGTTTCCTGTACCCCTTGAACCCAAATAACATTCCCAGATAAACTAGAAGGGCACACGGTTGAGCGCATACCTCCGCCAGGCTGATTAGTTTACGTTTTGTATCCCACTGATAGGCCGGATCTGGATTTGGACCTGAACTAAAATATAATCTGCTTGTTCTTGTCACCTAACCAACTCATCCACCAAGTTTCGTCCGAATCCGTCCATAACTTTTTGAGATATCCTGCAATATGTCGTTTTAGCCCTATCGCTCATTGGTGAAAAAGAAAAAAATCACTTAAACTCTCGAATCCAGTTCGGATTCGGATCTTCACCAAAATCTAATCATTTTGTCAGTGTGTCATACCCAAGCTCTCCATCAAATTTCGTCCAAATCCATCTACAACTTTTTGAGATATTTTGTTCACAAACAGACAGACAGGGGTGAAAACATAACCTCCATCCAACTGTGGAGGCAGAGGTAATAATAATGATGGAAAAATATTAACTCTTGAATAAACTAATAGGTTATAAAACATGTTACCCCATGCCGTCTTGTGAAAGAAGGCCATTGGCGGAGCCTACGAGCGGAACATTTGATTTGGTCGTGATGACACAAAATGCCGTATTATATTTTGTCCTTGTACTGATTTTTGAAAGTGCTAAAAAGGCGATTTGTGTTCTGCAATGTTGAATTATATAATTCAATTTAAATAAAATAAAGATTTTAAAGGTCGGAGAAAAAAATTCCAAAACTTCCAAAAAAAAAAATTTAAGACGTTACATTAATTTTTCGTGCCTGTTGTTTGTGTCCTTTATGACGTCCTTAGAAGCAGTAAGTTTCATTTTTGGAATGATTTTCAATTTTGTTTGACTGCCGGACAGGCAGAAGAATATATAAATTATCTCACTCCTCTCTGCACATGTGCGATTGGGATGAATTTAGAGCCAAAGTACTGTTAAACTGCAGGTTTGTTTTCCGATTCGTGTTCAAAATAAAACATTCAATTGAAAATAAGTTGTTCCTCGATCATAAACTGACGTTTGTAGACACCAGGACAGACTTGATCTTAATCTAGCTTTTCGCTTAGTGTGTGTGGGGTAATAATTTAACAACAGACACAAAAAAATGATATAAAAACATAGACTGGATATCTGCTTTCCTCCATAAAATTAAGTTTCTGGTGACGAAGTCACTTACAATCTTAGAATATGCTTTTGTTGCTCAGCTGAGACTTTTTTCATCTTCCTTTTACAAGGGCAACAACTCACAGTGACTTGATTCTTCGTGCTCGAGCCCTTGGCATTTCTTGCCAGGTTGTCCACAATGCTTCTATCCTCACTGCTGTGGGATGCTGCGGCCTACAGGTGTGTTGTCGGTTTGATCACTTTGGGGGAATGTGAAATACATTTGATCTGCAGTGTCCTTGCTGTGCAAGTAAAGTCCTGGGTTTCATTCTGTGACTCAGATGGTTATTTTGCTGAACAGATAATGGTTGCCTTCCATTTTGCATGTTGGTGAGTCATTCTGTCATTGATTTCTTGACTACAATTGACCCACATCGAGGTGAAGGCCATGAACTTCCAGCAGGTTGAGGCTCATCCTTCTCGACGTGTCCTGTGTTTGTCAGTGTTATCTGAATTATTGACTGCCGACCACCTTTGACAGACGATTAAAATATATTTTCCTCGTCGATGGTTTCCTTCCTCGGCATGCATGGGGAATTTTCTGATACAGCCTGTTCCAACTCCTCCACAGGAAGTCGTGTCCCCTGGTGTGTCGGATAAGCTCTCTTGCTTCTCTTCACCTAAATTGATGTTGAATAAAATTCATTGAACAATATTTTGTCTCGTTTTTTTTCTGACTTTATTCTCTCTCTAAAAAAATAATTCTCCTTTATCATTGACAGGAGAACTGTAGCTTAGGAACATAAATATCACGTGAGTGGCCCAGTGCTTTTTAACATTAATCTATTGATGTGTACAGATTGGGAACAGGATGGCTAACTTTTGCTACAAAAACACCAGGATGCTGGAAATTAGTTTCTTTGGGTTGACATATATATGTGTATATACATACTGACTATGGCCCAAATTAGTCAACACCAGCATACAAGATCCATTGCTTCGTTGTTGGGAATACAAATCTTTGTGTAATTGCGGAAAAACTGTTGTTTTTGCTTGTGTGCTCCTTCCGTGCACTTTGATATATTTTTTATATTGTTTCGAGAAGTATTACTATATATAATTGTGTGCTCCTTCCGTGTCCGTCACACTTGATGCTAAATGCTTCCTGCTGTCATATAATAATAAAAATGGTGCCATTGGAACCACTGCATTAAGCTCAAAGTCCTGTTAAAAGCCATTTTTATGATTAAATGACATGACTTCTTGCAACGTTGAAATGTTTGTTCCAAGTAAGTCGATTATTACATTTCCAACGGTACCATTTTTATTATTCTACAACAGCAGCAACCTTTTCGAATAAAGCGTGATGGACTAACGCTGCTCCTTTTGGTAATAGAAGATGCTCCTCATGTTTATGTGAGGGAAGTTTGCCAATACAAAAGACAGAGCACTTCTGGCTCGCAAAAATGCACGTAAAGCTTTGACAGCAACAATCATCACCACAATTCTTGGTCGTATATATGTATATGTATATATATATATATTTGTTGCGGGCCGGGGTCGGTGGCGAGAACGACCACGAGGTGGGGGAGGTTCGTCATCTCCCACCAGACTCCCCGGAATTGTAGGCTGTCGCTCCGGATAATTCCTGACGTGGCGGGTGCTGAACCGACCGTGGTCGCCAATATTTCAACCATGTAGCGTAGGGTCTTTTTGTCTAGAACCAATTTACCTAATTAACTACGCGATTTCGACTCCCGGGGAAACCACGCCCTCGGCAAGTCTTGCTCGAACCGGGTCACTCTACCGACTGCGATAGAGTTCCAACTTCCGACTACCAACTCCGGTTCGGGTGCAGCCGAGCGGAAACTGCCAAAGCCGTGCGGCTGAGATGAACGGATTATCGGGGATAAATACCCCGGCCTAAGCTCAGATCCGGAACCATGCTGGACCAATGCAAGAAGGGACGGAAACGAACTGGGGACATTTCTGTGATGATTTATTTGCAGTAAATGAAGACACAAAGCAAGACTTAACCCGAATATGCAAGCAAGGAA
>CM068958.1:48036670-48062360 GCA_035128595.1 Eptatretus atami | reverse complement strand
TATATATGATATTATAATAATATATATATATTGATTATATATATATTATATATTTATAAAGAGAGAGAAATCCGAGTCAAGCAGAGAATTTAAAAATGGTACGTGCAGGTGCCCCGGGAAGTGACGGCACTTCCCCAAGCTTAATGGCTGTGTTTGAATCATCTTACAGTTCTGTGTTATGTCTCGTATGTTCGTCTGTATGTACTTGTGTGTGAGATGTGTGGCAGCTGAACTGCCAGTCTGGAGAGTTCACCTGGAGAGTTCACCAGTGGAGGCTGTAATCGAGGGATTCAGAGGATTTGACCATTCGAAATCTGGAGCAGGCAGAGTCTTGGATCATGTTAACAAAAATATAAACTTATTAATTTCTTCTCCAACCTGAGTCCTTTTTTTTTTACCCCAGGAAAAGTTTTATGGACGTGAGGTTGTGCTGGCTGATCGTGAGGCAGTAGAGCATGGAGCCGAAGAGATGCTGAGGGAGGCTGTGGACCGAGATGTGGTTCTCCTTGTAGTTGGAGACCCCTTTGGGTCAGTCTTCATGAAGTTTTTAGATTTAAACGTTTTTTTGTTTGTTTTTTTCCCCCTTTTTTAAAAACATAATTTATGCTTTTTAAACAGCACTTTATAATACACTCAGTGCACAAAACATTAGAACCACCTTCCTAATTTGAGTTGCACCCCTTTTTCCTCAGAAACAGCCTCAATTAATCGCGGCATGGACCTACAAGGTGTCGAAAGTGTTCCACAGGAATGTTGGCCATGTTGACTCCAAGGTTTCCCACAGTTGTGTCAAGTGGGGCTGGTAGTGGTTCTCTGACTCCGAATAGCTCGTTCATCTCATCTGACAGATGCTCAATTGGATTGAGATCTGGTGACTGGGCAGGCCACTGCAATAAGCCGAATTCACTGTCATGTTCATGGAACCATTCCTGGATAATCCTAGCCTTGTGGCATGGGGCATTATCTGCTGATGAAATTCATTTGCATATGGATACACTGCTGCCATGAAGGAATGCACCTGATTGGCAATGATGTTCAGATATCCTGTGGCATTCAAACGTTGCTCCACTTTTATCAGAAGCCCAATGTGTGCCATGAAAACCCACCCCACAGCACCACCACCAGCCTGCAATGTTGACACATGGCATGATGGATGCATGTACTCATGTGGTTTCTCCATACCCTTGTCCTCCCATCAGCGTGAAACAGCAGGAACCGGAAATTCAACAACAGGCAATGTTGTTCAATCCTCCAGTGTCCATTGTTTTAGTTCCTGAAACCCACTGAAAACCGCAGTTCTTGCTTTTTTGCTGAAGAGAAGTGGAACTCTGTACCGTCGTCAGCTGCCATATCCCATTCGTGTCAAGGTACGACATTTTGTGCATTCTTTTTATGGGTCTTTCAGCACGAATGTTGGACTGGACTGTCAGTTCACTAACTGTAGCCCGTCTGTTGTTCGGTACAATTCCTGTCTGCTCCTTTGGCCTCTTTCATCAATGAACCGTTTTTCGACCACTGGCCTGCCGTTGGCTGGATGCCATTTGGTGGTGGACCATTCTTGATACACATGGGGAAATGGTGAGTATGAAAACCCAGCAGCATTGCAGTTCTGTACACTCTCAACCGGTGTGCCGGGCACCTACTACCATACCCCGTTCAAAGGCACTTAAATATTTGTCTCCCATTCACCCTCTGAATGGCACACTTACTCAATCCATGTCTCGTTCGTCTCAAGGCCGAAAATCCTTCTTTACCTGTCTTCCCCTTCATCTACACTGCTTGAAGTGGATTTAACAGGTGAAATAATAAGGGATCATAGCTTTCACCTGGGTTCACCTTATCCGTCTATTTCATGGAAAGAGCAGGTGTTCCTCATGTTTTGTACACTGAGTGTATAATATAGTAAATGGCAAATTAATTGTGCCACCACACATGTGTGACATACAAAATTGTTTCCTGTACCCCTTGAACCCAATAACATTCCAGATAAACTAGAAGGCACACGGTTGAGCGCATACCTCCGCCAGGCTGATTAGTTTACGTTTTGTATCCCACTGATAGGCCGGATCTGGATTTGGACCTGAACTAAAATATAATCTGCTTGTTCTTGTCACCTAACCAACTCATCCACCAAGTTTCGTCCGAATCCGTCCATAACTTTTTGAGATATCCTGCAATATGTCGTTTTAGCCCTATCGCTCATTGGTGAAAAAGAAAAAAATCACTTAAACTCTCGAATCCAGTTCGGATTCGGATCTTCACCAAATCTAATCATTTTGTCAGTGTGTCATACCAAGCTCTCCATCAAATTTTCGTCCAAATCCATCTACAACTTTTTGAGATATTTTGTTCACAAACAGACAGACAGGGGTGAAACATAACCTCCATCCAACTGTGGAGGCAGAGGTAATAATAATGATGGAAAAATATTAACTCTTGAATAAACTATAGGTTATAAAACATGTTACCCATGCCGTCTTGTGAAAGAAGGCCATTGGCGGAGCCTACGAGCGGAACATTTGATTTGGTCGTGATGACACAAAATGCCGTATTATATTTTGTCTTGTACTGATTTTTGAAAGTGCTAAAAAGGCGATTTGTGTTTCTGCAATGTTGAATTATATAATTCAATTTAATAAAATAAAGATTTTAAAGGTCGGAGAAAAAAAATTCCAAAACTTTCCAAAAAAAATTTAAGACGTTACATTAATTTTTTCGTGCCTGTTTTGTTTGTGTCCTTTATGACGTCCTTAGAAGCAGTAAGTTTCATTTTTGGAATGATTTTCAATTTTGTTTGACTGCCGGACAGGCAGAAGAATATATAATTATCTCACTCCTCTCTGCACATGTGCGATTGGAATGAATTTAGAGCCAAAGTACTGTTAAAACTGCAGGTTTGTTTTCCGATTCGTGTTCAAAATAAACATTCAATTGAAAATAAGTTGTTCCTCGATCATAAACCTGACGTTTGTAGACACCAGGACAGACTTGATCTTAATCTAGCTTTTTCGCTTAGTGTGTGTGGGGTAATATTTAACAACAGACACAAAAAATATGATATAAAAACATAGACTGGATATCTGCTTTTCCTCCATAAATTAAGTTTCTGGTGACGAAGTCACTTACAATCTTAGAATATGCTTTGTTGCTCAGCTGAGACTTTTTCATCTTCCTTTTAAAGCAAGAACAACTCACAGTGACTTGATTCTTCGTGCTCGAGCCCTTGGCATTTCTTGCCAGGTTGTCCACAATGCTTCTATCCTCACTGCTGTGGGATGCTGCGGCCTACAGGTGTGTTGTTCGGTTTGATCACTTTGGGGGAATGTGAAATACATTTGATCTGCAGTGTCCTTGCTTGTGCAAGTAAAGTCCTGGGTTTCATTCTGTGACTCAGATGGTTATTTTGCTGAACAGATAATGGTTGCCTTCCATTTTGCATGTTGGTGAGTCATTCTGTCATTGATTTCTTGACTACAAATTGACCCACATCGAGGTGAAGGCCATGAATTCCAGCAGGTTGAGGCTCATCCTTCTCGACGTGTCCTGTGTTTTGTCAGTGTTATCTGAATTATTGACTGCCGACCCCTTTGACAGACGATTAAAATATATTTTCCTCGTCGATGGTCCTTCCTCGGCATGCATGGGGAATTTTCTGATACAGCCTGTTCAAACTCCTCCACAGGAAGTCGTGTCCCTGGTGTGTCGGATAAGCTCTCTTGCTTCTCTCCACCTAAATTGATGTTGAATAAAATTCGTTGAACAATATTTTGTCTCGTTTTTTTTCTGACTTTATTCTTCCCTAAAAAAAATAATTCTCCTTTATCATTGACAGGAGAACTGTAGCTTAGGAACATAAATATCACGTGAGTGGCCCAGTGCTTTTTAATTAATCTATTGATGTGTACAGATTGGAACAGGATGGCTAAACTTTTGCTCAAAAACACCAGGATGCTGGAAATTAGTTTCTTTGGGTTGACATATATATGTGTATATACATACTGACTATGGCCCAAATTAGTCAACACCAGCATACAAGATCCATTGCTTCGTTGTTGGGAATACAAATCTTTGTGTAATTGCGGAAAAACTGTTGTTTTTGCTTGTGTGCTCCTTCCGTGCACTTGATATATTTTTTATAATTGTTTCGAGAAGTATTACTATATATAATTGTGTGCTCCTTCCGTGTCCGTCACACTTGATGCTAAATGTTCCTGCTGTCATATAATAATAAAAATGGTGCCATTGGAAACTGCATTAAGCTCAAAGTCCCTGTTAAAAGCCATTTTTATGATTAAATGACATGACTTCTTGCAACGTTGAAATGTTTGTTCCAGTAAGTCGATTATTACATTTCCAACGGTACCATTTTATTATTCTACAACAGCAGCAACCTTTTCGAATAAAGCGTGATGGACTAACGCTGCTCCTTTTGGTAATAGAAGATGCTCCTCATGTTTATGTGAGGGAAGTTTGCCAATACAAAAGACAGAGCACTTCTGGCTCGCAAAAATGCACGTAAAGCTTTGACAGCAACAATCATCACCACAATTCTTGGTCGTATATATGTATATGTATATATATATATATATATATATATATTGTTGCGGGCGGGGGTCGGTGGCGAGAACGACCACGAGGGTGGGGGAGGTTCGTCATCTCCCACCAGACTCCCCGGATTGTAGGCTGTCGCTCCCGGATAATTCCTGACGTGGCGGGTCGCTGAACCGACCGTGGTCGCCAAATTTTTCAACCATGTAGCGTAGGGTCTTTTTGTCTAGAACCAATTTACTAATTAACTACGCGATTTCGACTCCCGGGGAAACCACGCCCTCGGCAAGTCTTGCTCGAACCGGGTCACTCTACCGACTGCGATAGAGTTCCAACTTCCGACTACCAACTCCGGTTCGGGTGCAGCCGAGCGGAAACTGCCAAAGCCGTGCCGGCTGAGATGAAGGATTATCGGGGATAAAACCCCGCCAAACTCAGATCCGAACCATGCTGGACCAATGCAAGAAGGGACGGAAACGAACTGGGGACATTTCTGTGATGATTTATTTGCAGTAAATGAAGACACAAAGCAAGACTTAACCCGAATATGCAAGCAAGGAATATTTACAATGATCCAAAAACACTTATTCAGTTCTACTTACAAGACAGGCCACACACAGGCGCACACACAAATGAAAATAAACCCAGAGTTCTTTATTGGACCCTCACAGCCGAGGAGAGAGACGAGCTGGAGGTCAGAGTCCAGCTGGGTACTTGACCGTCGGAGGAAGGGGGTGCTCGGAGGAAGGTCGGATGCTGCACCTGACAAAGGTCGTTGGTTTGGTCCCCAGTCGCACATGTGGACTCGTGGTTCGTGGCGGAGCTCGGGTGCTGAATAGCGGGTCCATGGAGGGGGGTCAGGGTCGCTCTTTCCTTTCCTTGTAGAGGGTCAGCAGAGACACGTTCGCTGCCTTCACGACCTTCTGCTCAACCCTCCGCTTCAAAAGAACTGCACGCTCACAACCCCGTCGAAAACCTCCGAACAACCTTCATAACAACCCCTTCGTAACAACCCAAAAACACCACCTCTGCCTCAGAGAGTGCTCGGGAATTTATGACCTCCTCAACGGGGCGGGGCTCCTCGAACAGACATCACTCCCCGCTCTGATGGGCAGGCTCCCATGGACTCGCCCTTCCTGGGCGGGTTTCGGTCCTGCCGGGAAACCCACCCACTCTTCCACGCGGGTTCGTACTTGTCGAGCAACAGTATCAATGTTGCAAAGGTCGTCGTGAAAGAGTTTCAACGTTTGTGGGAGCCGAGAAACCGGAACCGCGAGATCTTGCCTTGGCACGTCAGGGTGCGAGAAGGCAGCTGGTTGGTGGTGGATCATGATGGGCTTGAGGGTCATGCAGATGGGATGGTTGTTAGATGGCTTGTTGGATGTAACAACCTAACTAAAAGAAATCGCAATGCATGCCTTTGATTCTCCCACTAGACAAAAGGAAGGGGATCTGACTACACACATGACATAACTGACTTTTGGGACATCTGTATCTTGAATGCAAATGGTTCCCAGATCCATAACAATATATATATATATATATATTTATATATATTTATTTATTTATATATATATATTTTTTTAATATATTGTTACGGTTGTGGAAATTCACAGATCACCATTCAGGTTCCCCGAAGATCAGTTATGTCGATAAGTGTGTGTCCAGATTAGAATCCCCACCAATGTCTAAAGGGCATTATTCATGTACCGGGCTGTGCATCGTTGAGTTAGCCGTTATTCTGTTCTGTCTTTTATTTCAACCAAAACAGCATCTCAACAACCATGCCACCACCACCACCACAACAGCATCTCAACAACTCCCGCCCGGACCAAAACAAGAGCCAAGCCGAGCTCTGTTGGAATTTTCCCTCAGAACGACGAAAAGAAAGAATGTCCGTGATCGGACCAAAAGAGCCGCCGAGCTTTCCTGGAATGTTCCCTCGCGCGCCGAGAAGGGAGGGGCGAACGCTCCGTGGCGATAAAAGGGGCGCGTTGGACGCCGAGAGGCAGTCGAGTTGAGGAGAGGAGTCGCAGGCAGTTGAGCTGAGGAGAGGAGTCGCCAGCAGTTGAGGAGGGAGTTGGCAGCTGGCGGTTGGCGAGTGGGTGAGAGAGTCCCTCTTCTTGGACGTTGAAGGCTCCGTTGAGGCGTTGTCGGGGCGCCGTTGGAGTCGAGAGTGGAGTCGGGAGCTGGTGGAGTCCAGTCGAGTGCGGGCGGACACACCGAGGGTCGCCGAACCAGGGCCCAGTGAGTCACCACGAGGGTGGCAGGTAACCTGCACGGTCTCGCGGAGCTCCTTCGGTCTCCACAGCTCGCGGAATATTAAAGGCCTACGGGCCCTGTTCTCCCTCTCTTTTTCTTTCCTGGGTTTTTTGCATGGAAGTCTGTGGCGCCTTGTCCGCGAAGTAGAATTGTGGTTAATGGCATGTACATTAATAAATAGACAACGGCTGTAGGGTCTTTTTGCTCGTGTCTTTGTCCCCCCCCCCCCCCTCCATTGCTTCATTGACTGCATATGTGCATTTATAAATAAATGTCATTGTTTGAATATTCACCTGCTCGTTGCGTCCCTTCCTCCATTGAAGAGGCTGTCACACCTTGACGTTTTAGCCAGCGGATGGCAAGGTCTCAAAATGTATGTAAAACGCTGGCGTACGCTGAACTATTGATGTTTTTAAAAAAAGTTTTGGGCGTATAAAAACGTGTTGACATATGCATAACGTATTAGTAACGTACACAGAACGTTTTAATCACATATAGATAACTTATACCAACGAATGCTGAGCGTGTTGTCGGCGTTCACAAACCTATGCCAACGATAGTCTAACTTATGCATAGCGCGCGCAGCGTATCGCCGATGATCACGTGGCGTAGGCTATTAATAGGCTGCGGCTCGACGATTCAAATCATAACCGCACTAGACATCAAAGTGTGAAGCCGCTGTCACACCTTGACGTTTTAGCCAGCGTATGCCGATGTATGAAAATTTGCCGAACCAAGCTGGCACACGTCGATACGTTATGGTAAGTTTTGTATACGTTAAAAGCACGCTGGCATACGTCGTAGTACGCTGGCATACGTCATTGTACGCGAGTACGTCGAGAAATTTTCAGCATGTTGAAAATTTCTCGACGTACTCAACGTATGACACACATTCCGCGTACGCTGGCATAAGTTGTAGGCACTCTACGCGATCGTTGACACACGTCGACATACGTTACTTGTATGTTACTCATAAGTCGAAACACGTAAGGTAATGGTTAGCGTCAGTGTTCAGACTCCTAGTTTTTTTGTTGTTTTTTAAATTTTTTTTTTCTCGGTATGACGGTCATGTTGACACTTCGATTTCTAGTGCGGTTATGATTTAAATCGTTGAGCGGCAGCCTATTAATTATATTATATTATAACCGCACTAGAAATCGAAGTGTCAACATCACCATCAATACAAAGAAAAAAAAAAAGAAAAAAAAAACCAGGGAGTCTGGAACACTGACGCTAACCATTACCTTGACGTGTTTCGACTTAGAGTACCTTACATAGTAACGTGTGTCGACGTGTGTCAACGATCGCGTAACGTGCCTACAACTTATGCCAGCGTTATGCGGAACGTTATGCGGAACGCTGGCATACGTCGGGAAATTTCAAGCATGGAAAATTTGTCTAACAGCTTGGCGAACTACGGACGGAGTATGCCAGCGTACTACGAGTTATGCCAGCGTACTAAGACGATCCAGGTCTGCTTAACGTTATACAAACTTACCCATAAATATTCGACGTGTGCCAGCGTTTAGCCCAATTTTGCATACGTCAGGCATACGTTGCTAAATCGTCAAGGTGTGACAGGGCCTTGAACGGCCATAATTGCGTTCGGAATATTAGCTGGTTTTTAACACCGATAAAGTAATCGGATCCGACAGGGCTTGGCGATATAAACGCTCGGCAAATCGCAAACGGAACGAGCTGCTTGAAAAGCGGCTCGTTTTCGTGCAGGCTCCGTTGAGGTGTAAATCCCCGGCATTTCTGTCTGCGCGAATAATAAGGTACATCGACAATTCGGCCATCAACCCTGTAGCGCGTGGACAGAAAAGTTGGCTGATCTATGGTGTGGTTAACAACACCCGTAGCTGGATTTCGGCGTTGATCCGGAAGCTACGACTGGATTGCCACGGTCGGTGGGCGCGTGCGGCCGCAAATTAGCTAAAAGCGGTCGCCCGCATGCCGGCGCAGCGAGATCCACAACAATATATATATATATATATATATATATATATATATATATATATCAATCATTTTCATTAAAAGCATTGAATGTTATTTGTTTTTGTGAGATCTTGTTTCATCACTTTCCACCGATGGCACTCAGCTGTGGTGCAGACTGGGAAAGGGGGTGGGGAGGGACCCCTTTCGCAATGTCTCCGAATCTCACAGGCCTTACCAGGTTGCACAGAGAAAACGAACCAAACTCACAAGCACCTGGAAGCCAACCGACGTACATTGGCCTACTGGTGTGAAAGGCACTGCGGGATGTTTAATGTGCATCGGCAAATGCTTACGAGTGGGACACCCAGCCTAATGTCCCATCCGGTGGATGGCATACTCATTAATGTATCAATTGGATACATCAATTCAGTCTGTTGGGATGCTGGGGGGGGAGAGTCTAATTTCGTAAATTTACCAAAAATTGGAGTGGAAAAAAAATAGCGGGGAAAAAAATAAATAAAATAAAATAAAAAAAGTGGGCTTACACATTTATTAACTATTATTATTCTTTTCATTTGTTTCCCCCAGTGAGCTTTCTGCTCTCTCATCGCTGCTTGTTCTGTCTCCTTTTTCCATCCATGGAATCCAAATCTGCAAGTCCAGACTCATTGTGTCATGACTGTGATTAATTTGATGCTGCACCTGTGACCTCTTGGACCATAATTAACTTTGCCTGTGTCTAGTTATATCGTTATGGATTATCATCACCATCCCACTTCCATTTTGTGCTATCCCCTGGCCCTCTTTACAATTCCTTTGATGTTTCCCCAAATTGGATTCCTTTCAACATATACATTATCTGTTTTACTTTGTATAATTCATTTGAAGTTTTTAAAATGTGTTTGGCTACATGAAAGTGTTCCCAGAGTGAATATATAACTTTGTTAATGGAAGTGACGTACATACTTTAAGAAGGTAAACATATTAAATTACATTGTTTTGAGAAGAGTCAAAATGCATTCTGGCCACACACAGCCCACATCCAGAGCAAAGTATGTAACTCTTTTCCCATGAACTTTCTTCTAACGCTCACAGATCATTACCTGTCCAATTTAATTTACAGCTACTATGGGATGTCATCTTTGTCGCTGCTTCACCAAGTTAAGGGGTTTAATTCATATTTATTGCTACGGTTTTGGGAAAGGACCCCGGGGTGTCACACACAACACATAAGGGGTTCCTTATTTAGATATCGCATGAGTAATTGTGCTTAGTCAGGTACCTTCCCCTCATATCAGGGATGGGGGAAAATGTGTTGAGTGTTGGCAGGTTCCATCCCCATTGTGATTCCCCACTTTCTGGAGATTCCTCCATCCCATCCATCCATTTGAATCCTTTATCTCATCCTTCTTCCCCTCACACCTTCCCACAGTGCAAACCACACACATTACATTACACCGACACCAGAATCATGCTTGCGCTGCCATTACGCCGATTGCAAGTCATGTTACAAGGTAATTCCTGCACTTGGTGCGTAAACTATAATATGCCACGGCGTAACCTACAATGTGAAGGCTGTTTTCTTGGGGTGAGGCATGGTTGCTGGACCGACCCTCCAAGGTATGGTTATACGCACCAAAAGGAACACGATATACAAACGTCAAAGAGTGTGTATTCACCCCTGCTCCCCAAAGCCCCACTTCACCCGGGGTCAAATAGTGCTTCCATGACCCTTGCTCCCCTTGGAGCCATGCCCTGGCCAGTGCTGATAAAAACCAGAGCGCACCAGAGCTGAGCACTGACTCGAATGCCAAGGACCTGGATGTGGAATGGAACTGCCTGCCTACTTGTTCAAACGGAATGTTAACCAAGACTGCCTGTCTGCCGTTCGAGCTGAAAGACGGGGCGAGACAAGTCGCTCTCAGATAAGGCGACATGAGGCTCTAGACAGGCAGTGGCTCCATACTGATTGATACAGTCTGCCCTTCTGTCTCTAAACCCTCTAATTAATCTACGTGTGATGCACAAGGAGTGTGTAAGAGAGCTACCAACAATTAACCTCTGTCCTGGCTGGGTGAGGTACTGATACACAACTCACAGCTTTTCTTATGGATCTCACATTGCATACGCTCACTGCACCTCTCCCGATACAGCACCGACACGCATCACATTCCTTTCCTCCCGTTCCTTCCATTCCTTACCCTCCACTTTGGACCAATGCAAGCCTGCCTGCTTGCGTAGGGTGAGTGAGGGGCTGACCCAATGCCCCAAACATTTCTGTCTGTCTCTCTCTCTCTCTTTCTGTCTCATCTGCTGTGGACGCTAAAGAGTGACCCCACAGACATGCACCTCTTCCCGTTTTCTCTTCTCTGCACCTCATCTGCATTCCATTGCCCCTCATTGCTCCTCCTCAAATCACACACCTTAGACACCCCCAGTTTTCTTCCCTCCTTCCCCATCCTAAGCGATTGGGAAGCGTGGACGCGTCGGCCGTGCCAGGTACAATGGAGGTCACCAACACCTCATAGTTTTTTCTCTCTCGCTCTCTCTCTCTCTCTCTCTTGCTCTCTAACTTTCCTCGGAGTATTTTTTTTGATGGCGCCTGTCTTGTATAGTGTAAATTTAAGATTGTAGAAGTTCTTTATATTGGTGAAGTCTTCACTGTGTCCTTCATTGTGTCTTGTAAATATTTGTATTCCCTTTTACTTAATCTGTATAACAAATTGGTTGTGTTAAAAATGTACCAAGCTCGTCCTGTCTTTTCCTCCATTGGTCCAGCAAAGTCCGTACGTTAGTGTTAACCGGGAAGTTCTACCCCACGTGGTTTGCTCTTGTTAACCAGTGCACACTCTGCAGTAATCCAGGTGTGCGGTGAGAGCACAAGACACCCTTGGTGCAGCCATTCACAGATAAGGTATCACGCGAAGTAGTGTAACCCTGCCAGGATTGGCAGTACCAATCAGCATTTGTGGTTGCTTAGCAACCCGCTGGCACGTGGAGTTATCTGTGCCTGGCAACCTTTGGACCAGGCATTTTGGAGGGACCCGAGTGCTTCCTCCCATGGTGAGTCTCGAACCCCTGATCCGCAACAGTTTGTAATAAATAGACGGGAAGTTGTGCCTCATTAATTCATAACACCAGAATATCCAACAGCCCACCTACATGTGCCTTTGGGGGTAAAGGGGAATTCATTAAGTTGTCAGTGTGTGCGTGTCTGTGTTTGCTTGCTTATGTGCGTGTATGCGTGTACTGCCACCGCTCGCTTGTATTAACAGGAAATTGTAGCGACTCAACACCTGTCCTCCATGGATATTTCTCGTATTTCCTACATTTTCGTAAGTCCGATTTGCATGCGGGAACACACAAATTGTGGTTAACCATTTTAAAATTGCATAATGTGTCGACAGATCCTTGTCTTCCCGCCATGCCTTTGTACTTTTCTCTATTTTATGTGCTTTCCGTTTACTCTCATTCTTGTATTTTATGGCCATGTGCTTTTGGGGTAATGGTGCCGATGGGGGCTGGACCCTTTGGCAATGTGTCATCACAACGGCTTGCGCTTCGGTCTCTGAGCGGTTAAATGGTAAGAGCGTGACCGATCGAGTAGCTGCAGTGACGAGCAGTGTGGCCAGATCCTTGCAGGACGAAACGAGTCCCTTCCTTCTGCTGCTGGCCAGCTCATTTCATGCTCACCCATGGTTTCCAGCCTGCAGACATCATGTCAGTCCCCAGCACCTCATATTGAGGGAAGACCTACCATTTTCTGCCCTCCCCAAATCTTCTTCATCCCCCCACCCCCTTTCTTGACTTGTATGTCTTCTGTGAGAATCTGTGTATTTAAGGATTAGCTAGGCATGAGACCATATTTGTTCAACATAGGCTGGTACCGTTGGGTTCATCTCCCTTTATTAACCTGCGAACGTGAGGCGAAAAGTGGGCTTAGCAATTGGTTAATGTCTGTCTGTCCATCTGTCTTTAATCGGTTTATGATCGAAGAACGGCATATTTAAATTGAATGTTATATTTTGAACATGAATAGAAAGACAAGTGTTTTGTTTTGCCGTACATTGGCTCTGAATTCGACCCGATCACACATGCGCAGAGAGGAGTGAGATAATGTTTTTTACTCTGTCTGCCTGCCTGGCAGTCAAACAAAATAATTTCAAACAGGAAACTTACTGGTTTCAAGGAGACCACAATGCACACATACGACAGGCACGAATAAGTCCTCCTCCTCTTTTGTATGCCGCACAAGGCTGCGGGTAGCATCATTGGCTGAGGGTGCGGCTGTGCCACTGATGCAATGCCCCGATTACCAGTACACTAGTACTCATTTCGCCGACCTCGGAAGGATGACAAACCGAGTCAACCCCACCTGTTGTTAACTCGGCGGCCGACGGGGCTCAAACTCAGGACCCTTGGAGCCCAAGCCAGCCACCCTAACTGCTAAGCTAATGGCAGGCTTCAGTTTATCATTATTATTATTATTGGTAAGTTTCATGGTCTTAATAACTCAAGAAAATCAACTTCATACAGGAAAATGAGTTTAACTGTTTGGGTGGCTAGATAAAACCGTAGGGTCTTGAGTTTGAGCTCCTGTCATTCCGTTACATAACTTCAGGTGAGTTGACTCAGTCTGTCATCCTTCCGAGATCAGCAAAATCCTTCCAAGATCCGAGATCACCAGCTTAATGGAAACAGGGGACACTGCATCAGCACCACAGCCGTGCTCCCATCAATGATGTAACCAGCAGCTACAGTCTGCATATAAAATAATAAAAACTAAAAAAAAACAAACTTTAATAACTAACCAAGAAACAGTGTAATTCTGGCACCAGTCCATGAGTCCATGCATTGAGACAACTGTGTTTCTCGATGCCTGATTTGATTATGCTATATTAAATAATATGCCTATTCTGTTTGTTTGTTTCTCTGTCTATCCGATGATTTTCTCATAAACTACTCGACCAGGGACCACAAAACCCATATCGTTATAAAGATCTTTGTCAGAGGAGTTGCGGTTGTGTCCATTTTCCATTACGAATGACCTAATATGTTTGTTTGTTTTTTATCATTTAGCTTGCTTAACTGAAACTGAACATTGCGTCATCTACGTTTCATTTCACTGAAGAATCGTGAGATTGAGGCATTTGGAGGGGAAGGGGAGGGGGGGTGGGTTAGGACTTTAAGAAGGGGGAGTGGGACAGTTGTGGTGGGGAGGGAGGCAGAGATGGGAGAAGGCATCTCAGGCGTGGGGGAGGGGGCATTGAGGACTTGGGGGTTGGGGGGGGGAGTGGAGAATTGGTTGGGGGGGGGATAGGAGTTGTAGAACTGTGTGTGCCTGCTGGCACATTAATGGTACGTTTTTGTTTTTTCACCCTGGGTTTATCATCATATTGTCAATTAAATTAATTTTATATTTCTTTCAGACAGCTGAGGTTTTTATCCCCCGCCGCGTGGCAGAAGGGGGATATTGTTTATTTATCTATTACCCTCACCGAAGGAGAGGGTATTGCGTTTGGGTCTGTTTGTTTGTGACTTGGCAAAAAATAATTTTTTGGTTTTTTTGACAAGTATGTTGATCACCGCCGTTTGTTTGTGTGTTTGTTTGTCTGTCCGCTCGCCTCCAGGCCAAACCGCTCGACCGATCGTTCTGAAATTTTCAGAGGTTAATGTCACCGACCCTGCGACGGTCCCGCATTGAAGTTTCCTAAAATTTGGTTGACCAAAAAGGTCTACATAGGCCAATAGGCCAATTTGAGCTAAATTGTCGAAAATCCTCAAATTTCATTGGATTGACTTGAAATTTGAAGACCATTTGCATTTGTTGGAAAAACAGAAGAACTTTGAACCTCTGTATCTCTGAAACCACACCAAGGAAAAAATTGAAACTTGATGCATAGCAAGTACTCCTCATGGGGAAAAATTGTGATTTTTTTTTTGATGTCGTCATAGGTGCCTTCATTACGACGTCATAATTGCGTCTGCAGAACGCCACATCGGATCGTATTAAAATTTTGAGGTCATCTAGGGATAAAACGGTCCACAGAAAAAAAAATGACGTCATCGGTCACGTGATTCGGCAGCATATTGTTTTCAAAAAAAAACACCTTCAAAAATCTTCTTCTCTAAAGTGGCTGAACAGATTGAGGAAAAACTTTACACGTATGACTGCCTATCCATGAGGAACAAAAGTTTCTCACATATGACATCATAGGTCACATGGTTTGGCAGCCATATTGGATTTACCCTCAAACCTATAAAAATCTTCTCCAGAACGGCTGGACACATCGAGGGGAAACTTCACACAAATGTTCCCCAAGTCATGGGTGTACAAGTTTGTTGAGTAATAATGTTTTCTCTGGAACAGCTTAATCAATCAAAGTGAAACTTTACATTTATGATCTGCAGTAGTAGTGATGGGGAATACATGTTTTAAATTTCAACTTGATCGGACACATGGTCTGGCAGCCAGAATTGTTTAATTTTTTGATGTGGGTTTTTTTGATTTTTTTGAATGAGGCTCACTTGGCTGTGCCTGGATGGGTTTGAAGGTGGAGGAGTAGCAGCTGAAATGTGAATCCTATCCAGGTTTCTCCTGATGACTTCATCTTTGCTTTTTGCTTGTTCGGGTTCCTTCTGATTACTCCAATGCATGACTGCACCTATTTGGTCTTCCCTTTGTTTGAATTGAATTTATTTTAATCCCATTCTAAATTCAATTGAACAATGAATAATAATAAATAAACAGGGTCAGGTGCCCGATCAAAGCGTGACGTCTTGGTACCCGGTCATCACTGCCAGCAGTTATAAAGTGGCAGTTCTAATGATATCTCTTATTATTACATAATCCACCAGTACACAACCACTACACACAATACACCACATAAAAGCAGTTCTGGTGAGGGTCTGCAAGCTCTGATTTCTCTCTTTCTTGTTTGTACTGTTATTGTTTAATCATAGTG
Source organism: Eptatretus atami (assembly GCA_035128595.1). Classification (NCBI taxonomy): domain Eukaryota; kingdom Metazoa; phylum Chordata; class Myxini; order Myxiniformes; family Myxinidae; genus Eptatretus; species Eptatretus atami. Next base: position 48,046,647 of record CM068958.1, on the reverse strand, counting down.
ATTGGGTTGGCCTTTTTATCTATCAATTACATTCAGAAATCTATTATGGTTTTCTTTCAGAAATCTATGATCTTCAGAATTCTATAATTTTTCAGATTTCAGAAATCGATATTTTCTATAAGTCAGAAATTCAAACCACAGCATTCCTATCTGAACCAATGGCTTATGATGCTCGGAACTAAGCCTAAATCTTAAACAAGATGTCAGGGCCTTCTACCTGAACATATTTCGAGTACTCGATGCAGTCAGTCTGACATTATGCCCTGCTTGCCATATTTTCTGCCTGTGGTATACAAGGCTACCTTCATACCTGGTAGGGTTTCTGAATTACTCCACTTGTTTGTTTAATGCCTCGCCATCAATGGAAACCTCTGCTCTTAGATCCTGGTGGAGGCTAGATTGCTGTTTTGATCTCTGTCTTGCTCCACTCATCTATATAAAGGACTTCTCTAACACTCTGGAAAACCTTGACACCCTTCAATCCTGGCAATTGTCAGCCTCACCCTGTCACTCTGAACGAATCTTCAAATGAACCCACCTATCTCTTTCCATAGTCAGCTGCTGGAAGAAGTTCAATCTTTTGACCTACTTGGCCTCACCATCACTCATGACCTCTGTTGGGCTGACCATGTAGCGAAGTTGGCCACCAAAGTTAGCCGCAGACTGGGCATCCTCTGTTGTTCCAAGTCATTCCTTTAAAAATAATTTGCAGCTGACAGAGCCTTAATGGAGTCCTGCTCTCCTCTGTGGGCTGACACACCAGCATCACATCTCTCTCTCTTGGATTCTGTGGAATCCAAAGCTCTCACTCAATATTATTGGCATCTTCCCCAGTGAGGCCAAAGCACAAGGTCTGTTGCTCTCACATCACAGACAGGTCAGTGGCTGCTATTTTCCCACCTCTCCGATGGTGTAGCTCCATCTGCTCTCTCAACCCTCTGATCCTCCCCATAGTTCCTCCAGGATGCATGCGTTATTCCAGTAACTCCTTCCTGATTTAACAAAAGATCCTGGCTATTTTCTCTTCCATGATCCTTTTACTTGAAAAGAAAAAATAATAATCCAGACTTACAGCACACTTCCACCTCTTTGTCCAACATGTGATTTAAGCACAGACTCCACTATGAGCCCTTATATCAATGTAAAATAATAATAGTAATAATAATTAATAAGTTAAATGAATGAATCAATAAATACAAGGTTGATTTTCTTTTTCTTTTATTTAAATTTTTTTTATTTCTATTATGAAACTGATCAGAAAATTACACCGTTGTGCCTTCTCACAGTTATACAGCTTTGGTGAGACGGTGTCCATTGTCTTCTGGACAGAAACTTGGAATCCAGAGAGCTTCTATGATAAGATTACACGCAACCGCAGCATGGGCCTACACACCCTCTGCCTCCTTGGTATGTGGTCAAAGTGTTTCGATCATGTTTTCCTTGGGGAAAGTGCCCCCATCGTATTGCAATTACATGTAACATTATTGCAGTTGTCTGGCTGAGTTTGTTTGCGTTTGTGTGTGTCCCTGGTTGATGTATTTGCAGGATACCTAATGTTAGCATGAGGTATTCCACAGTGTTGTTGCTTCAAAGTGTGGGGTGGGTAAAAGTTGTGGGAAGGGAGTTGGGAGGCATAAGTATTGTTGTTGTTGTTTTTGCACAATTACTTTGTCTCTGTGTTTGGCTTTGCACACCAGGCAAGTTCAAGAATTAAACATCTTGGCCTGCTTATGACATGTTAGGCCCAGCAGGTGCATACAATTCCCTTGTTTGCTTCTTCTTTTGCTTTGAAGATCACAACACTTCGGTTTACTCTGGTTTGGAGGTGGCTGTGAGGCCGTGTGCTGCAGGTATCAGACAGCACTCCCACCGTCTTGAATCTGAACCTGCTGACTTGACACCGGAATAAGTTTTGATCATGTGCTGTTTTGCCGTCTGTATAACTGACTTTTCATGTTTTTCTCCCAGACATTAAAATGAAGGAGCAAACGGTGGAGAATATGATGAGGTAAGGAGCAATCACGAAGCATGATGAGATTAAAAAAAAACCCTCTCAAAATTGGCAATTTCTCCCATCATCCTCCCATCATCGAGGCATTATTTTGGTTGGTGTTGATACTTGTCTCTGTCCATCAGTCTGCATTGCATTGTCTGCATATTGGTGGTATCTGCAGAGGCCGACGTATTTTTGAGCCACCACGGTTTATGTCTGTGAGACGGGCAGCCGAGCAACTCCTGGATATCGTGCAGCGGCGGCGGGAACAGGGAGATGGAAACTTAGGCAAACACGGTGAGAACAACACTGTGCAATGTTCAAGCTTCAGATTCAAAAGGGTGGCCACAGTGCTTGGTCAAGAGTAGGTTGAGTTTGAATGTATTGATGATATAAAAGTGCAAAGACACTGGCTAGGACTGATGGTGTTGTTGTACGATTTGCAAATCCAAATGCCCATGGCACACTGCCATTTCGTCTTTTGAAACAAGTCTCGAAAAGTCCTTATTTTCCTTTTTTTATTTGTATGAGTCACTTTCTCTAACCTACTCTCTGAGTAAGCATTTTGCTGCCCTTTAAAATTCCTGCATGTTTTGGCCTGCAGATTTGACTGAGAACACGATATGTGTTGGTTTGGCACGGGTCGGAGCAACTGACCAGCAACTTGCTGCTGGACCGCTCGCTGCCTTTATCCAGGCAGACCTGGGGCCACCACTTCATTCGCTTATTGTTACTGGTCACCTGCACCCGCTGGAATGGGACATGCTCTCTCAACATGCTTTGCCTGGCTGGAACTGGCCAGAACCTTGTGAAGACCACAAGAAAAGATCAAGCATGACAAACGCAGAAGCATGACCTCGTCAATCCCCAAAAAATAAGAATCGGAAAAACTGTGAATGCCCTTTCTTTCTGAAGCATGCACCTTGTGAAAGTGCTTAAACTCCATGAGACATACTTTTTCTCTCCTCAGTTTCCACCCCCACATTGTACGAGAGCTGAACGTGGGGTCAGGTTTGCAATGCGTCAAAAACTGAGCTCAGGTTGTTATTTTGAGCACATGGGAGTGAGTTTGGGATGGAACTCCAAGCCGCAGGGATTTGAAGCTTCCTGGCGCTCATTGCCGCTGTCTCGTATACTGACAAAGAGCAGTCTTGGCCATGTGGGATCTCTGTCCTTAAGTGAGCAAACTGCCATTGAGGCTTTTGCATTAACGGCCGTTTCTTTTGACGATTTGATGAACGATTGCCCGAGCTAACTCGTTGTCTAGATTGTTAACAGTGATTCAGGGCGTTATTTTCTTTTTGAATGCAATGCCACTGATCGAGTCAGAATTTGCAGCATAATGAAGTGGGCATCGTTTGTTAGGGAGTGCATGTGGTTGAGCTTCCATGTGTTGGGTGCTCTTTGCACCTCAGGTCTTCTGATCATCTTGAGATCAAAAGTGGTATGATCGGAACTCAAAGCTCTGTTCTAGGTGCTGTTTTAATTGGCGTCCCTAAGAAAGAAAGTAAACTCTCAGCAAGCTCTCGCTCTCTCTCTAAAAAAAAAAAAATCGGATATCGGGAACTGAAATGTGAAATTAGTCGAACTCCTGGGGAGGAAGTGGTAAGGGATAGATTTATTCCCCCCCCACCCCCTTCCATTCTCTATGTTCCCATGCCCTCGTTGCATGGTGCAGATTGTGGCCTGCACCATCCCACCCACCTTTTGCCCTCCCTCCTTTCTCCTCTCGGTCACAGCGCACCAAAAACTAACGCTGCATCTTGTCGTGGGAAAGTGGCTTTGCCAAACATTTGTGCATAAGTGTTCCCACATGCTCCTCAGTGTTCGTAGGCCCAAGTGCTGTTGGGCCACAGAACTCGAGCTCCAATGGAAAATCTGGTGATTTGGAGCCTTGAGAGAGGTGATTGCCTTGTAATGAGCCAAAGTAAACTGCTTTGTTTAAAAATGCAAAGCGGTGTAATTGCTGATCAACAATAACCCTGACGATCGTTTTCTTTTCCCTTGGTAAAATAATCTTGTAAAATGCATTAATTTGTTTCCAAATCGAGTTTTTCTTTTTCTCCCTTCAAGCTTCACCCCTTATGGGGGAGAAAGAAAATTGTGATTGTGATCCTTTGTGACGTGACGTGTTAGTGATGTGGTCCAGTGGCAAATGGAAGCGAGTTTATTTATTTATTTTGAGAAACCATACTCTTTACAGAGCATTGTTGCTGCCGAAGCAGGTTCTTGGTAAGGGTTGTACTGGGTGGTTTGCCATTGCCTTCGCAGTGTTTTGTCCATGCTCTATGCCTTTAGATGCTGAATGTCAAGCAAGCGGCACGTACCATTTTTAAAGTCTTTGATATTGCATGGCCGAGGTTTGAACCACCGACCTCCCAGACTCTGAGAAGATGCTCACCATTATGCCACCGAAGCTGGTGAAGTGAGTTGTCGCGCTGTATTTTAAATATCCAGAATGGCTGAGCTATGCGTAACATTAGTCTTCTTGAAAGCATCGTGTTTTTCCACGGATTTCCCACTCCATTTGCTTGCCATTATACGCAGCATTAATGGCAGATGGTTTGAATTCTGAAACTTTTATGTTACGTTATTATAGCATGTAATGGTGCTCTCTACTGGGCTTGCAGGATGGCCTAGAGGTACGCCCGCTCGCCTGTAAGCCGTGACGGCTTAGCCGTCTAGCCTGGGTTGGAATTCCGACCCAGCTATAAACTGTCATCCCGGTGTTTCACAGGCAGAGTGATTCATCAGTGTGTGTGCCGTCCCTCGGATGGACGTTAAACTAGGTGTCCCATCTGCCGGCATTAGTTGGTGGATGTTAAATATCCACCACGTCCTTCATGAAGAGTAGGCAAGCTATCGCCGGAACCCCTGGCCATGTTCTAAATTCTTGCCCAAACTACTGCTGGGAAGGCGATGGCAAACCACCCAGGAAAACCCTGGTTCAGGAAGCTGCTTCGGCAGCACCAACGCTCTGGGAAGAATGTTGAGGAGAGAATGCTCTCCACTGCAGAATGGAGTAGCATGCTAAAAGGTAGCTCGCATGCCATCTAAAAACCCACACGAATGAGCCTGCCAAGCTGGCCGGCCTGCAGGGGCCAGGACTAATGCGACGCTTGCTGTCCGAGCTAAGATTTCCGAGGTTCTCAGTGTCCAATCTCACGTGATTGTTTTATTTATTTTTTTTCGCCAGAAAAGCCCATTACCCAGGCTCCGATGCCATCTCTTCTTTGCCGTCTTTCAAAGTTGAATCGATGGAAAAGTCTTTCCACTGATATTCGTGTCCGGTGGCCGGATCCTGGATTTTATTAATTATTTATTTATTGTTGTTCTGACACTGCTGGAAAACCATCTATAGCTGACTAATCCAGACACGCAGAAGGCTCAGATGCTTATCTTTGCATGCTACAGCAGTGCTGCCAGGCAGGCAGCCACTCTTGTACACGACTAAGCACGGAAATTGAATAAGACTTGTCGGCATAGGGTCTCATTCCGGGCAATCTGGTTCGCCCTTTGCGGCTGGCTTTTAATGGCCTTTGTGTCGAGCACATTCATACAATATGGCCAAAGGTCGTGAAACTGTTCAGTTGTCGATGAAAAGAAAAATTCTTATTTTAATTGGATCTGATATCTCTGTAACAAAAAGAAACTTGCATAGAAAGATTTGTTATTTGTGAAGCGGATGATTCAAGAAGACCTGTGCTGATGTTTTTTTGGATTTGCGTGTACTTGTTACTTCCTTGGACATGTCGTGGACATACAGCTAAGAGACTTGTCCCTTGTGTTTCATGGGAACAGAGTGTTCCTGGAGAAACTTCATGAGTGTGTTTGACTGGGAATCGGGGATCGGATCGTCGTCGTCATTACAATCGAAAATGGCCTCCAGTTTTCTGTCCGTTCAGACTTGTTTGGCTTGAGGCCTTTGGGAGTATGGTGAGTTTGACCATACATAGGCTGAGAAGCTCAGGAGAGTGGTGGGTGGGAAGTACTGATGAGGACCAGATGATGCTCGGATCTCCAGCCGCTGGAATTTTTTCTTCACAAAGTTGGGTAATTTGAATGACATTGCAAATGCTTTTTGGTGTTGAACAAAAACAGACCAGGCCTTCATTCTTCAGTGTGATTCGCTCATTACATAAAGTCCAAAGTATTAGATGAGTCATTCGTCGGGGGAGTTGATTTTCCCCATCTGATTGATGGTGTGATTCATGATGAAGATTGTGTGTTACCGGGCTGACATTTATGTGGCCGGAATGCGGATACACTACTACCAAGCTCGACTAGTGCACGAAATGTCTCTCCTCGGTGTTTTAGGTAACACGGCGTGCTCACCGGTGGAGGGCACATGGTGTGGACAGGACTGATCTCTCCACTGGTGATCCGCTTTGCAGCCCCTCTTCGCACATCCGGTGACGTGTCGGCTCTCGGAGTTTGACCTTGGAGAGGTGTCCGATTCCGCGACCAAGTGAAATCAATTTGCCGGAAGGGCCTTTAACTAGGCCTGGTGTACAGATGTTGAATTCTGCTTTCCATCACTGAGGGCCCACAACTCGGCATACATACTTATCCATCACCCAAAGCGTTTAGTTAAGCCCTTGTAGGGACCGGAGTCCAGATTATTTTCTTGCCATGTATAACACAATTTTGGGTAGATGGTATAAAGTTTTACTTCTGTATTTCTTCCAAGTTTAATGAGCTGTGATGGCTGGAATGTTAAATAAATATTATTCCCAGGCAGAGTGAAAGTGGAAAATGCATTTTCACAAAATGTGGGGTACATGTTGTGTTGTGGGCCCGGATTCATGAGTACACCACCCGCACACCTGCCTCCCCCCCCCCCCCCCCCCCGTGGGTTAATTTTTGAGGAGCCCCCCTTCACAACATTCATATGTGAGCCCCTTTGCACTCAGGTTAATTTCTGATCCAACTCTCTCCCCCACACCTGTGTTCATTGTTTAGCCCCACTGTTCCCAGGTTTATCTTTGAGCTCCCCCATACACACACACTCTCATGTGCAGCCTTGTGGCTGCTGGTTGCATCATTGGTTAGGGAAGCAGCTATGCTGCTGAAGCAGCGCCCCTATTACCAGTGCACTGGTGCTCATTCCGCTGACCTCGGAAGGATGACAAGCTGAGTCAACCCCACCTGTTGTTAATTCTTCGGCTGACAGGGCTCAAACTCAGGACCCTAGGGTCAGCTCTCCCATGCTCTCGGGATAATATCTAAGCACCCCCCCTCCCCCTTCCACTTGGGCTCATTTGTGAGCCCTGCCCCCGCATCCAGTTCATTTTCGAGCCCCTCCCCCACACACACCGGGGTTCATTTTTGACCTCCCCCCTCCCCACACACCCAAGTTCATTCTCGACATTCGCACCCTCCCACACACCCGGGTTCATTTTTGAGCTCCCCCGTGTGGTTTCTCGAACTTGCAGGCCTGGCATGGTCTGCTTCTCATAAACAAGTGCTTAAACCCAATGGTCAAACTTCCCATCATGTATTTACAAATTTCATTCCAATACGAGAACGGCATTCGGTAGAGTGCAAACCCCCACCAGGCTGAACAGTTTACGTTTTGTATCTCACTGATAGGCAGGATCTGGATCCAGACCTGAACCAAAATCTATTCGGCTTGTCCTTGTTTCCTAACCAAATAATCCACCAAGTTTTTGAAATATCATGCCATATTTCGTTTTTGGCCCTGTCTCTTCTCAATGGTGAAGAATCAGTTAAAAATTATAGTATCCGGATTCAGACCTTCACCAAAATCGCATCAATTTGTCATTGTCACACACCCAACCAGTCGACCAAATTTTATCCGAATCTGTACATAACAGTTTGAGATATCGTGCTCACAGACAGTGAGAAACACAGGGTGAATGTACACAGCCTCCGGTAATTGTGACGGGTTGAGTTTGTGACGATTTTGGCTTTTAGAGAAAATTACATCTTTTTATTTTTTGCGACGCAGGTTTTTATCCAGACCGGTGGCCTCCTGTGTTCGAACCGAGCATTCACGGAATGACAGATTTACCATCATGTGCATTTCCAGGTTACCTGTGCACACTTGATTTGGTTCGGTGAGTAGATGAGAGCAGGGGTGGGATTACAAAAAATATATAAATAAAACTCGAGGAAATAAACGTGATTCATGAAACGAGGTATTTCCTCCCTTTGTGGTTCCCCTGCACAGTAATCAGGTTGTGAGAAAGTAGCCTACGATGGTATAATATCGGTTCCCATACAACACCACTCACAATATTCCTCTGTATGGGCTTATAGGATGGCACAGAGGTCCACACACCTGCCTCTAAGCTGTCTAGCATGGATCTGAAACCTGACCCAGCTATAAACTGCCATCCTGGTGTTTCGCAGGTTGAGTGATTCATCAATGTGTGTCATCTCTCGGATGGACGTGAAACGGATGTTCCGTCTGCCAGGATTTGTTGGTGGATGTTAAAGATTCCACGGTGTCCATCATGAGTTGGTGAGCGATCTCTGGCACCCCGAACAAATTCCTGCTCCAACAGTGGCGACCCAACCAGGATTGTAAACCCAAAGCCGTAGAAACTACTTCGACAGCACCAACACAGGATAGAGCATGGTGTATGAATTGATTAATTCCTCTATGTAAGGATTGTAAGGTGATTGCAGCTCAACAAGCACAGACCTCCACCAGGCTGAACAGTTTACGTTTTGTATCTCACTGATAGGCCAGATCTGCATCCAGACACCTATCATCTCTTTCATAGCATGCACGAGCCTGGCCATCCCTGCCAACCGACCTCACATGACCTTTAAATTTAAGGTATCAATCAATGGGTGTGCTGTCTGTCGATGTCCGCTCTAAGACTAGCCATAGCAAAGCAACCAAAGTAGGCCTGTTTAGTGTTCCTAAATTTGGTGATGTGGAATTCGGACTTGGTAGTGTAGGGCCATGTGTAATCCTGTATTTTTTCTTTGCCAATGTTGTTTCTAATGTTTTTCATGTTCTATGGACATCCTTCTAACAAAACAACGATGTTGGAAGTTTTTAATTTTATTATTTTTATGAATTTTAGACCCAATTTTGATATGACCCTAAATTAGCTAAAAAAATGTATACTATTGTTTTTATTTTGTACATAAATATAGCATGTGACACCTCAAAATGAGCCTCTCAGTGACTACAAAACACATGAGCATACTATTTTAGACATTTGATATAGATTTTAAGGCATTGTAGCATACATAGATAAATATGCTTTGCTTGGATGGTATGAAACTTACTAACATCACTAACAATAAGCTGTATAATGTGGAATCATATACATATATCAAGTTAATATAATTATATGCTCATTGTTTTGCAGTGTATTCAGGGAAAAACATGATAAACTCTTGTTACCAAATATAAAATAGTTGGGGACAATTCCAGTATGATCCCAGGTGGTTCGAAAGACAACATTATGTTGCACTTTTTATATAATACCTAAATGTATTAAGGGTCATATAAGTCTGCATCGCTTCCCTAAAGTACTTTCTTATGGTGGGTGGGTGAGTGGCTGGTTGTTCACAGAGGGGGGGGAATGCATTGTTAAAAATCACTTCTCCCATTAGTCTAGAGGGGTGGGTGGTTCTAATCTACATTGTATATGACAATACTTTAAGGAAGCGATGCAGTCTTAAAGCAAGTGATTATTACAGAAAATTCACATTTGTGCATATATTCATGCAGTTTGTTGAAATGTGTTAAACAATGTACGTACTAGTATTACACATTCTATACCTACCTACTATACTACACATTTTACTCTAATTACTACCACTCTAATATATGGTCATACTAATTAATTACTAGACTAGAGATTCTACACATCTTGCTGCTAACATTTAGTGTCAACATGAATGACATACACATAACTGGTTCTATTCATAGTAAATCACAAAGTTAATTTCAGTTTAATACTTTATAGTCAGTAGTCAACATCATCATCATCACTTT
>CM068958.1:48014530-48030285 GCA_035128595.1 Eptatretus atami | reverse complement strand
CCCTGCCTTTCCTTCGGCCCTGGCTCGCTTCTCCAGGCCACAGAAGGCAGACCCGGCGTGCCCAGGTCCACTTTCTCTCCCGGCAGAATCACCACTCGCTTTCCTTTTTCTGCTCGCCTCGAAGCCACAGCACGCCTCAAAACCGACTGCAGTTTTTGCACTTCTCCAGTTTCACTTCCTCTTTTCTGGCGCTGGCTCGCCTCGAAGCCCGACTGCTCAACTCCGTCCTCTCAGTTTCTTACCACTTTCTCTTTTTGGGGCGTGCATCATCATTGTGCAAACAAATTCAAATCAGTCGATACGAGAATTTCATCGTAACCACTGATAATCCAAATGTAGAGAGTATATGTTTCCTGCATGTTCTGATTCTTCGGCGCACACAGAGAGTGGTCGTTCACATAGACAAATAAGAATGAAACCTGACTTTAGTTCCTCAGTTTGGTGAATGACACTGCCGACTACAGTCTCACAAGAGGTTGCATCATCGCTCAAGAGAGTTATGCTACACCGAAAAATCATTCTATATAATAGAAACACACAAAAAGCAGTAATCACTGGGATAAGTATTATCCAGAGTCCAGAAACGAATCGCAAAGACGTCTCAAATCAAAATTAGTCAAAAGCATGCTAAATAGTGAATGCGCATGAGTGAGGATGCTGACCGAATGCTCAGCCACTCGCGGACTGCTTTAAGAAACCAGGCACACTATTGCTCCTGTAGGCCTGGAATGTCAAGTCTTGCAAGGACTTCAAGAAAAGTCGAATGCTCGTCGAAATTTCTAATCCGCTGATCCAATGCAGTTAACGGAGCCGCTTAAGGCGAAACTGTACTTTCAATGCGGAAATCAATGTTCCTACAACTTGCAAAACATTATTTTCTGCTAAACTAGGATGTGCGTCACATTACTTCTCGCACGGTCACCTAATAAATGATTCCGATCAGTGTGACAATATAATACAGACACAAGAACGGAGTGAATCTTGCATGGGGGTTGTGGTCCGTGTCGATAGTAACATTCTGAAAGAAACCACAGCCTTAATAGCATTTGCCTAACTCACAAATCTGAATCTGTCGGTCCCTTTTATATCTATTACATGCACACACGTACAATATCCTTTCAGAACCGTATAATCAAATGAGGAGCTACGTGTGCAATCTGTCGGGTTGCTGGCCACAAATGGTTGGGACCAGTTCAACTCTTCCGGTTCTTCCGCTCTCGCTTGACGCTCTCTCAAGTTAATCAGTTCTTTTGGGGTACGACTAAACATTGTTGTTCACATGACAGCACAACGTTCAGACGCCTGTCTCTAGTCCCTGCAACCAGTCGACATTATCTAGAGCCCCTAACTTTCCACCGAGCTGCGTTGCTGCAGTGATTTTGGTGTAACTGACAAAAATACACTCTGAGTCACACAGCGATGAGCTCTTCAGGGAAGCCTTCCATTCATTCAAGCTGAAAAAGAGAGTAAATATTAGTGATCGTCAATGAAAGTGCTAGACACCAAAACTTCCAGCACTCATCGTTCCAGTGCATCAATTACAATTGTGAGATATCCAATTATAGCCTGTACGAAATTAACAATGACCATGGTTATTTTGCAAATTATGGTTTGAGTGTGACCTAAACATAAAACGACACAAATATCCTCACCTCACATTCTGAACCAGACGGGCTTAGATAAAGGGCGCGGCGGCCATATTGATTCACCGTACCCGTACCTTTTTAACCCTGCAAGATGATAGAACGTGACACCAAAACCAGTAAAGACAGAAACGTATCACTCGAGGCATCCACAGGAGTTAACGGTATAAGACGCGGGGCCATTCTTGGACACCATCTTGAATACATTTCTGCCCCCTGGAATGTCTACCCAAGTTTTTCAATCTCCTAGGGCCCACAGATCAGAGTCAAAATTAGGGAGCATATGATGCACCAAGGACCCCCTAGCCAGGACTATGAGGCTGGACATGTCGAAGTATCCTCACGTCCAAGCCATTCTGGAGAATAACTTATGCATTTTCCCCCCGGGTAATCCAATGCTGCAAAATCAGACCTATAACTCATAATAAATATGAACGTTGTCCCTCTGGATAGACGTCTACGTGTAAAGTTTGCCTCACTCTTCAGCAATTTCACAAAGATTTCTGAAAGTTAGTTTTTCAAACGCCATCCCCCCCCCCACCCCCCCCCCCACCCCCCCCCAACCCCCCCCCCCCACCCCCCACCAGCTCCAAAGCACTTATGATGACATCAACTTTTTTATTTTGGCGGACAAGTATCCCTATAACCCCAAATTTCATACTGCCGATCATCACATACATCAGCAATTACGAGTCATAACAAGGACACCAAGTCACTTAAAAACACTATCCGCAAGAGATCTTGCAATGCCAAGTATTCTCCTTGGTGTGGTCTCAAAGCTACAGAGTCAAAGTGTTTCATTTTTCCAACTGGCCTGCCAACAGTGACTAGACGTCCAATATCATAAAATATAGATGGCAGTCGCTCTATGGTTGAAAATGTTTTCAATCCGAACATGTGAGAAAATACCAAAAGTTCTGTGCCGGACAAATAAACAGACAACAAAAAGACACAGTTACACGAGACTGCAACATCCACTGCCCTCCAAGAATGCCAGGATAAAGTAAAAATTCCATTTCATTCGATATAAAATGACAATCTTAATGAAATCTCAGGTCAATCGAATGAACATGATAATTTGTGAATTGAAATTGATATCGAAGTTAACCTGATTGACCTTGACCTTTGACCTCAAAAATAGTGATCCAAATTCCTGGTCACCAGCAATGCATTAATTTAGGTTAACAATGAAATGATGAATTAGATCCTCGTGGAAGATCTCTAACTATATGTGTGTCTTCATCCCTTGTAACTTTGTTTCACAGCCTACAATTTCACGAACTTCCTGAAACTCATATACATAAAATCCCTGTGAAGACAGTAACATCCCGATTGAAAATTCCTCGAGAAAATTATGACTCAAAATATCCTCGAACGGAAATACACTAAAAATTATCTCAGAAACAGAAGCCTTGATTCTGTTTGCGAACCGAACAGGCATAAAGAGAACTGCACAAAACATCAATGATCATATAATTTATGACTCAATCCTATTGCCTTTGTTTTCACAACCCAGAGTCACGATCTCATGAATTGCCATGTAATCAAAAGCCACTGCAGCAGTAACATCCAATTTGGAAACTCCTAGAAAAAGTTACTCATAACGCCGCTAATGGAAATCGCTAACCATACTCTGAAACAGCAAGCTGTTTGAATTTTTTGCGTGAACAAGCCAGGCATGAGCACAGATAGATTGACGCAACCTAACCTCCACGAATGACATATCGTTTATCGAGTCATCATTAGAGGACAGATCTAGCCATTTGAGCTTGTTCAAGCAATTGATATATTACCTTGAGTTGTCCGACTGTGACTCAAATAGTGGTCCCAATTCATGAGTAATACAAAGATTGTAAAATTAAGTACGGGAAAATGAATTAGAAATTTGACTCAAAGACGAAGTTGCCTCAAAAGAGCTTCTCAGAGGACTCACACGAAAAATTCATGATGACGTTAATGTGACCTGAGTGAATAAAAAGTAACAAACAAACAACAGAATAACAAGACGATACAAGCAGAACCGACACTCAAAGTCTCAAACAAATGACCTCAAAATAATGCTGGTTAATCAATGACTGAAAGAAATCCTTCAAAAAAAAATCGGATAAACTTAGGATTAGAAATTCCATAATGTTGACCTGCCTAATTGACTTGGCCTATGTTACCTGCGTGTGCCGCAAAAATAAGTGGCCATTGAATTCAGGATGTGAAATACAAATCCCTCAAATTCATCAATCGGATGAAATGAGAAAAATCGCACCGAAGTTGTTGAGACTTTGCCTAAGACACTGACCCAAAAACAATAGGCCTTCCTGTAATCAAATCACCATTTGGAAGGGTTCGAAAGTTTAAAATGGTGAACTGTAGGTACAAAAAACAAACAGAGTATTCAGGCACGAATCAACCAGCCAAATACTGGAGTCAAACAGGGGGGAAAAGGGGGGGGCGGACAAAGGTCACAAGGCCCAAGTAACACATAGTTTAATAAACCTCATTCATCCAATACAGAAATGAAGAGGATCCCTCAGGTCTGAATGAACCACCAATATTTGAGTCCACATGCAAAAGCTCACGAGGTAATCTAAATACTCAATTTTCATCTAGTGACTAAATTGAAGAGGATTTTTTTAGGACTGAATTCATAGCCAAGTAGTGAGGCACAGGACAAAAAGTCAACAAGTCCCCAAGTCAACAACTCGTGAATCTAAATCCCAATTTCATCCGATTATTGAAATAAGAGACATAAATTCAGTCCTGAATTAACAAACCAACCAAATATTTTGAGGTCACACGGCCAAAACAACATAGCCCAGCACAACAAGATGGTAGTTCTAAATCCCAATTTCATATAATACTGAAAAATTCAAGAGGATGCACACAGGTCACCAATCAACCACTAATATTCGGATTCAATAGCCAAAAGACAAAACTGCATCTAAACTGCAATTTCACCATTGACTGAAATTTGAACAGGATCTCATGTTCTGCGCACCCGAGCGGCAAAATGTGCCAGCAGCTGGTTCCGGTTCAAGCACAACCCGCCAGATGGCAAAAAGCAGGAACCGCTGAGAGCACCAAGCTCGATGGAGTAAGGCCCAAGGATGAGGAGGCTGATGTTTGTCATGAAGTCACACCAAATATTTTGATCAAATGTTCATGTTTTGCAATTTCGGCATACATCTCTGTCTGTTTCCGTGTCTAAGAGCCTACAGGCAAAATATAAAACCGATCGACCGAAACTCAACACTGGTATTGGATGAGGAAAACGCAATTGAGTCAAAAGGCACATAGCCAATGCAACACAGCGATTTTAAATCCAATTTTCATCTGAAGAATGAAATTTGAAAGAATTATCAGTCATGAAGTCAACAGCCATTAACTTGCCAAAATCAAGATTTTCAAGGATTGCAGTTGACTTTACAAGTATCAATTGTGTACAGTGAAAAGCTGATAACAATCTACATGTTCAACACACAGCTGACCTGATGAAAGACAAAAGGCTCCGCACCAGTTCTCGAAACGCCAAGCAGCTCAAAGCAACTTGGATAATCCTTAATGCATAGATGAAGTTATATTTGGAAAGGAAACCACATGATGGATAATTCTTTCTCCCCAGCAACGATGAACAGGTATTCTAGTGCTCGTCCGTCTGTGTAACAACGCACGAACACACAACATTCAACTGAACTGACAGGAATGGTATGGACTGTCGGCCATAGGTCTGAACGTGACACCAAAAAGCACAAGCCTTGACATGCAAAAGTCAGAGGGCTGATCATGTCATCACAGAATCCACGCTGGACTTGGACCAACCTGGGTGGCAAAGAATGACCAATCCTGATATCCGAGAGACCAAACGCAGGGTCGACGATGCTCAATCTTCACAGTGACCACAGCAGGCACAACTCTGCAGTTCAGCTTAAATCCAGAGAAGACACCAGCGAGGCTAGATTGTGAAAAGCCAATGGAGAGACTTAAGATCAAACAGGCCGATGAGATTGGGTCTGGCTTCGGAATCTGAAAGTTGGAGCTTCACACACCCCTGATGTGCCGATCAGGAACCCCAAAGGACGAAGAAAGTTAATAAGGATACATGGCAAGATCCAAGCAGGCGAGCAGAGCGAGTGTTCAGGAGCTGAGGCGTAAAAATACTGCGCATAAGGGGACAAGAAGGAGAGAATCTGAGGGTAGAGCATCACCCTGTGGTCAATGAGCTGTCTCAAGGGTAATTCACGCATTGTGTAGTCCCAACGTCCCCTTAGCAAGAACGAGGGTGGTGGGATCGTGACGAGAGCCGAATGAGCCCCTGTGCCATTACTGGGGGGGGTGGACGGCTGTACAGAATACGAGCGGAGTGATGTCCAGGGTGTAAATCCCGATCGACCCCCAAAAAAAAACCCGCTCCTCTGTGTAAACACAAGCGCGAACCGTTAAAGGGAAGGTCCAGATCTGTATCCGCAACTCTCAACGGCGTGGGAAAGCGGACTTTGCATGACATCTGGCTGTCGAACACAGGCATCACCCCCATACTGGAAAGGGCTGTGCCCTCTAAAAGGACAAGGTGATCGCCAGACTGCAACAACTACAGAGTACGGCTCCCAGCTGAAAGTCTATCACGAAAATACGGTCACCACACTGCTAGAGCACCACGCAGAAGCAGTCAGGCTTGCACCAAAGATAAAACGATGACCGACTGCTCTTCGGGGTCTCACCGGGGACGGCAGATAATGGCAGGCTTGCTGCACCATTTGACTCGTAAATGTTATCTGAATCGGGAATCCCCTAAGATTTGGTCTCTTGGACCACATAACAGATCAATCTGATCTAACTTAATCGGTACCGGAAAGTGGGTATTAATCATCTCTGACGACTACGTTACTTGATCCTTCAGCGGTGTGTCTGCGCCCACACGCTTCAGGCTTGTAGGATGACCTGGGGAGATATAAATTCAAGCACGATCACATTGGAAGCAAATCTGACCTTGATCGAGATACATCACTTTGCGGAGACGCGGATACTTTGGGGCCCGGGCTGAATGAGGATGCACTGGAACGGGTTCCTGTCAAACAAAGATCCAGGCTTGATACATCTGGATGGCTGTCCTGGATTTGTGGCAGGTAGGTCAGGAGAATCACTACCTTGCAGTGATATCATGTCCGCTGTTTGTCAGCCAAGTTCAACAGAGGTCTGGTCGGCCGGGGATCATGATGGTACGGATCATTGGTGTGGTGCCGGTCTGCGGAGACGATAAGTCCGAGCTCATTCTGGGCTCAGTCTGCCATGGATCGACACTGGACTCCGACCAGACTGAATGACGAATCCTTGTAAGTCGCTGAAAACCTGCATCGCCGAGTTTCAACTCGCGTTTCGAGAGAGCCATAATTGGTTACCTGCATAGCGTGAGCGCACTTGCTGCTGTGCGCCAATGCTCGTTCTTGACGCTGACCTGCTACCAAATTCTTCGCAAGGAGCCTTTGTAGTGGAGAGCCATGGGCGACCACGTTCCTCACGTCAGCAGGTTGATTGGAATTAAAGGGCGGTGAGGCATATGCCGAGGATGGCTAGACAGAGGCCCTTGAGACTTCAGAAAGTGGACCCAGCGACGCCGCTCGGCCATGTTCCAACATCGATCCTGACTATTTGTTATTCCTCTCACTGTCTGTCTTGTCGTCACGCCTACAGGTCCAATTTAAACGATTTCACCAACCACCTAAGTCGATTGTACAGAGGAAAACAATTGTTTTCCGTCAAAAGGACAACTCGGTGAATTCTAAATCCACAATTACCAAGACTAATTTGAAGACGAAATATTCAGGTGACTGAATAACACCAATATTGGAGGTCAAATGAAAACGCACAAGCAAGCATCAACTAATGTCAAACTCAATATCAATGACGAATAGAAGACATTTATATTCAGTCACTAATTCAAGACAATTATTTTGACGGTCAACATCGCAAAAGGTAAACTATCCGAGATTAAAATGTCAATTTATCTGATTCACTGATAAATCTGAAGAGGTTGCTATTTTCATTTATCAACTAAATATCTTTGAGTAAAAAGTTTTATATTTCAAGTTCGGCTCTGCACCCTCTTTGTTCCTCTGTCCTTTCTGTGTATCCACCGACCGTCATGTAAACATTGCATGAAAATAAATTGTAGAGTAGTCCAACGAAAGCTTTGATTTGGTAAAGGCAACTTGAGGTCAGATATACAACGCATTTTCATCACGATGACTAATTTGAACAAGATTGCATAGCATACTGATGGAAACCAACATAGATCAAAAATCAAAGACAACAAGGCAAACTTAATACATCAAATTTCAATCTGAAAAACATCATATTCAATGATTAACCGAAATAAACAGCGATGAACGTGCACTTGATTGAAACCAACATTGAGGTCAAATACAAGACAAGAAGTCAACTCAAAATCACAATTCAATCGAAAAAACCGTGGTACGCACTCTATAAACACAATCAATCAGCAGGTAACCACAAACAGCAAAAACTTAATGGGGAATAGTAAAGATACACTAGGAAATACACAATACAAAATAAAATATAGCATAGACCCGATAACACATCAAACACATAAGTCAAACTGTCCGGCCGCCACTTCAGGACATTCACTCCGGGTAAAAAAAAACAAAAAGGCTTACCGAGATATGATAACTGTAAAACTCACGAACAATGCAACTTCAGAAAAAATGGTCAAGTATTAGAGATAGGTTGAAAATCGTAGAGCCGCAATCATAAATTATAGCCAAGAAGTTCGTGACCTGCACAAGTAAATTCAGTATGAAAAAACATTTGTACCAGACATTAATAATCATAATTAGGAATGTACCATTGAATAAACGGAAAGCCCGAAGCAGTATCTAACACGTATCCTCATCCGGGACCTGCCCGCCACAGCCGCAAGCCCTATGTCCGGGATTATACGGCACGACAGAGGACTGCGAACATACCGCGAGCATGAATGGCGCAATCTCGCAGAATACTGAAATGTGACGGATCTAAATCACAATACAAGTCACATTACGCGAAATACATTTACAACCACCGCACAAAACCACAGTTCATCTGAAAACCACGCTGGCAGTCAGACGCCATGACCGAACTAGGTGGGTTAAAGTGACCCTTGGGTGCGCCGCACGAAATATATTAAAAAAATCCGACGTACATCGGTGAACTCGTGCAACCTTCCGAAATGTAATAATATAAAAGCAAAAATTTATACGAACAAGTGACTAATACTAACGCGTCCGAAAAAGGAAAACAAAACAACAACACAAACCCGGGCATCGAAATCGGTCGTTAGCTAAACGTTCGTCCGTGTTCTAACCGTGCGTGTAATAAACACGATTGGGTTATTCTATCTGAAAATAACGCGGCACATGAAAAGAAACAACAAAAACAAACAAACTTGCAAGTGAATGGTCATGCATCCATTGGCTCGTGTGGCCTTTTGTTCCGTTTCATGAAGCATCCGGAGAAGACGAAGTGTTTATTATATCAATTATTTTCCCAAAGTTAATTATACCCCAAGGATTTTTCATGACAGAAGTTTATTTGTAAACATACCGGGATGATTTGAAACCCGGAACTAACTTTATCTTAACCAAATGATTATATCAATTATCCCCAAAGTAATTAATAAGATCTTCCCGCACACAAAAAATTGAATCGGATACATTATCGCTGACCCAACCAGGCCGAATAAGAAAGCGTCAAAACCACCAGGCTGTGCGGCCTTCACGTACCACGTACGTGCAATATACAGGTGTAACACAGTTATAAAGTCAGAATGAATAAGAAGAACACGTCTCAGTCTTGCCTATCCATATATTAATTCATTCCTCCTTCGAACGCACGGTTTGGCCACTCCAGATCACTTACGAAAACGAAGAAACTCAAAACCTGTCAGATAGATACAAGATAAATTTACTATCATAATCATAACATTGCACGAAATCTGTAGAATGCAACAGATAGTTGAAAATGCGATTTAAACACTGACTCGTGACCTCGCCACCTGAACCCGACAAAAGTAACGTGTCAACACCATCACCTACCCACAACAAACACAAGATGAAAGAAAAATGTACGGACGACGACGGACGGCATGGTCGCTATAGTCATCTCAGTAGAGAAATAAAAAACAATTCATTGAGACCTGAGCTTTCAAACATGGGGCAAATAAGAAAGCAATTATTACCATGCAACTTGGGAAAGGCGTGGATTTTGCAAGTTAGCGCCTGCACGATGTCTTTCGTTCTTGATGGCATCCATTACCCTAACTTTATCACTGTCAATATCAATATATAATGAAGGACCCATTGGTCTCCTCCAGCGTCGCGTCCACGTATCGTACGGACCTGACTGAAAGAAACTCGTACCGTAAGAGTGACGCACATATCATATCACCTTCACCCTGAACAAATAACACTTTTCGTCATCGTTGGCAGCGAAGGGCGTACCGCTGAAGCCAAGACTCTGACCACAGTCATTCGCTTGCGTCATACTTTGCACAGACGCACCCGAGAGGCGAATGCCATCCCTCAAAAACAGCGTCTGCAATGAAACTCTTGCCACATGCGACACCTCAAACTGAAATTGACACAAACGTAAAAAAATAGATATCAAATAAACGATAAATCACATAAACGGAATATGACCAAACAACCTCAGCTAGGACTCGCCGAGCGCGGTTTTCTACATAGATTAATCTGAAGACAATTTTGTGATCCTCCACGGGCGAGCATCCGACGTGACCGGACAAAAAACTCGACTGTAAAGCATCGCACAAATATGCATAGTCAACTTTCAACGAAGCCAGAATAAACACTCGTTGAAACGGGCAGGAGAAGAATCGGGGAGATGAAGAACGGGACCAAGGAGGAAGAGGCGGCAAGTAACAAATTTGGGCGGTAAGCAAATTTAAAGCGCGAGCGGGGGGGAAATGGGCGGAGGGGAAGGCAGGATGAGCGGGCTGGATGAAGCAGGTTAGTGGAGGTTGGACAGGGGCGGGGCCGCAAGTGGGGGAATCAAAAACGGCGAGTGAAGAGCGGCGCAATAAATTTTGGGTGGGAAAGCAAATGAAGGCAGGGAATGGGGCAGGGGATGAGTAGAGGCAAGCACCCTGCCAGCCAGTCCGAGGGGTGTAAAACGTCATCCGCTGTGACGGTTTCGGCTAGTATATATGTTCACGAAAAAAATCACCACAACGTTTGCGTCTCGTCTGCTTCGCTCCCAGCAAGCTCGTGGGTGAACCGATCCTGAAAAAAATGGTGAGGTTATATATACAGTGTGTTCCGAAAATGGGCCATGGCCCCTTAGGGACCACCCAAAAAAACGTGTGTAGGGAGCGATTTTCAATTGCATCTCAGTTGCGAACTGGCAGGTCGGATGTACCCAAGCACTGCATGCCCCGGGGAAATTTCATTCGTCCCAGGCAAGTCACAATCAAGAACTAGAAATGCGAATGACTAAAAAAATCTCCCAGGTTTGCGAATCTGCAGGGATTGTTGTAGCCAACACCTGCAAACCCACAGAGCCGTTTTCTTCGTCCAAGTCAAGGCACAGGTCACACTAGACTCGGATTTGTTCGGTACCATTTCCATTGCATCTCCAGGGGTTGTCGAACTGCAGGTTCAGTATGGGCCAATGGCATGCATAGCCCAGACTCAATTATTTCTCCAGTCAAGTACAAGCAGAACTAAAAATGCGTTGACAAAAAAAAACGCTCCCGAGGTGTCGAATTGGCAGGGTTCGCTATTGGTAGCCAATGGCACCTGCCAAGCCAGGAGCTCAATTTTCATTTCGTCCAAGGCAAGGTCACAAGTCAAGTCACAAGGTCACGAACAGAAATTTGAATTGACATAATCATACGACGCCCAAACTGAGCTAGATACAAATTTTTATGCAAAGCTGATGTCATCCCACCTAAAGTCTTGAAACAAATTTTGCTATCTAGAACACCTTGCCGGCGCCCCTTCAAGTTTGTTTACGCGATCATCAAATATGGATAATCCGAGATCGAAAATGCATATACCTATATGACGTATATGTCTGGAATCTCCAGAGAAGTTGCACCAAAGTCATAACCTAGACTGACATTAAAGTCACAAAGGATAATTCAAATGTGAACGACGCCAGTTTCGACCTATCACAACAACTCCAAAATCTAAGCACGTATCTTTCGTATTAATGTCCACAACTTGTTTGTGAACTTTAAATTAGCAAAGTCAATTTTGAATTGTTGAACGAAACGGGTTTTCGACTTGCAGTAAAACCTGTCATCGACACACATGTGACATTTATAACTGTCAAACATATCAATGTCCACCTACTCTAAAGAATTACAGTCAAATACGCTCGGAACCATCCCGCCAACTGTATCATTACATCAAATGTTAATCAGACTCTCCTGTATTAAACCACGACAGCAAATAGAAAGTAACAGACATGGAACAAGGAACACTTTCCGAAACAGTGTCAATTGTTGAACAATCAAAATGTGAACATTTGTAAAATAACAAACTGACCACATCAGACATCAAAGACAGTCACCAAATCATGCCCAGACCATAAAACGGATAGGACATCGAAAATAACACGAGAATATAAATCACAATCAATATACATAAGAAGGAACAACCTCCCTGCTGTCTAAGCAGTAACCAGTATGGTACAGTAATACGGCTGTCGCCTTATGGGTGATTGCACTTGAACCCGACACTGGCGGGCAAACCAATACTCAAGGGCATCTTCGGTGCATGCACTCTAGAACGACACGGACGCAAAGTTAGTTTTTACTCAACGGGGGGGGGGAAGAGCCAGTCAGGGAATCTTGCGCAGTGTAACAGAAGTTGCCAAAAAGCTAACACGCACCAAGAGCCGAAATGTCCGAGAACCAAAAGGCTGGTGCATAAGAGAGCTTGAACCACTCGAGAAACGTGAAAATGTGTTCCGGAAGAAAACACAGATACCATAACGAATAGAACGAAACTGAGACCGAACAACCACAGCACAAAGTGAAGGCCACAAATCAAAACGCAGAAATAGCCGGACACTACGTAATAGAAAACAATGAACATTGCCTCTACGCGCATCGAGGCGAGTCGTTGAAGATAGTAAACCTGAAAACTACTGGACAGGCGGACCCAGTAATAACCATTATTTGCAAGACATACATAGTACACGCCGCCGAACACCACATAATATGTATGTTTGTGGGGGAAAGACGCAAAACTGAGGACGATACCATGGGTCATTGCTTGATGGTTCAAAGGCCAGCATTCCTTGAAAAGATAGCATATCAGACGCTGTTTAGGCGTTCTATCCAAACTGCAAAGGAACTAAGCGTAGATCAAGGTCATGGCTGAAGTTTACATCCTAGAAGGGTAAAGAGCCATCAATTATTCCATTGCAGCCTGTATCCACCTCCATGACCGAGATAAATCACTACCACTCAGAGCAACTCATCCAATGACACAGCAAGGCCTTCGATTCAGTCGAAACATTCAGCAGCGAAGGGACATATACGTATGTGAGTGAGCTGCGACCTGTTTGGAATCTTAAGAATTACAACGGAATGGCATTAACACGCCATTAGCACGAAGCGTCTGGAATCATCGAAAGATTTTGATGACGATATCCTATACCATACCATCGCGCATATCCGAGCAGTTTGAGTTCATAGGGATAGATATTGACCTTTGACAATGATCTCAAAACAAGCTTTAGCTACACCTCCTTTTTGGTTCGTCAGGACTACAAACATCTAATAAGTTAAATACGTTCTGATGCATGTTTATTTACGCGCCACAGGGCATCTACATCATCACAATAAACAGACACGCCTTGAGAAGAAATTAGTTTAAACTATTTTAAAATTTATATGCAGAAAATCTATAAACTATAAATAATAAGAACGAGAATAGTTTTTACGGAAGTATTCTGAAAAGCCAATCCACCTCAAAAAATCCACATCCACCATGCGGATATGCAACAAACTCAAAAATAACAACAAACCACATGGAAATCGGAAAGATAAAATACTTACAGTGACCAGCATAACCATAAGTATTTCACCTCTCTGTGGTTCGTTCCCAAGCCCGCTGAAATGAAAAATTATAAATGGAGAATATAATATTCTTTGAATCACTGGAACCTACGTGCAAAAAGCAACTCTCACTGTCAATTCCGAGCTCTTCTCAAGCATGTTCGTAGAACTGTACTCTCCAGCCGCAGTCTCAGTCCCAAGAAGGGTCTTGCAGATCGAATAACCGCAAGAAGGGAAAGTTCAGATAGAAAGCAGCGAAATCGCAGAACGGGAAGCAAGCGTGGAAGGTGTGAGCGAGGGTCAACTTACAACTCTTCCAAGTACACGTATACCTTCCCCAATTTCAGTTCTCCCTTCCTTCAGTTTTGTCAGTTCAACAACACGACAGCAAACAAAAAAATAGGGCACACAACTGAACCTCACTGAATCAGGACACAGCCAGTCAAAAACCCCCCACACCAACTTAACTAACTTTTTTGTTTATACAAATCGACTCCCTAATGACACAGATGATGCGGCAAACACTTGACATCAGTAGAAGGTGGCAATTTCACAAATCGTGTGTATTGAAAGAGAGCCTAACTTTGTGGAGGGGGTCAACCTCCCTCCCAGACCACGTTAAGCAGATTGGATGTGGTCATAACTAGGAATCAGGGGTGATGAAGTGTGGTAATTTCAGAAATTGGTAGTTTCAAGAATAAGCAAATATATGGGTTAAACCCACCCTCCAACCTACCTTAAGAGGAGATTATGTGGCCCAACACATCAATTAAGCATAAATGAAGCTGTGCAATCAAATCGTAGTTGGTCAACAAATGATGAATGTGTACCACTGACTGACATGTCAGACCACACGACCACTGCCAATGAAAAGCCACTTGACTAAAGTCAGGTAGCAAAAATCAATGTAAACGAGATTAATTGAACACTACCCACCAGTCTAAAAAAGACATTAAAGACTTCCAACTGCTTTGCCGAGCACAAAAATTTTTGGACCGGGGTGGAGGATCTCACGACGTTTAATCGCCGTCCATACCCGATTGGGGTTTCGCACAACCGAGCCAACTACAGATGGCGCCACCTCGCCCCGTGTCTCCCGGTAAACCGCTGGTTCGGTCAACAATTCCGGTACCTCGAACCACGACCAAAATACAACCTTACCGCCACGGGGAAAACCCCGTTACAGACGTTTGTCAAACGAGCGAGTAACCAGTCAACATTGCTTTCAATCGACGGACGTTCCTCGCGGGCACACCACAAAGGCAATTCAACAAAGCACCATAACAAAAAAAAAAGAAAAGATTATGGGACATCGGGGGGAACACACAACAAGCAAAACATTCCAGCAATGTTTTAATAATTATACCGCTTAAGAGGAAGAACGCGAAGGGGCAACAGAAAGCCTAAACACATCAACAAGACAGACAGATCAGACAATACAAGACTGTTTCATGGACGAAGGAAAGGTCCAAAACACGAAAGTGGCTGGACAAGCGGAGTCACGGATCGAGCCCACAACCGCATGCGCGTCAAAAATGGCCACGTCTCCATGCCGCACCGCCCACCACCGCATCGCGTTCGCACCCCACGTAGGTCGACGCAACAATACGTCAATTCGTGGTGGCTTCAGCTGTCACACAAGGTCCACATACAAGCAGCTGGCCCGTCACCAGCCTCACAAGCAAATCGCAGACCAGACACGCGCCCCTACACAGCAATAGACCCACCAGTCCTCTCATCCAGCGAGGCAGACCAGACCCAGCAGTCTCCCGCCCGGCCGCTCTCCAGCCCAGAAGGCAGACCCGCCTCAGTTCATTTAACTCCGCAGAACACCACTGCTTCCTTTCTGCGCTCGAACAGACCTAAAAGAAGCCCATCACAGATTGCTCCACACCGCGTCCTCTGCTCCGACGCGCCTCGAACCGAGCACCCTCAAACAACTGCAGTTTTACTTCTCCATTTCACTCCTCTTCGACCCTATGGCCTCTCATTCACCCTTTCAGCGTCATGCCTGTTTCCACTCTCTTTGGCACTCCCCT